>OX465291.1:48348463-48670963 GCA_949987695.1 Merzomyia westermanni | reverse complement strand
CACACACACATTGACATACAATGCAAGCGACAATTGGAAGAAAGTGTACGCTGAGTGAGTTGGCGTCACGCTTTTAAATGTAAATGACATTTACTTTCAACATTTGCTCAAGTGCCCCTTTCATTTTGCCACCTGACATTTGTAATTGTTGCGAACACCTGCAGTGCCACTGTTGCTTGCTACCTGTTGGTGTTTGACTGTCACGTAGTTGCACTCAAGTGCCGCCTCAAAGTGTTGACGAGTAGATGTCCTTTGGCAAGGTAATACCATGCAGCAATGAAGCAAAGAGATCAACGCCAACATTCCCTCCACTTTTGGATGACGCGCGCTGAAGTAATGCAGCATTTGTCGCAAGGCAATTCATCGAAAGACAAAGTAATTTGTGGAGTTGGGGAGCGATGAAGTGAGCTGCAATTGTGGCAGGCAACTAACTATGGCGTTGAAGAAGAAGGTCTCTTCATTTTGTAGCATTTTGCAAAGTCTTGAAGGTTCTTGAATGTATATTTTTCTTTTGTTTTGTATGTAAACAATAGTTGTTTGCATTGCATTGCATTTTTTATCAAGTGTTTATTGTTCTTGCTTGTAGCGACTAAATCTTAATTTGAAATAAAGCTTGCATAAATGTTGTTAAAGACTGAAGTGTGCAACTCACGCATAAATTTAGACAAAGTGAATAGAGCGCGTCACAAGTGTATCTCATCATCATTTATAGGCGCTTAAACACCCAGGTGATTTTGGCCGAGTCATAATTTTTTAAAAACTACATTATTATTCAATTGGTTTCTCCTCAAATGATTGCATCCAATTTTTGTTCCCAGCGTGTACTTGTTAAATTCTACAACTGGGACTTTAAAAATTAAGTCACCATTCAGACTTCATTTTGTGACTTCTAATTCATCTTTCTCAACATTTTCTTTGTTATTCAGGCACTACATTCATTGAATGAAGAAGTCTTTTCAAAGTCTATTGCAACCGTTTGCAGTCCTTTGAAATCAATTTGAATCAAAAAGACGTAATATTAGTCCAAAAAGCGAGTCAATGACTGAATTAAAATCTGAAGTAATTAATTGCAATTTCAACAGATTTCGTTGCATAGGAATGCATTCCTCTACAATCCTGAAAAAAGCTTGTAAAGCTAAGCGTTAAATTGATGCTCAGAATTTCCATTGCGGGAGAGCACAGAAATAATCGGATTAACTTTTTATTTAGTACAACGGAAGGCCATCCATCTTTTTTCGACACACTTTTAGGTGTGCTGAACGACTTCCAATTAGTGATAATTTTTTCGTCGAAAGAGCACTTATATTCCCAATTAAACTCAACACAAAAAAAGCTTGGTGGCGGGAGTGATTATTAGCATTCGTTCTCAAATAGACGAAAAATTTACTTTGAAAAACTTAGTCTTGTCCTCGTCTATTGCAAGAAGAGAAATCAAAAATTGCTTTCTTATTAAAATAATACCAGTATCGTCAGAATCAATAATAATAATTCGTGCCAGTGTGGCTTAGTTCTGCTGCTAAAACTATTTTCTCCAGCATTGAGCTTAAGCAAACGCACCATCGTCTTGTCTCTCTTCACTCTTGTTATTTTTGGAAAATAAACTAGAGTGGTAATCGCCCTGCAGCTTAATGTGCTGTTCCTGCTGAATTTTAAATGCAGCATTTTGCATTTTCGGACATTGGTTTCAAAAAAGCGTTAATGGTAGCGCATTTAGTAAATGCACATTTAGCAAGCTCGAGTCATATGTTTTTTGTTTACAAACATTTTTTGACGTTACTAAAATTTGCAGCACGTGTCCAAAAATATACACGTTTTTATTAAATCTTTCGATTAACAATATCACAAATTGAAAATCAGTATAAATTTAGAATGACATAATGCCAAGAACAAATTCCAATATTGCCACTCTTTTGAGTTCGAAACGCGATTTTCATCGAAAATTGCAGGCTTGATTTTAGCATTTATAATGCTAATGCAAAAATAAAGTTGCATTTAGTTGCGTTTAGGTGTCAAAATTTGTACGGTAAATGCGAAAATAAATGCTGCATTTTGGGCTAAATGCTAAAATGCGAGGTAAATGCAAAATACAGGCTCATCATGAACAGCGCATTAGAAACCATCTCAATGAAACAATCAAATTATCCAATATTTCTCCCTTTCAGTCAACTGCGCAAATGATTAGTAAACATTCTAGTTCAATAACTAGAATTTCGTGGGCTTATTCATACTAGTTTGAGCGACTGTAACGTTTTCGCTATCATAAGCAGCAACAACCCTCTACAATTGTCGATAAATACATAAACGAGCGAAAAAGAAAACAATTCAGTATTCGGGCCGCAATCGTTCAATTAACAACGCCGTCCTACATTTTAATTTTCTATTCAACTAATAATCTGAGTTTTTAAATATTCATTTAATTTAATTAAATTTATAACATTCTTGTAAATAATACTAAAATCATAATCCTTTTGAGAATTTCGTACTTCAAATAGTACATTTGGGTTGCAGATCATTTACGTACGAGCATGTCAACAAAATCACCCTTATTTTTGGCGACGTCGCTACTGCATAACGGCGTACCAGCGACCAAAAACGAGTAAGCAGTTCTCAAATGAAACCACGAAAAAAAGTGAAAACGAAACGATTACTTGTCAAAGCAATTGAGTATATAAATAACATTTCTTTTTGGAATAATCAAAGTAACCTTCTTCTGATGAAAATGTTATTAACAAAATCATAAAAAAATATTGAAGTGTTTTTATTTTTCAGGGTTGACTTATTGTGATTGTGAAACGCATATTTCATAAATAAAATAACAAGCAATAACGGAACCGTTTAAAAGCTGCAACAACGAAATTGACGAGCAGAGGCACATACAATAACATGGTGGCTAAAATAGCACTTTTTAAAAAATTTTGTTACTAAGAACTTGCACATTATGCACAAGAACTCCATAAGCGAGTGATTATTTGAAAAGAACTGAATTTCCCTAATTTTATGTAAAGATATTTTTACAAGTATGGACTAGATTCTATCTGAGATTAATATTTAAGTTTGAAAATTTTCCATAAAATGTTTCAAGAAAATTTTAAGATCTATGCCTGTGAAATCAGTTATAAAATTCAATCAAAAGTTATTAAAAAAGAAAAAAATTACTTTTTATAAATGTTTTCTAAGGGTAAAATTTCTATGAATAGCGACTATATTTTTATTGAAATTGGTTTCTGGTATGATCCTGATGCATATGAGGACTAGTATGTTAACTGGTATAGGGCCGATGCACAGGCTGACAAGTATGTCAATTGGTATGGTGCTGATGCAAATGTGGACAATTTCCATCTCGTAGGACATCGCCGTGTTAAAAATACCAGTTGCTAATATGGAAAAATTACAGAACTCAAACTAGTCAAGCTTAACGCCAAAAATAACAAGTACAATAACAGGAAAGATGTCTTTGTTGTTGTTATTGTTGCAGTCGGGAAATAATACATTAAGGTTTACAGAGTGTATCGGGTTGTTCCTTGTTCTTTTCCACTCGCTCCTTTGGTAGCACTTTCTGGTACTATAACGACTACATTTTATTCAATTTGTTGGACCCTCGCAGCTTTGGGTTGTGAATTTTACTTGCCTAGTACTAGAGAATTATTAAACAAGAAGTACTTAGTGTGGTGTCCTATCCTCAACTTTTTTTACTTCAGTTTCACGCATATAACTTTTCCCCTAGAAGGAGCTACCAGAATCTTTTATCACTCGCTCTACTTTAGAAGTTTTTCAATAAAAAATTTTGAAATAATTCATTCTTCACAAATATATTTTGATATTTTGATTTATCCTTACGATATCTCACCGAAAGTTCCACTTTTAAGTGCCGGGAAAGGTAACAGTAAACTAAACCTTTTTTTTCCAAAACGGTGATGCAATTCGGCAGTGGTCGGCAACCGCTCCGAGCGTATTTCTGCCATGGAAACCTTCTCAGCAAAAATCCAGTTGCTTTGGCGGATGACCATCGGAGTCGGCATAAAACATGTTGGTACTGCTAATTTGCAGGAAAAAAATAGATACAGCAAAACACAAATTGGAAAACAAGCTCGGCCTTAGTCTCTACGGAGGTATAAAGCGTCAAATAATAATTATTTTTAAGGTAATTGTTGTTGGAGCAGTGCTCGAATTTTTATGTTTTGTTTGTTGATTGATATTAGAGAAAAATTACAACGATATGCACAGCGATGGTATGGGATGACATGTTTCGAAGTGCCCAACTTCTCATCAGACCCCTTCTATTTTTATTAAGTCCACGATGACCAAACTCACGACATAAGCGGTGAAGAATAGAAAACCACTTGTAAGATACCTTTTAAAATTGCTTCGTATTTTTCATACATGGAAACGCGTTTTTATCAAAGTACAAAGCCGGCAGGTTAGTATTTTTGATAAAGACACAGAGAACTTGCTTCAAGACAAATGAATAGTCTCCTCTACCATTTGAACAATTAACTATATAAAAGACGAGTTGATAATCTTCTGTGACACCGCTCTCTCGCTGATATCATTACTATACTCTTAACCAATTAACCGATACCCTTAGCAATATATCGAATGCATCTGATAAGAATTAGTTTTCAGTGATTGAAACTAGATGCCGTCAACGCAATAATTACTCGAAAGTTCGAAGGAACAGGTATGATTAGTGAACTTTTTGTTGACAGTGACACGCTTCTGAGCCAATGAGGAAAGCCCCTAACGAAACTGGCACTGGATCACGCACTTACCCTTTGCTAGTCATCCTTAACCTACTGAAGAAATCGAATGTATCATTGGGAGCATACTTTTCTCTCACTAGGTACCGTATAAGTGATAGCTTTTGTGACTTGCCGAGCATTGAGTGAATCCAAGGATCTGAAAGTTATGGTTCAAAGAAATAGTGGCCAAACATATTGACACCAAATCCTGCGGGTGACAAAACAAATGTTCATCAGATTATAAATTATTGCATGAAAAATAATGTTTTTATATATGACACCCTTCATTACTTTGATAAATGCGATAGAAGATCTTAACTCGACATGCCCAGTCATACACTATTTACAAGCCGACAGGGTTAGCTGCCCAAACCGTACTAAGAATCAGAGAATCTGGGTGCTGGCAGGATAATCGGTAGGATTTTTAACTAACTTTCTCTTTTCATCACCACAAACTGGAGCTTGATAGAAATGTCAGTGCTAGGAATGAGGTATATGATCGCAGTTGACAGAGGAATATAAATCTACGTTGACCGATAGAATGTGGTTTAGGGTGTGGGGGATGGAGTATTTAAACTTCCGTCACATTTCAGTGTATTTAAGAAGAAATCCTCTCTGAACTGCCTAAGAAACTGATCAGTCAGCAATTAGTGGGTACATTTAAGTAGTTCCAACATGCCCCAGCCGGCAACCTATGGATTCCAGTGCGTTCAGGGATCAAGGAATATGAGAATACTGATGAATTTACGAGATTAATTAGACAGACCATCGTCGAAGAAAGCATTAGCAGGATGAACATAAAAAGATTCCACTTCATCAAGTTGCAACAGATATGAATAAACACTCCTACTTGCGCATTATAAAGAGCCATCTGGCACATATAGAAAATACATCTAAAGACTGAAAGCAGTATACCCTGGTCATTAGACCACTACAGAAGCTGTGTGGCACTTTCTGTGTAAAAGCCTGGATGTAGCAAAAGCTGCGCTAAGTTTCTTTGAAAGAAATTTTTCGGTATATCGTGGTTGTGGCCCTCTGACACATTGTAGGTTTGAGCGAGTTTCAAGGCATCAAATCGGCTTTCAATAGCTAATTGGCTAAAGTCAACTTTGATAAAGGTAATATCGCAGAGTTTCACAACATTTTATTACCCATAGATACCTGTAAGTTGGGTAGGTAGGTTTCCTACAAACCGCTATGCCAGGTTAATAAGGTAGCTTTTATTTCAGTATAATCGCTGGTTACCCTACAAGAAGCTGCTTATGAATGCATCAGATTTTTCCGATGACCGTTCAGTGCTTTCATATGATGGTTAGCTGTCTTGTAGGGTAAATATACCATTTTAAAAGCGCGAAATATTGATACCCAAAAACGATAACTACATGGACACCCCTTCTGATGCAGTAGGCGCTCCGATTTTTTGTAGTCATAGAGGAGCTTTGTTGATATTGTCTTAATGTTTTGTTATGGGTTTGTATTTCAAGCACGTGGTTCTTGTGCGTGTCACTTGTATTTTCGTAGCCTTGCTAAGTAATTTTAGAACCAGAGACTACTGTCACGCCTAATAATTGCATTCCTGCGTACAATCAAAAGGTACAACACTGACGTCACGAATTTGTCGGCGTGGGTACAAAAACGAATCCTATCCGAACAACAGACAGTTGAGTACAAACGGCGCGTCGATTAACTTGTTCAGCTTTTGAAATCAATATAATTTATTGTAATACCGATTGTTTAAACTTAATATGCTTAATTATATACTTTAATTCTAACCTTAGTGTTTTTCCTAAGAACGGACAAAGTGAGTAAGTAATTGCGGTTGTGTATGTAGATAATACGGTCGAAAATATCTAGTGCACGACAGTTCAGCAAGTGAGATTTGCTTGCACGCCTACATGAACGTTTAATTCAACCGAAATTCTGCTAAAAAACTATAAAATTGATGTGAAAACAACAAAAAGTGTGGGCAAAAGCGTGAAAAGGGCAATTGTGCGAAAAATTGTGAAAATCGAATTCTTTTTGCAAGTTGACATAACCTCACATTTGGTGAGACTCTCGTGGAAATTAGGGCTCCAGCTACATTCGCTTTGTAGCTAAGCTCAACGGCTCGATTTCAAAATTGCATCTTTGTAGTTCAGCTAATTTCGTTTAGCATACGCAAAGTTCATTCGACTCACACAAACGATTAACCATCTGTTTCGCCTACAAAATTGTCGTTTACTCGTGCATCTCTTTCGGTTATAAAATTGTCGTTCGACGCATGCTACTTGTACTTGCTATCAATTCCATCAAAAAGAAGCAAAACGAATTTGTGCATATATAACGTCGATGCATGCAAACTTTTCTCTCTCTCTCGCGTTAAACTCTTTCAATCGTACTCGTGTTAAATTGTCAACGAGTTCCAATAAGAAGAAACGATACAACAAAAATTAAAGAACGAAATCACTCTGTGTTATTCTACGTTAGTGCATAAGCCATCTCTTTCACGTGTTAAAGTGTTCCACTCATACACGAATCTAATTGTCGTCGGTCTAATTAGAACGTATAATCAAAACAAAACACATACAATGCCGCAAACGAATTTGCCATTAAAAGAATTAAAAAAACGTTGCAAGGATGCTGGTTTGCCTACGTCTGGCACGAAACACCAACTATTTCAACGGTTGCAAAATAATATCGATACAGAAAGTGAAAGTGATGGTGATCAGCACACTACGATGGTGCAACGTTTATCAGCACTCGAGAAAACATTACAGCAATTTATAAGTACACAGACAAATCCGTCCCAAAATCACGATAATCGATATAACGCGCGGGTACCAAATTTTCAACCGACGTTGGCTTCATCGCCTGTGCCAACAATGTATACATCTACCGCGAACGTGCAACAATTCGCGACAGCAACAACGTCTACGCGCGCGAACGTTATACCGCAGTGGCAGAGCGCAGGTGTCGCGACTGCGCCGCTGAATCAAATTCCAATTAGAAATGTGTTTAATCCAACAAGCATGCCAACTCTAATGAGCAATGGTTATTCTCACTCTCCGTATTACAACATCAAAGACATTGTAGAATTGTTGCCTGAGTATAACCCAACGAGCGAAACGTCTTTAAATTCGGTCCAATTCATAAAGCGTGTTGAAGTGTTGAAGAATGCATACGAGTGGCATGAAAGTGCTATAATCTTTGCAGTGCAGCAAAAGATGCGTGGATCAGCAAAGTTGTGGATCGATTCACAACAGTGCGCTTTCGTCAACTGGGCACAATTCGTAAACAAATTTTTGCATGATTTTCCGTGTTTGACTAATGAAGCAGATATTCATATCAAACTTTCTCGTACGAAACGCGAACAAAACGAATCTCCGGTCGAATATTTTTATAAAATGCTTGCTCTCGGTAATAAAGGTGGTTTGTCGGAAGCCAGTATCGCGCGACACGTAATAAACGGTATAAATGATAACGACCTAAAACGCAAAATCTCGAACGAGTATAGAAATTGTCAAGACTTATTAAGGGATATAATGAACTATAACGTTTATAATAATACAACCACACAATATAGTGTACAAAAATCAAAATGCGTACCATGCCCCACAAAACCGCAAACTACAAGTGCCAAACCCCTCGTAACCACTCCCAATTTAAATCAACAGCGTACAGCTGATAATGTGAAGTGCTATAACTGTGGAAAACTAGGACATTTCGCCATTAAGTGTACTGAGCCACAGAAAAAAATAAGGTGCACGAATTGCCAGCGTACTACTCACAAAAGTGAAGAATGTCCTAGTTTAAAAAAAGGAAATGTTAACAAAATTTGTGAGCCAGACAGTGATCAAATTGAAGATAAACGCGACAACGGTATTCTAAAGAAAATAAGTGTAAACGGGAATGCTACAAATGCTTTCGTAGACCCGGGTAGCACCCGTACCCTTGTGCGCAAAACATTTTCGGAGCAAGTTGCAACGTATAAAAGTGAGCTAACGGTACTAAGAGGGTTTGGTGGGGGAGAATACGTTTCTACCCGGAAAGTAAATGTTATTCTTATTATTGATAATGAAAAGTTTGAAACCGATATGGTAGTTGTAAGTGACGAACTAATATCCGAAAACGTGCTCCTTGGAAAAGACGTGCTTTGTGGTTCCGATAAGCGACTTATTATAGAAAATGTCGAGTGCCGCGTAGAACAAATTCGAAATATTAGTGAACCACAAGGTTTAAATGAAAATCAAAAACAGCAATTACAGTGTATAATGCGTGAATACAGTGGGGTTTTTGCCAATAATATCACAAATTTGGGTAAGTGCGGTTTAACCAAAATGAAAATACAGTTAAGCACTGATCAACCAATTCAATTAAAACCATATCGCGTGCCTTTCTCGAAACGACCGATAATCTCGCAGATAATTTCGGAGTTATTAGATAATAACATAATACGACCTAGTGAATCGCAATACTCGTCGCCTGTGGTTCTGGTAGAAAAGAAAAACAACGAACATCGTTTATGTGTTGACTATCGTTGCATTAATAAAATTACGCTAAAGCAACCGTTTCCCATGCCGAACATGGAGGAACAGTTTGCCAAACTCGCAGGAAATCGGTTTTTTACAACGCTCGACCTCCGAATGGGTTATCATCAAATTGAAATTGAAGAATCGTGTAAGAAATATACCGCGTTCGTGACGTCGGAAGGACATTTTGAATTTAACCGCATGCCTTTCGGTCTCGTTAATGCACCAGCAACTTTTCAGTGCATTATGAATAAACTCGCGTCGAAAATGAATACCGGTGAAGTGTTGATCTACTTGGATGATATTGTAATTCCAAGCAAAACAATTTGTGAAGGACTCCTCCGGTTAGAACGGTTCCTAAAGCTTCTTAAAGAAGCCGGACTTACACTTCGTCCCGACAAGTGTCGTTTTCTCGAGCCGAAAATCGAATATCTCGGGCATATTGTAACTGAAAACGGCATTACACCTGGAATTCATAAGGTAAGCGCTATCAAAAATTTTCAAGCGCCATCAAATGTATCTGAAGTAAGAAGATTTTTAGGCCTTACGGGATTCTTTAGAAAATTTGTCCGCGACTATTCTATTATTTCCAAACCGTTAACTGTCTTACTGACAAAAGCGAATCAAGATAGTTTCACATGGGGTCGTGAGCAGCAGAGCGCCTTCGAAACTCTCGTCAACGTCCTTACGCAAGAACCAATCCTAGTTTTATACGATTTCAACGCGAAGCATGAGGTACATACTGATGCTAGTAGCGTCGGCTTGGCGGGTGTACTTTTACAATCAGTAAATGAAGGTGAATGGCATCCTGTTTGCTACTACAGTCGCCATTGCACCGATACTGAGAGTCGCTACCATAGTTACGAGCTCGAGGTTCTTGCCGTAGTAGAATCCCTAGAACGTTTCCGTATTTACGTACTAGGAAAACCTTTCCGATTAGTAACCGATTGCTCTGCGATCGCCCATGTAAAAGAGAACAAAGAACTGAAGCCTAAAATCGCACGCTGGTGGCTTAAACTACTTGAGTACGACTTTTCAACTACACATCGTCAGGGAAGTCGTTTACAACACGTCGATGCCCTAAGTCGTATGCCAGATCAACCTGCAAACGAGGTTGAGCCTGCTGGTATTGTTTGCAACGTAACTGCCGACATAAACGATTGGCTGTTGACCATGCAGCTACAGGATGAAAAACTTAGAAGATATATAAATATTTTGAAAGGTACAATAAAATCACCAGATGAAAATAACGTAAAAACAGAGTACCAACTACGTAACCATCGCTTATACAAAAAGGAAATTGACGGTCTAAAATTTGTAGTACCCAAAGGGGTGCGTTGGCGGATTGTCCAAGTCTGTCATGACCAAGCAGGGCATACCGCATTAGAAAAAACGATCGACCGTATTAAGGAGATGTATTGGTTTCCGCAAATGAGGAGGTACATAAAGAGCTATATCTCAGCTTGTATTCAGTGCTGCTATCAAAAGCAACGCTCTGGGAAAACTGAAGGTGAACTTCATATCGAGTCCATTAAACCATTGCCATTCTACCGCATCCACCTGGATCATATGGGTCCTTTCACGCGCAGCAAGCGTGCAAATTGTTATGTATTAGCCATTTCCGACGCATTTAGCAAGTTCCTTATTGTTAAGGCAGTACGTGATACCAAAACAATACACGTTATTAAGACTCTAAATGAAATAACTTCGTATTTTGGTCTACCATCGCAAATAGTAACCGACAGAGGTACATCCTTTACCTCGAAATTATTTGAAGATTTTTGCAGCAAACATAACATCCATCACACGAAAACAGCCGTTCGCACTCCACGTGCAAATGGCCAGGTTGAGCGCGCAAATCAGAGCATTTTGACATATTTACGAACTACTACCGAACATCCAAAAGATTGGGATCTTAATTTAAGAGATCTCCAATGGTCGATAAACTCCCGCCGAAATGCGACGACAGGTTTTAGCCCAAACGAACTTGTCTTCGACTTTAAACTACGTGACATAGTCACAAATCAATTACTGGCTGCCGTCCATGACGATTTAGAGGGTGATACGTCCTCGTCAACTTCTGCTGAGAAACGAAATCAAGCTACCGTAAATATTGCAAATGAACGTGATAAGTGGAAGCAAAGATTTGATCATCGCCATAAAAAACCGAAAATATACGCCGAAGACGATCTCGTAGTCATTGAGAATGAGCCAGCTTCTACAGGCGATTCACGAAAACTTGAGCCTAAATATCGTGGGCCATATATCGTTCGCAAAGTCTTAGGTAACGATCGCTATTTGCTGGAAGATATTCCAGGCGCCCAAATAACTGCGAAGAAATTTTGCTCAGTATATGCTTCAGACAAAATAAAACCTTGGTGCAGCAATAGTCCTGATCTTGAAACCACCGACGACGAAATCGAGGGCGATTTAGGTCAGGAAAGGCCGAGTTGTCACGCCTAATAATTGCATTCCTGCGTACAATCAAAAGGTACAACACTGACGTCACGAATTTGTCGGCGTGGGTACAAAAACGAATCCTATCCGAACAACAGACAGTTGAGTACAAACGGCGCGTCGATTAACTTGTTCAGCTTTTGAAATCAATATAATTTATTGTAATACCGATTGTTTAAACTTAATATGCTTAATTATATACTTTAATTCTAACCTTAGTGTTTTTCCTAAGAACGGACAAAGTGAGTAAGTAATTGCGGTTGTGTATGTAGATAATACGACAGTTCAGAAGCGCTAGAAAAAACAATTGACCGAATTAAAAATACGTACTATTTTCCGCAAATGAGGAGGTACATAAAGAGCTATATCTCAGCTTGTATTCAGTGCTGCTATCAAAAGCAACGCTCTGGGAAAACTGAAGGTGAACTTCATATCGAGTCCATTAAACCATTGCCATTCTACCGCATCCACCTGGATCATATGGGTCCTTTCACGCGCAGCAAGCGTGCAAATTGTTATGTATTAGCCATTTCCGACGCATTTAGCAAGTTCCTTATTGTTAAGGCAGTACGTGATACCAAAACAATACACGTTATTAAGACTCTAAATGAAATAACTTCGTATTTTGGTCTACCCTCGCAAATAGTAACCGACAGAGGTACATCCTTTACCTCGAAATTATTCGAAGAATTTTGCAACAAACACAACATACATCACACGAAAACAGCATTGCGATTTTAATGCGCAACATGAGGTGCATACCGACGCTAGTAGTGTTGGTTTAGCAGGTGTACTTTTGCAATTAGTAGATGGGGGTGCCTGGCATCCAGTGTCATACTACAGTCGCCATTGCACCGATACTGAGAGTCGCTACCATAGTTACGAGCTCGAGGTTCTTGCCGTAGTCGAATCCCTAGAACGTTTCCGTATTTACGTACTAGGAAAACCTTTCCGATTAGTAACCGATTGCTCTGCGATCGCCCATGTAAAAGAGAACAAAGAACTGAAGCCTAAAATCGCACGCTGGTGGCTTAAACTACTTGAGTACGACTTTTCAACTACACATCGTCAGGGAAGTCGTTTACAACACGTCGATGCCCTAACTACTAAAGCACCATAAGCTGTCTCTATACAAAATATAGCATTTTTCATTGGAAGTTTTTAAATTGTCATTCGACTTTTATTGATCTCCATTTTTTCGTTACCTTTTGCTTGCCGTACATCTAAATCCTGGCTCACGTATTGCACATTTTATTGTTAAATGATGCGTATAATTAGATTTGAAATTTACTTAGTAGCAATATGAAAATTCGTATCTGCTGAGTGGAAACCTAAAGCATCGACGGATAAACAGGAAATATCTAATTTGCTCGTGACTTTCAATTGCTAACAATTTTTAGTGAAAGAAACAAAGTTAAAATCGAACTTCATTTAATTGTGTTTCGATGCCATTTGTTATTGTTGCTCTACGTTTCAGTAGTAAATGCTAGACGCAAAAAAAAAACAACAAATTGTTATTTCATTGCTTTTTAGACATCTTGAATATTTATTGCTTTTACCAATTACAATTTAAACTTTCTACTCATTACATCTTTTAACGATTTCACTTCATTCCTGCTTACGCTTGAAAAAGTTTATTTTCTAATTTGCAAATTACGCTTATCCATCAGCGGCATTATTAGGCGTGAATTCGTTGTTACTTTGACATATATACATTCAACATTAATTTTAGATACAAACACTCAGCGTTGCCACAACAAACAAATTTTAAATAGCAAATAATTTGAAAAAAAGTACGAAAAGTATTAAAAGTGCCTCTAGCTATTTTTTGGTAAGGAAGGATATACTAGTGAGTTCTAAATATTTTCTGTAATTTGTTTCTCCTGCTTCCAGTGGTGGTTGCATTTAGAACAATTTTTTTTTTTTTAACGCAGCCGGTTCAGAGTATCATTAATTCCTTTTTCGTGTATGCCATTGCCAAGACGTGAAGGTCCACAAGTCTTCCAAAATTCTTTCCTCTTGAATCCTTTAACTGTCATTTTATGAAGACTTGGAAGTTAAGCTTCAGGCTTTCATTACTTTTACTTGATATCACCTTAATAAGGCGGGTTTCGCAATTGTTGGCGCGTTTACAAGAACTCTCTTGTTGAATATTGAGCAAAGAACAAATCAAATACTCATCACTGAACTGAATAATTCAGCATGCAGTGGATAAGCTATATTGCCTGTTAATAGAAATTATGCTATCTGTAGCTCAGCATATTTGCGTGAGGGATCGCCTCAGTCCAACATTACCAATTGTGCGCTCAGGTTCCTCATCTACCCTGCATGTTTCCTTTCAATCTTTATTTAGTAATGTGGCTGATTTCGTTTCGGGCTTGAAACTGGAGCCACACGCCAAATGTTTTAATAGAACTGTCAAACTCCCTACCTACAATCTACAGTTTTTCAACAGCCTTCAGCTTCCGTATTCAACTTTCAGTAGCATTCGCACCACCAGACCAGTTAAATTTGATACGGTACGATACGATATATACGGCTTTTTTAATTGATAATGATTATTTTAATTGTTTTTCAAGAAAAGGAAATTGTTATTTGATTACGATTAGAAAGAATAAAAAAAGATAAAAAATAATCAAAAAAAAAACCAAAATTATCAAAAAAAATTGTTTTGATTAATTTTGATTGTTTATAATTTTTTTTTTTGATTTTTTTTTGATTATTTTTGGTTTTTTTCAGTATTGCATATTTATGTGCTTCTACAACAATATTAAAAAAAATTAAAAATAATCAAAAAAACAAAAATAATTAAAACGTAATCAAAACAACTTTTTTTTGATTATTCTTAATTATTTTAGATATTTTTATTATTTTTAATAGTCGTAAAAAGTCATGATATTACTTAATTATTTTTTTAATTAATTCAAAAATAATCATTAAAAATGTAAAGTAATTTGTAATCAATCGTTAAATGGATTATCAAGAAAATAATTAATCAAACCGGTAATCATTACCATTAGTATTCAGTATTTAAAACGTCTGGTTAGCACACTCTTCTGGTTGAAATCGATCTCACCATTGTGATATATTAATGCGCTATTCTGCAGCCGCCGTGGTATAGTGGTAGTGTGTTGACTTACCATACCGTAAGGTCCCTGGTTCAAATACCGGGAAAGGTAACATGAAAATTGGAAGAGGAGCTCGGCGTTAATCTCTTCGGAGATAAAGCGTGCCAAATTATTGTTATGCGCTTATAACTATTGTCTGTATTTCCGAATATTTTTTAGGTTACTTTGGTATAAATTGAGGTTCACTGAGGTGATCTGACTCAAGTTTTATAATGCTAGCTCCCGGCCATTGCTGGACAAAATAATGCTTTTGCTGGGACCCGTTTTTTTTGATGTGGTTGCATGTAAGGACGTTTGTAGGGTAATTTCGGCATCACTCCAGGATCAGTAAGGTATTGCTCTGGAACCTTTTAAGGAGCATTTCGCTATTATTTTGCGGAACAATTTCATTCTCACTGGGGCTATTTAGGGATCATTTTCGTTACTTTTTCATGCCAATTTCGGTATTGTTTCCTGAACTTTTTCTAGACCTTTTCGCGACTTTTTCATAAGCATTTCGGGACCACTTTGGAATGAAAATAAATTCATTTTTTATTTGCATCATTTTTTGTTTTTGAGCCGAATACGCTTCAATGTTAGCTCCTTTAAATTATATCGACTCAAATTATTAGTTTTAAAAGAGACGTTTGGAGTTAATAGTTGCACCTTACCTCAAGAAAAATAGGAGATCGAGACTGGACCACGAAAAGCCTCATATGAATAGATCTGTGGCGATGCTTGATCTATTTAAGACTAGCTCGGCAAAGGGTATACAATGGTGGTACAGTCTGTTTATCTGGAGCAGTGAGGTAGCCATTAAAGGTACTAAAAATGGCTGGTAAGCATGTCGCGGATGGATTTGGTTGAAATATATTTCTACCCGGGCTTGCGTGTTGTGTTGTATTTATATTTAAACGGCGGATATTTTATCAAAAGGTTTCCAATTCATCTCGATCAGTACCTACATACTCACCAATGGATGAGTGAGGGAGCGGCCAATCATTCTGTCGTCGACCATAAGCCCGAAAAGATCCCGCAGCGAGAGTCGAACCTGTTAAGGCAAATATATTATTCACATTACGTTGTACTACGGGATTAAATGTAGGGCTATTCAGCGTTGTAGACGAATTTTACCTACTTCGGGAGCTTTTTCCAAGAAACGTCGAATCTCTAGACGACTAATAAAATGCCGAAGTCGGCGATACATGGAAGAAGTTGTGAATTATGTTTTTTTGTGATTGAAACAATTTTCATTTCGTTTTTTCTTGATTCAAACTAACATTTTGAGGTTTCGTTTTCAGGTCTAAAAAAAAATTAAATAACTTCGGTTTGGAAAAGTTTAACAGTTTTTGTTTTGTTTGAATACCAATAAAAGAAGCTGCAACGGTATTTGCTACAACACATATAATTAAGAAATCGTATCTATAATCAGCACGTTGTGCAGGTCTAATAAACTAACTGAAAATCCTGCAAACCAAACACGAAAAAGAACCAGATTTGTCTTGAAAATAGCATCCGTGTTCTCAGTCATAAAATCTTAATTCGCCAAATTCGCCAAGCCGTTTCAGTAGTAACAGCAGCATCAAAAATAACAGCTTTGCTATAATTTTCAAAAGTCAACAACAAATTCAAGAAATGTCAAAAAGTTAATATACAGTAATAAACTGTCGCCATTTTGATGGCTGCTTTGACAGGCTAAGCGACATCAGCCATGTGCGCCGACATTCAACAATCAACAGACAAAAGTCAACAACAATAATAACTCAACTCATCGAGATTTTATTAAAGGCAGGGGAATGAAATGACGATGTCGAGCATATAAATTACTTTCATACGCCCAATTTTTATAAGAAAGGATGCGAACAGACAAACTCTCATGCACTTAAATATCAAGTCAGCTATGAGATGTTGTCAGAAAAAGGCTTAAACGCTTCATGGATGACAACATTGGGAATATTCTTGAACACGTTTGTATGTTTATGCGGTTGTATGTTTACTAGGGTGTAATGAAAAAATCCGAATTCGAATCCGAGAGCTACTAGTGTAGGTTTCAGGCATCGTACTATAGCACTTAGAAGCACCTTGGATTGAAGATAGGGAGGGTGAGCAATTTCTTTTGATTATATTTTTATAAATTAAGGTTATTGTATTAGGTTAGACATGCTAGGACGAGTGGCAGTTACCCCGTGTGGGGGTAGTAATATAAAGGACCGCTGTGATACAAAGTATTCCGCCAAGTAATCAAAGGCGCTCTTTATCCCTAAAGCTTTTAAATGAATGATACTGGGGTCTATCAGCTATTCCGAATTCAATCGACTTAATCGGAATTTGGCTGTGAATTTCGTTTAAGTCCAAAGAGATCACAAAACTCTATTGCAATTATTCACCGGCAGTTAAGCCGGAATAGCTGATGGACCCTACTACCTAAGTCTGAAAGAAGAATTGGGAGCGTATGCTTCAGTTGCTCCGAAAAAGCTCAAACTCCCTTATTGCATACTATATCTCTTCGCCAGTCCCTCCTGAGGGGCACCTCACCTTAAATTTCTTGTAGAAATTAATCAAGGGCGTGTGAGTAGGAGCCACACCCCGAAGTCCGTATCCTTTCGCACGCGTAGTAGTCTCTGTCGGCTTTTTCTACCCTCCTCAGGATGTTGTTCAAAACTTCGGTATTTTGGTCTTGTGAACAGTATCAAGTCCGTGTTGCTCAGACATACATTTAGCCAGTCATCCCCTGCCCAAGCTTACAAATTACGGAGCGTTCCTCTAGTAAATCTGTCAGCACTGAGGGCAAAGGTGTACCTTTACTGTTTTTTTTTAGCTGCAGTAGAATCAATTTCAGTGCGACAACCCAAAGGAAGGGGAGCTCCTCTGCTTATTTGGCGGGTTATTGAAATCGTAATCATGTTTGCTTGTATTACTCTATTGCTTTCTTTCTCCTGCAGATAAGACTGTTTATTCCAACTCTGTGTCGCTCCTACTGTGCCTTAAACCTACGATATCCCAATGCTTATGAAGCTGTCCAGTGACCATCTTTTCAATTGCAGAATGTGGGTGGCCAGTGGATCTCTTAAATCTCTACAGCCTACCAAGTACAATTCACGGGACATTTACAATGCTTATTCGAAATTAGTTCCGGGCGATCTCGAGATAGCTCAGGCACCCCCAAGGAACCAGTGTTGAGATGAGGGCCTTATCTACCATAAACCATACCAGCGTTTTTAAGCATTCTTTCCACTACATTGTTGATTGTGGCTACTTCTACTGCCTGAAATAAGTCCATTGGCCCATTCTACTCTCGAGGGAACGACGGTATTGAAACTAGCAATAGTTCAACACCTTATAATGTTAAGCTAGCAAGAGTGCAAATTTCCAAGTGCCGCACAATTTAAATACTAACGCAAAAAGCGGATAGCCGGCTCCACACTAATATTTTTTTCATTACAGATATATATACTTAAAGTACATACATATATATCTACCAGCAAATATGTACTAAAAATAAATATTCTAGCATGATGATGGGTTAAGAGCCATTAAAACAACAGCGTTGAGCTGTAAAACGTTTTCTATGTGCCTACTCAGCTGTCGACAGATTAAAAGAAGAGAAACTTGAAAATCTTGAAACCTTTGTGTTTGTGTGCCGGCGTTAAATGGTTGGTTGGCGCTTGATTTGGTTTGGTTTTTTAGTCATTACGCTGTTGGGGGGAACAGAGTTTATATTTGCTCATTAATTTTGCTAGCGAAATTGTTTACAAGAAATTAATGAATTAGCAAGTAGACCATTAATCCTTTTTGTGTTCGATGCGGGAAAGTGAGTTCATAAATCTTCGTCACTTCCTTCAAGTTGTTTGCTGATATTTGTGGTACATACACACTTATATTTGAAATTAAATAATTTATATAATGTTTGTAAATTTAGAGTGTAAACAAAACTTTTAATTCAGCGCTAACAAATTTCAAATTGGTTGAGGATCCAATCTAATCTAATATTAACTGAATTTGATGAGCGATATTTCGTGTAATTTATATTCTCTGACCTTGCTTGGTCAAGTATAGATGCCGCTTAAGTAGCTTAACCCTCCAGTGCACAGTGACGCCCTAGACAGAATATACGAGTAATCTAATTGATGCACAATTTTTGAAACATTTAAAATACATTTTATCTACAACTGTGCAGAGAGGTAATTCTGGTTTTGCGTTATGGCGAAAAGAATTTTTGATTTTTTTGAAATTTTAATGAAAACAGAAAACTTATATTGTATTATATATATTTAGTTTTTCCACCTCATTTTAAATCGCAGTTTTTACTTGAAACGAGAATCGAAAATCGTGTTGAATTGGCGTATTTACCTTTCATTTCATTATAACGCAATCGCAGAATTGACCCCAAAATATCTCAAGCTTCGTTTATGTGCTATTGATTTTGCATTTACTGACAACATATTACTGCTTTAAATTTGATTTTACTGTTAGGAATTTTCCGATCGAATAATAAAATCATATCACATGGTGAAATGCGAAACTACCATCTGATAATGACTCGACTGAGTTCGATTTCCACGCCGATGATGACTAAAATGGAAAATTTGATTTTACTCCACCTTGATTAATGAAATACTAAATACTTCAGAAACTTTCAGAGACGCAATTGATATAAGGCGCAAAACCAAACGACTATGCGGCGCCACCCTCAACTAAATTTACCACTAACGCTGACGCTTCGAATGAACCACGCAAAATATGTCAGAGCTGAAATATGAGGAAGATGGCAACAACAAGCCATCTGGAGGTATATTTAGTGGCATTCCTAAAGACATTTGAAATAAAATGACGGCCATCAAAAGAATTTTATAAAACGAAATACACGCGTCAATATGAACGAGCAAGTTTTTCGTTGTGCCAAGGATATACCACATGTTCTTCAAAATTCGTGAACGCCATATGATTGTTTTCAATACTTGGTTCCAGCCAGTTTTCTAATGGTATGCAATTACAATTTTTTTTAAGCCTCAATAAATTTTCTGCATCCAGACATTATCTACTCGAATGAATCTTTTTGCAGCATGAAATGATATTTCTACAAAGTTAAAGGTGGACAAAATAGAAAACAGGTAAGCTTGGATTTGCATAAAGCGAGACCTCTTATTAGGCATTTCAATGAACGTGTTTGGCCGATACCAATGCTTCATCGTATGTTTATATATGTTTTTCGAAAATGCAAATTGTCATAAGTGGGGATCGATTTATTCTTTGTCACAAATGCCTCTTTGTTCTTTTTTTAGAACTTCGTAATATATTGCAGTGCTGGAGTCCGTCAAGTTATTCCTGAGTGTTCTGATCTTGGAGCTGCTTCGTATTCCCAATTATAAACTTTATACTGATTTAAATTTCCCGAAGAAAAATGGAGGTTTGGGATGTTGTGAAAAGTATGTTGTGCAGCTTTTGTTGTGTTGTGTGGTACGATACAAAGCCTGTTCGACTTCACTCCATTTTTTTGGAAAAGAACCCTTATCAATGGTTAGACAACAACACGATGGGATGGAAAAAATTAAGAAAAGGTTGAAATGAGCTGCCCAGAAATTATCAAAAAGTATAGCAAGCATTTGGGAGGAGTCGACTTATTAGATGGACTTATCGAACAGTATCATTATTAGAATAAAGACAAGCAAGTAGAGAAAACGCTGTGTCTATGATTTTATGACATGAGGATTTACATGATGTGTGTGGATGATGGTCAATTCTTATGCACTGTAGAAGATGGTGCAACAAAATAGTTATGACGAGCTTAAAAAGCTTGTTATGTGTGCAATACTCTTATTGATATAGCTTACATAGTTATAGAAATATCGCGTTTTATATTTTACAAACAAATTTTTAAGAACTATGTTAAAAAACTCGCCGAATTTTACAAGAAACATTTACTATTATGTATTCATCATTTTCACCAAATTTGGTTTCGATTTTAATTTTTGCGGGAGTTATGGCATTAGAAGTTTTGTGGAAAAGTCAGCTATAAAAGGGGCGGGCCCATTCCCACTTTGAAAGTGAAATAAAAATGATATACAGTTTTTTTATTGAAAGTTATTGGCTAATAAATATATCTATGATCCTTTTCAAAATCTTTTATATAAAAGTGAGCGTGGCCCTGAACCGATTTCGGAACTTTCCTTGCATACATTTAAATCTGTGTGTCAAATTTCGTTTCGATATCTTGAATAGTTTTTGATTTATGATTAATAATTTTAAATAGCTTTCGGAGATGAGTTCCAAAGAGCATGCATACCAAATTTCATTAAGATATCTCAAAATTTACTCAAGTTATCGTGTTAATAGACGAGCGGAAGGATGGATATGGCTTAATCAATTTCCCTTCTTCTTCTGAACATTTCGATATATATAAGTCAGTAATATTAGAGTTGACGTAAAGTGCTTATTACAATAATTGAACATACCTTACACTCACATACAAACATAGGTAGAAGCAATCTTAGTCAAATTGAATAGTAAAAGTACGCATCTACTAACAATCAACTTGAATTGCTCAAAGTGAAAACGAGAATTCTAGATATTAAATTTTAGTATGTGAAAATGTAAAAACAGAATTACGTTCTTACGCTCACACATGGTTACATTACCACCGGTAATCATGACCAATGCTGATACATAATGTCTTCATTTCAAACACATTATTTTTTTCCAATGATTTCTTTGTACAAAAAATTTCTCATTCTTTCTCTCTTTTTACAAAAGTAAATTTAATAATGCTTTTAGAATTTGTAAGAAAGGAAATGAGATTGCATGAAATTCCAATCTAATGTATGCATTGACAAAGCAAATGAAACAATCGTCAGAGTTGCAGTAGGTGGGGTGTGAGTAAGAGAACCAGTAAAAGTGTGTTTGGCGAAGACAGTTGGCTAAAGTGCAATTGTGCATTTGCTGCTGAATTTTATATGAAGAAAAATTCGTATAAGTCTAGGATATTTTGTTACAATAAGTACATATCTTGAGGATATAGATATGTTTGTATATACGCTATGCATATATGCTATTTTATGCAATTTTTGGGGACTGCCCAAGGGAATCAATGCCATTTCGGTCTCCTTGAGTTTGTCAGATATTGCAGATAGAGTAAATGTTGATATCCTTGTTTCACAATATTGGAGCAATGAAGATACTAGAGTTTGCCCACTATTTGCAATCCAACCACAAAATTTGTTATTATTTTGATTTCCTTTGTCTTCCTTTCCTTTCCTATATTTTTCCGTTACTCCTCGCTCTCTTCCTTTTTTACTTTTTACACGTTTAGTATAACTGTTTACATTTTCATTTTACTCTACTTAGTAGTTTTAATGCCGTGTTTTAAATCATCATTTTTTTCATTTCCTTATATTACATTATTTTATTTTATTTTATTAATTATTCATGAAACGAGCTCAAGGCCAAGAATAATAAATTTTCACTTTTTAACTTTTATGAAAATTATAATTGTTTGTTTGTTTTTTAATAATCATTTTTTAATTAATTATTAAAATTTGGTTTAATTGAAAAGAGTAAAAAACAGTTTTAGAGACAACCGCCATAGCTTTTCTTATAGATCCATTTCGGAAGCTGCTAGGCTTCTTCATCAGAGAAATTTTGGCACGCATTGCTAACCATTAAGCTAACAATACGCTGGTTTTAATGTCATCTAAACTCCTTATTCTATTCTTCTTTTACCATAAGCATGAACAACCCCTCCATCTGGCATTTAGTAGTGTGATCATGATGGATTTGTTTGACAGATCTGCTTTATCATCCTCAGCAGAACTGCCTTACTGCGTGCTCTCGGTTCTGTTATTGCTTTTTTATACCAACAATTTTTGTTGATTTAAGGCCTGTGCATTTTCAAGTATTCATGAAAAGAGCTCAAGACCAAGAATAATAATATTTTATTTTATTTTATTTTATTTTGTTTTATTTTATTTTATTTTACTTTATTTTATTTTATTATATTTTATTTTGTTTTAATTTCATTTATTTTATTTTATTTTATTTTATTTCATTTTACATATTTTTGTAAGTATAACGAGCTCAAGACCAGTTGATAATAGTTCTTAGTTAATTATTATTATTTTTGATTAGAGGAAAAATTCATTTTATTTAATTTTATTTGATTTCAGTTTATTTTATTTTATTTTATTTTATTTTATTTTATTTATTTTATTTTATTTTTGTATAAAAAAAGTCTTCATCATCATCGATTGTGAGGTAGGGGTTTCCATCTTCTCTGGGTTCTTGTTCAACTTCTTCGTTTAACAGGGCAGAGAAGTGCTCTATCCATAAGCATAGTACTCTCTGAATATTGGCCACCAGGTCACCGTTCCCATTTTTACAGGAGTTCGCCCCGGCTTTAAAACCTTGCCCCACTCACTAATTTTTAACACATTCTTGTTTGGCAATTTTACGCTGAAACTATCTCATATTACCAGCTATTATTTCGTAATTCAATGCGGAACTGAAACAATATAAATAACCTTCAATGAACTGTGTTTATACTGACCGAATTTAATATCATATACAATTAATTTAAAAATTCTTTGTTAACACGATCTGCCAATTTTTACAGAACTAAAATTGTTATAAAAATCTGAATATCTAGAAAAATAACTGTTTATCATAATAAAAGAGACACGTCGATAAACAAAGCTTTTGGATTATTCTATATTGCCCTGGGTTTCATAAATTCTAGTGCAAGTGCAATCACGAGTTAACTCGTGACCGGTCAACAATGTGATAGAATTTTCAGACATTGTTCCTGTTGGCTACCATCTCTGGCTCTTCATACTCACGCATTTCTGCCTCTCTTTCTTTTTCAAGCAAAAAGCCGTACTCTTCAGCTTGAGGTAGCGCTCACCTCCTCTTTCTTTCTCTATAAGTATAGAATTTCCTTTCCCTTCTTTGGCCATCTGCTAGAAAAAACGATAAGAATTTAAACCGATTAAATTCAAAATTTCGTTTAAAATTAAAATATTTCTTTTTTTTGCTTTCTCCTATTCCCTTTTCATCATTTACTTCAGCTTTGTGCTTATGCTCATAGTTTTGCATCATTTAAAACCGTAAGTTTTTGCTTTAGTGGGCTCTTTCCCGCCACCCACAACACACTCTAAAAATTGTAGTAATGCAGTGGCACTTAAGTGCAACGATTAAGATTAAAATGCAAAGCAACAGAAACCGACACTGCGCTGCTGCTATGGCGCTTCAAATGGGGCGTGGTATAAGTAAGGTGGACGCTACATAGTTAGAGATTTAAAAGTCCTTTCAGTGAACATTAAAATGTAAAAGCGCCCGCCCAGCTGTATTTACGAGAAGTGATATGAAATGCAAAAACAAAAAGTGAATGCAAAGATATCAAAAACATTTAGTTCTCCAACTGCATGGGTGAATATGGCTCCCGTTGTGCATCTAAAGCAGGTCTGTTATGTGCGTGCCTGGTCGTCGTCGTCATCTATTGCTTGTAGTACTGCCATTGCTTCATCTTGTTATTTTTCTGCCTTTGGTGCTTTTTCCCTGCCAAGATTTGCCATTTAGATTTGTTTGACAGAAAGTGAGCGTGATGGCTAAAACATTCTGCTAGCTGCTTATGTAAATGAGATGGAAAGCAATGCGACGCTCTTTAAGTGAAATCTACTGTAGCCTGAAATGAGCTAAAGCTTAAGCCGCGAAAAAGTTACTTGCAAAAGGAGTAGTTACAGACAACAACAAAAAATTATAAAAAATATATGAGGTTACTTCAGCGCTTCTTAAAGGTTTGTGAAAAATATATAAACAATTAAAGATGATTTTTCTTGCAGCTTAAAGTAAAGCAAACTTGACGCACTTCGATGAAAAGAGGAGTGACTAGAACCAGTGGCGTATTAATAAGATGGAAAGTGAGCAAAATACTATGGCCTGCAAACTGAAAGGGCCCCGAATTTCCTAAAACTTGTAAGGTTTGTTGATTAAAATTATGAGGCTAAATTCTCCAAGATGATGAAGGCTTAAAATATCATGGAAAACAAATTCTTGATTTTGATTTAACTTTTAATGCACTGAATTCAATTTAGCTAGCTCTCATATAAGTTGTAAAGGTATGATACATTTTTTAGAGAAAATTCACGCGGTGTGCATATATAATTGATCGATGAAGTTTTCAGTTCTGTGAGCACTTTAGAAGCTCCATTGTTCTATTTTTGACGTGTAAACATCTTATTTGACTGCTCTGTATGACTGCTATGTATGTTATGATCTGCTTGTGTGGGTGTGTGTGCATGCAAGTGCTTTGCTGATTGTTATTATTCGGTAATCGTCCCTAAACACGATGAATGCTATCAATCGGAAAAGGACGAAGGAAACTGCGTTTATCATAAATAATCACAGTGTTTACAAAAACGAATCAAGTGGTTATTCATGTTAAATTTGTTTTAGCGCAGAATACTCATGGCGGTAGTTAATTTGTTTTCTGTGTTTATACCTCTGGAATGAAATGCAAAAAAATTAACTAATATGAAATAAAATTAAATTAATTTTAATTAAATCAAATAAAATAATATAAAATAAAATAAAATAAAATAAAATAAAATAAAATAATTTTTGTAAGTTTAACGAGCTCAAGACCAGTTGATAATAATTCTTAGTTAGTTAAAGTTGAAAGCAACAAACACATACAGGCTATAGTTATAGTACTATTTAGAAAACAGCCACGATTTCTCGTCAGACTAATTCGTATAGTTTTTGCTATTTTCAGAGGATTTGTGGAGATCGAATTCACTCACTCTGATTGCAAGCGCAGCTGCCTAACCCATGGGCTATGCTGCGTGTAGATTTGCAAGCTGCTTAATTCAAGTTTTCCTCTAACTGTTGTTTGTTATCTTGCCAACGGTATACACAATATTTTAGACATTCTGTCTATATGTAAAACATGTATGCTGGACTTTGTTTTTGTACATTCTACTTTCTATTTTTAGAAGATGGTTATTGTACATAACAGCGCCCTCCGGTTGCTTTCAATTTTTCCTCTAATCAAAATAATAATAATTAACTAAGAATTATTATCAACTGGTCTTGAGCTCGTTAAACTTCAAAAATATGTAAAAATGGACAGACCATAAAACCAATAAAAAAAAATAAAATAAATATAAGAAGAAAAAAAATAAAAATTTTAAAAAATTAAAATTGAGTAAAATAGAATAGAATAAAATATAATGAAAAAAAGTAAAATAAAATAAAATAAAATAAAATGAAACGAAATGAAATGAAACGAAATAAAATCAGATGAAATGAAATGAAATAAGACAAAATAAAATAAAATAAAATAAAATAAAATATATTAATAAAAACAAATAAAAAATTAACTAAAATAAAATAAACTAATATAAAATAAAATGAAATAAAATAAAATATAATAAAAAAAAAAATCAAATAAAATAAAATAAAATAAAAAAAATAAAATAAAATAAAATGAAATGAAATGAAATGAAATGAGATGATATAAAATGGAATAAGATAAAATAAAATATAATAAAAAAAAAATAAAATAAAATAAAATGAAATGAAATAAGATAAAATAAAATAAAATAATATAAAAAAATTAAATAAAATTAATTAAAGGAAAGGGAAGTAAAGGAAAGGAAAATGAAATAAGGAATTTTGAAAAAAAGGCGAGAGTATAATTAATTGCCGAAAACAAAATCCCTGACTGAAACAACTTGGAAACTCGATATCTTCCTGTAGTAAATTTTGTATTGTGTTTCATAGTCTATATTTATAAATTTAGACATATACAAATTTATTTTTATCTTTTCAGTTAAATAAGTTTGGGTAGCCTACTAGCTTTAAGAAGTTCGGTGTGTAGTGCGGAACAAAGAAAAAAATCACTAAAGCTTGTGCATATTTTAAAAATATTTAACATATATATATTGGCATCTGATCGGAAATGTAAAAACAAGGCGTCTGAGCAAAGCCAGTTCGGAAGCGGCGGTTAAGCCAAATGTGCTACTGCACAGTTTGTTACACATTTCGGAAGTAACCGAAAAATACAAAAAAATTCCCAAACATATGTTGAAAACACGTCAATAATGCAACTATATACATATGTACTAGGTGCTCACATTTTTAGTTTGTTTGTATGTATTATGCATGAATGTATATGCCTTCGGTTTATATGAATATTTTCACAATTTCCATAATGCCCTTTGGCTATCGAGTGCAGCTATGCAACTATTATAGTTTTTTATTTTTGTGCTTTTTTTTTGTATTACTATCCTCATGTTTTCGGAAAATTTGTCTAGTTTTATGCAATTTTTACGATTTGCATGCAGTTATGCCCAACAACACATGCGGGTGTAATTTTCGGGCATTTTGCCATGTTTTTGCATGCATACATTTTAATCGGCCTATTGCTCGCTTTCTACTCTTGTTCCTGTATTATACTCCCTAGAGTGCGAGTGAAATATTAACAAATTGTATTGAGTTTATTTTTATCCGACGAGAGTTCAGGTGTGTCGCGACTTGTTTGCACCGACTGCTGTTTTTATAGTCAAACCATTTTAACAAGTTTCGTTTGCTATTGAAGCATGTTGTTGACATTTCGTTGTTATTGGTTTTTTTTTAATTTTGATTTGCAAAAATTGTTAAATTGGCAAATTTTATTCAATATCCATAAATATTCATAGGAACCATGGCATCTAGCAGTAGGAGCATATTTCTCACTGACTACGTAACGCAGCTGGGAATGTTTAGATTCATACGAGTTGTCCGAATTTCGGCAGCTAAATTTAAATAAAATTAGAAATTTTTAAAATGAACAAAAAGTATAAAATAATTATGGCAGTAATACCCGTATACGTTTAAAGAATTATAATTAATTTATAATTTAAATAATTAATTATAATATAGAAAAATTTGTTTAAAAGTGAAACCAGTACAAATGTCAGGCATGTATTCATATTATACCGCCGTTGCTGTGTGATTGGACATGGCGTGCATGCTTGCTTGAGTTGATGTTATTGTTTTAATCGCTGGTATATCATAACCAGTGTGAGAGACTCTCACTGAAAGCACAAAGAGTTGCTTTGTTGGAAGCATTAATCTAAAAAGATAAAACATGATACCTAGTTATTCATATGAATATATGCGAGCTGAGAATATTCAACACAGAAGTTAGTTCCGTTGTTCTATTTTTTATGGGTAGATATAATAGTATAAAATAAAATAAAATAAAATAAAATAAAATAAAATAAAATAAAATAAAATAAAATAAAATAAAATAAAATAAAATAAAATAAAATAAAATCAAATAAAATAAAATAAAATAAAATAAAATAAAATCAAATAAAATAAAATAAAACAAAATAAAATAAAGTGAATTAAAACCAAATAAAATAAAATAAAATAAAATAAAATAAAATAAAATAAAATAAAATAAAATAAAATAAAATAAAATAAAATGAAATAAAATAAAATAAAATAAAATAAAATAAAATAAAATAAAATAAAATAAAATAAAATAAAATAAAATAAAATAAAATACAATAAAATGAAATAAAATAAAATAAAATAAAATAAAATAAAATAAAATAAAATAAAATAAATAAAATAAAATTAAATTAAATTAAATTAAATAAAATAAATTAAAATAAAATAAAGTAAAATAAAATAAAATAAAATAAAATAAAATAAAATAAAAAACTTAAATAAAATAAATAAAATAAAATAAAATAAAATAAAATAAAATAAAATAAAATAAAATTAAATAAAATAAAAAAAAAATTAAATAAATTAAAATGAAACGAAATGAATTGAAATGAAATGAGATGAAAAAAAAAATTTTAGTTAAATAAATTAAAACAAAATAAAATTAATAAAAAATCAAACTGTATTATTAAGTGGTAAATAAGTAAAAGGAGGGAGAAAGAAAAAGAAGAAAAAACTAAATAAATTATAGGAAAGGACTGCAAAGAAGGGAGAAAAAAGTAAAAAAGTAAAAAAGCAATAAAAAGAACTCCTGAAGTGAGCGTGAAGAAAATAAAATATAGGAAGGGAAAGCAAAGGAAAGGAAAGGAAACGAAATGAAAATAAAATAAGCAAATATAGGAATATAAACTCTATTATTAAGTGGAAAGAAAGGCGAAGGAAAGGGAAATAAAGTTTTTGAAGTTGAATTTCAACTACTGGGCGATATTTTGTTTTATATTTTGGAACACGCCACTTACGATTGTGAAAAACAGGAATGCCTCAATCCTTTGATGTATTAGTATCATTGAGCAATCGATGTATAATCATCGTTGGTGGCCATTTCCATTGTGCTCCATCACTAAAAAAAATAGTTAGGAATACGTCTCACTGCAGTGCTTCTTGATAAATGACTAAACCACTCCCATTACAATATTGTCTTAACAAGACATTCACAGTTTAATTTTTTCTGATGACTGCCTAGAAGTGACCGCAGAGTAAAAAGCCAGAGTTTCAGATTTTGTCCAGAATCCTGTACTTTTTGACGTGGAATGCCCCATATGATAATTTTTTAACTCCAGCTGTAATGAAGATGCAGGCGTAGACGGTCAACACACTTTTACAAAATCATAAAAATAAACTTGCAAAGTATTTCGATCAAATTTTTTATTAAAAAAAGTTTGTGTTAGCTATTGAGTTATAAATTACTTTGCTTATAATTTCAAAAGTTTGTGCTATTTAAAGCAAGAGTAAAAAAAGTGCCAAGGTACATATCTGGTGGAGTTCATAAATTTGAATTGCTGAAATGTTGCTTTCACTCATAGGTTAGACACTTTTAGACGTTATAATCGTTTGTTAAAGTGAAAAACTTTGTACCTACTGGATTTTTCTTTATTATTAATTTTGTAAAGATTTTGTTTTCTTGTTGCTATTGTTGTTGTTCACGAAGAATGTGAAACTTTTTGATTGCTTGACCCATTAGCGTAAACATGGTACAGAAACAAATTTAAAGGCTTTCATCAGCAGACAGAAAACGACGATGGAGTATAATGTTTATTAACCCCAAGCAATGGAAGAAGCAGAACTTGTGAAGATGCGCAGTAGTCCGAGTGGAAAGTTCGAAAGTGAAAGCTTATTTGCATAAATTTAAGCATCTAAGATTGTTGTTGCTTTGCTTCTTAGCATGGCCAACGGTTTAAAGATAAATCTGCGTTTAAATTAACAAAATATTATATATTCAGACTAGCATACATATGCATGAGCGTAAGTACTTTTACAAATTTATTGTTGCGCATACCAACAAGTTGATTTTGCCATGAAAAATTATTATTAGGCTATTTCAATGTTAATGAAATATTGAACTATGAAATATTAAAGCTTACATTTTGTAGAAAAAAAAAAAAAATCTAATAATAATTTGATATTGAGTGGGCTATACGCTCATATTACCAGGGATGTGGGCGCATAAATATTACAGTCCGTTAAAAGTATTCTGCACTAGAGGCTAAGTGTTGACTAACGAATAAAAATAGTTTGACTTTACTATGTGATGAAATGTCTTTATGAGTGGCTCGGGTTTAAAGCTAATTTATTCTACCGTCATAGTCATAGTCATACAAATTACCATAATCGTTACCATAACCATAACCGTAATCTAACTGTACATCATTAAATTTCCTTCGGTACTCACCACTGGAAAGACCACGCATCTTTCGGTGCAGTTTTCTCAAGAATACTCCATCTTTGGACGAGAAGATAAAATGTGGTGAAAAGTATTAAGTAATTGTGATCTTGTAACCCAAGCGACGTAATCAAATCCCAGTAATATTTACTGTGCGCCATAACCGTACCGAAACCATCATAACAGCAAACATAGCCATAATCATTAACGTAACCATAGCCATAACCATTAACATAACTATAGGCACAGCCATACCATAACCACAAAAATAAACACAACCATAGCCAAAATCATAAACTAGCCCTTGCCATAACCTCCCTACTTTGCTTTCGATTAGCTCGAAACTGTTATTCCCAGTACTGAAGGATTTGTTGTCAAATTCAAATTCATCCGAAACAGAACACAGACAGCGCCTTTTCTTGCTCTGAAAAGCTTTTAGACACATAGTGCACGTCAATGGCTTTAACATAAATCTTCTACAGCATTGTCCATATCGTGGAGATCTCGTCCATGATAAACGTACCAGGTTGCCATTTTCAACCCTTTGTACGTATTTTCCATCTGATACGGTATTTAATAATAAAGAGACAGCCCCTCTATTTCTTAGGTACACTCAATTGCCGTTATTGTCCTAACAGGAATTCGCGCTTCCCAGCAATCTTCCGTCATCCGTTGATTTTCCGATTACATTTTCTGTCACAGTTCCTTTAGAGCTCATGCCATAAAATATTTAATTAAGTCAGTGGCCTCGTTTAACTTGATTTAAAGTTTTTCTCTTAATTCTACGAATTCCATTGAAATATTCTTTACAATCCTTAAGGCAGCATCTATTGCAATTTAAGGACTTATTACACTTTGTATTTTACATCTTTAACATTCCGTTTTCAACACCCATTAGCTTTCCGTTTCCTGTTTCCTGCTCATTTCCCTATTTCTCACCTCATCTCCCTTAGGTGCATTTCTTTTGTAGTTGTGACAAATTAGCAGTTTACCTCGGCTACAATGCAACAGTCATACTGTTGACTTCTCTGCCTGACAATAATTCACTCAATTATTTTTGCGAAACTGCACCCAAAAGAATAAATGCGAGTAGTAGGAAAGGTACATTGATTAAAATAGGAAGCTTGCAACAGAAGTAAATAGTGGTTGTGACAAAAATGAAACACCGAGGGGATGATGACCAAAGGAGGCCAAAAAATAAGTAATTTGAACAACACTGTGAAATAAAATGAGGTGATAAAAAATGAAGCCTCAAGGCCCATTACGGTTCACAATCAGCTCCATTGAGAAAGGTAAATATGTCTCTGAGGTTTGAGTAGTGTCTGCCTATAGTGCGCATACTTCGATGTATGGCTGTAGCAGGCAATATGAGCAAGCGTCATAAGTCACACAGAAACCATATATTACAAGAGCTGAGTTGGTTGGATTATTATTACGATGAAAAAAGAAATTAAAAACAAACACCTAGGCATTTTTCTATAATGTCAGCGAATCACTTTAGCTGATAGTAAAGTGTGCCTATCTGGAGAACAAAATTCTTGGTCTGTAAGACGTTGGTAGCATTAGAACTGCATTCGAGAGAAGTATTGTGGACGATTTATGAAACCTTTATTGGCAACAAGAAACACCTTGAGGCAACAAAGAACTAATACTGTGAGTGCTATTCAAGACCCTACAATGAGCTTGATGGATGAGATTGATTGTGCTCCTAAGAGTAGGAAACCAAAAAAAAAAGGAACTTAATTATCAGGGACGAAATAAGAAGAGGCTGTGATTTTAATAATTTTCATTTAAAATATGGCGAACTCCATCACAGAAATCATATAAAAAAAAATTTCAAGGCTTACAAAAAGTTCAGAAAGGTTATTTATGCTTCAAAAATGGCCACAAAATCTTCAAATTTTTGAGTACACAGCTTTGTAGACCCATCAATTTTGGTATAACATTGTTCAAGTTAGAGCTCGCTCAAAAATTTGATTGAGTGATTTCTTTCATACAACGCATGAAGAAAAATTAATTTTGTATGGAAAAAATACAGAACCTTGAAAACAAAAATTTTCTAAAAATACAGAGGAAATTTTGAGGTACTTCTAACTACCGCATTATTGTGCTACAAACGAATGAGCTATAAAACTGCGTACTCAAAAATTTTCTAAAAATTCTGTCCAGAAATATTGTTGTAAATTTTTAAAAGTTTAATTCCTGAACTTTGTTTAAACTTTGAAATTTCTTTTTATGTTGCTTTTGTTGTAGAATTCGCTATATTTTAAATGAAAATTAATAAAAACACAACTTCTTTTTATTTTGTCAAACGATATCTAATTTTATTTCACTACTATTATATTGAACACAACTGTATATCGCAAAGGTGGAGCTTCGCTTTGAATTGTTGGTGTGTCGCTTTTACTTTTCTCCCACAAAATGGCGAAGCACTTGTTGTTGTATATTGGACAAAAATGCCAAGTACCACGCCAAAATATTTTGTAATCTAAGTTATAATACTTTTTTAAAAACAATAAGCTTTTGAACAAAATTTTACAACTCCTTTATTAAAGCACATTCATGTCTAAGGCAAGAGGGCGATAATACAAAGAACTTTAATAGCAACATTTTCGCAAGATCAAAAGAGCCAATTTGCAATGGCGATTTCTCTAATTTAAAATTTTTAATGAGATATTCGTGGAATGCAAGGGTCTACAAAGTTATATCTTTATAGTGAAATTTACCCTTATTGCTGGACCGTTTTCTGTTCAAGCGGTTGTGCTTAGAGAGCTCTTTAATGTCCTCTATTTTTATACACAGCCCAAAGTATATGTCAGTTGGCTGCCAGCACAACGCGAAATAGATATAAAAGCGGCTACGGGCATTGAGTATATTGATTATACACCTGACAATAAATTATGACTGTCTTAGATTTGTCATCATGTAAACGAATTAACTAGCTTAATTACATTAACATAAACAAATTCAACTGCCAGGCTTCCCACATCCTTATAAGCCTCTATTGCGTGTGTGAGTTTAAGTCTGTTTCCTTATTTTTTAACTAATTTATATACTAATTCTTCATCCTTTTTTTTTCTTTATGCTAATTCAATAATCACCGTATCAAGGCCAACTTGAAAATACGACGTCTCCCACTGCGCACCAAACGATCACTGTGTAAACCTTTGTGTATTTTCCCAGTAGAATTATTTTACTATCAAAACTTTCATCAAAGCAATACAAAAAAAGCAATAACAAAACTGATTCCTAAAGTTAAGTCACATCATGTCACCTTGATTATGACAGATTTTCATGCTCATTCGCAGCCTACTGATGACTTTGTTTGTAGTTAGTATTTGAGCGCTTTGTTTTTGCTATATATTAAGTTATTACTATGTCTTTCTGGTAGTATACAGCTTAGCTGTTTAACTAATAAACAGTACAGAAAGTATGAAAGACCAAGAACAGAGTTTCACCAAAACTTATGCATACGTACGAGGGTGCCCTTAAAATATTAAAACTTAATATAGTGATTTAAATAAAAAGAATGTATTTCCTTCTGTCTATCAATTATTATTGCATCATGTTATTTTTTATTTTATTTAAAGGGACCAGAAGCAAAATAATCTAAGTGAAATTTTTTTAAAATTTGAGTTATACCCATATTTGTATAGTTAAATATAGCGTTTAATTGTTGACAAAGAAATCAATTGGTGACAGATACTAATTCAAAATAGCGCGTTAGAAATTTTGTTTATTAGTAAGGGAGTCGAATTTGTGTTTTATAAAAAAAATGTAGTTTGCAGCCATATTCTGATAGTTGTGACTACTGACAGTTGTCATTGCTCTGTTTTCACTTCGGCGTTATAAATTATAAAAACAAAAATACTGAAAAAAAAACAGATAACAGTTTTTGTTGTGGTTTCTCCGATATATTTATTTAAAAATTGAGCGGTACATCTGTTTTTAGCTCAGACTAAATTGTTTATTTTTGAGATTTGAGAAACTCCCAAGGAGAATCGAACAGAATTACCTCTGATTTGCAATCGTAGCAGTCTAGCATTATTCTATTTCTGCGCTTTTGCTCTTTTCAACCCATCCTTATACATACAAAATTCCGTACATACCCTGCAAAAAGTCGTATGACTATTCTTCAAAGAGAGCGATCCGCAACTATTCCCTTTTGTCTACAGTTAGCTATAATTCAAATAAGTAAATTTTTATTTGTGTAGCGTGCTCATAGGGGTGTATGTCAATTTCAGTTTTTGCAGCATACTCATAGGAGTTAAAAGTACCCGTTTGGACCGAAAGTGGATTAGTCGTTTCGTACCCGTTCGGGTATAAATGGGTACAATTCGTCTCTCCATAGAACATGCTTAAACGAATGTGAACAGTTCAACCCATGCAAAGTGATCAGAATTGGCATTAGTCGCATTCCCCTTTATGACTAATGCCGTATGCATCCTAGGCTAAGCGAATTTTTTGCAGGGTATATACTATTTCGTGGCGGCACGTGTGAGACGCTTGATGACAATTTGTAATTCTTAGCTCTGTAGACTTTTTGTAAAATATGTACGGGTTTTAAAAATTCTCAGCCAGGTGGGGATGTTTACGTATGATATATTTGCTACACAGAATATTAAATATATAAATAGAGACATTGTGGTTGTCAAAAGTGTGGGTGAACTTCTCTGGTGGGTGGCTTTGCGAGGGTTGGTTTTTAAACTTTTGTTCATTAAAAATACAAAGATTATTTATTTTGTTACTTAAAATGAAGGCTGCAGCCATCTTAGGTCAAACTAACCATCTAGGTTATAAACAATTATATCTTTATTGATATATATAATGAAGCGGCACTATCATCCAAAAAAAATATTAACAAAAATTTATTAATTATAGTTATATATTTAAAAATTAATTAATTTAAATAAATTAAAATTAGATAAAATTAAATTAAAATAAAATAAAATAAAATAAAATAAAATGAAGTAAAATAAAATAAAATAAATAAAATAAAATAAAATAAAAATAAATAAAATAAAATAAAAAAAAAATAAAAATAAAATAAAAAACTTAAATAAATAAAATAAAATAAAATAAAATAAATAAAACAAAATAAAATAAAAAACATAAATAAATAAAATAAAATAAAATAAAATAAAATAAAATAAAATAAATTTAAATTAAATAAAATTCAATAAAAAATAAAATAAAATAAAATAAAATAAACTTAAATTAAATTAAAAAGAATAAAGTACAATAAAATAAAATAGAATAAAATAAAATACAAAGAAAAAAGTAAAATAAAATAATATAAAATTAAATAAAATAAAATAAAATAAAATAAAATAAAATAAAATAAAATAAAATAAAATAAAATAAATATAATAATATTTTATTTTATTTTATTTTATTTTATTTTATTTGATTTAATTATATTTTATTTTATTTTATTTTATTTTACTTTATTTTATTTTATTTTATTTTATTTTATTTTATTTTATTTTTTTAATTTTATTTTATATTTTATTAAAAAACAAAATATTATTATTTTATTTTGTTTTATTTTATTGAATTTTGTTTGGTTTTATTTTTTTTAGTTTAGTTTATTTTATTTTATTTTATTTTATTTTGTTTTATTTGTTTTTTTTTATTTTATTTTATTTTGTTTTATTTTATTTTATTTTATTTTTTTTTTATAAAATTTTACTCAGACTTTTGTGTATGCTCTGGTCTTAAATTCAAACTTTTTAAATCACAAAGGTTTTTGCGCAAAATGGGCCGTATGCAGTCCAAAAAGTTTAAAAATTAGGCTAAAAATTTCCACCACGTATGTACAGGGTGGCTAATGAATTTTACTTCATTAAGAAACTCAAATAATTTTTTTTTCAGTTTATGGAATTCATTTTTCTTTTATTCATGTTAAAGCTCATTAAATTTTATTAAATATAGCTTAATTAGTTTTAAAGATAATGGAATTTAAATGCCCCCCCTGCTCGTCGATGCATGTGCGGCATCTTACCAAAAAGTTGTTCATTACTGCTTGGAGAGTTGAGACAGGAATAGCCGCAATTGTTTCTCGAATGGATTGCCTTAGTTCATTCAAATTTGTTGGTTTTGCTTTGAAGACTTCCTGCTTGCAATAACCCCACAAGAAAAAGTCAGGTGCAGTAAGGTCAGGCGACCTGGGTGGCCAACGGAATGTGGAGTTTCTGGATATCAGCTTATTGGGAAATTTTCGTCGCAATTCTGTCATAACAGGTTGGGCTATATGAAGAGCTGCACCATCTTGCTGAAACCACACAGAGTTGAAATAAATTCTCATTCGGCGTAATTCTGGATAGAAAAACTCTCTCAACATGCTCAAGTAAGTAAGTGTGACCGTGTTCTTCGAAGAAGTAGGGCCCGACAATGCAGCGTGATGAAACTGCACACCACACTGTGACACGAAGTGGATGCAATTCCGTCTCATGGAGTATCTGTGGGTTGGAAGCACTCCACATTCGACAATTTTGTTTGTTTATGTTGCCGTTTAAATCGAAATGGGCCTCGTCAGACATGAAAAGACAGTTCAACATGTTTCCATCCTCTTCCACCATTTGAAGCATCTTCTGGCAAAATTCCAAGCGAATCGGCAAGTCTGCAGCGTTCAGTTTGTTGGCCATTTGAATTTTATATGGGAATAAGTCCAAATCTTTGTGCATAATTGACTGTAATGACTATCTGCTTACACCCATTTGAGCAGATCTTGTCGAAACACGTGGATTGTTTTGTATGGCAGCAGCTACAGCAGCGATTGTTTCCTCCGTTCGAACTGAAGGGTTTCGATGGTAAGGTCTTCTGTTGACTGTCCCATGCTTGGCAAAATTGTTTACAAGTCTTATTATGGTCCATCTGCTCGGAGGATTGCCGCCAAACGTGCGCCTATACTCTCTTTGAACCGAAACTACGGACTCCAGTGCGTGATAGCGGCGGACAATCCAAATTCTTGTTTCAGTGTCCCAGTTATCCATTTTTGTTAAATGTAAAAGTCAATCTGCAAAATAAAGAAAAAATTTACCAGATTCATTAAATAGAAAAAAAGTTATTTAATTTTTTTTTGGTAGCGGCTTTCATCAGCCACCCTGTATATCAGCTGCTTATGTCAAAAAGGCTAATAGTAAATCATATTCACACTAGTTGCGAGGTAGTTCACAACTATTTGGTTTGACTGCATGGTAGTTGCGTATGTATGTATGTATTTAACATAATCACACCACCCACTTAACCAATTGCAAACAACACCAGTAACAACAATTTTTAATCTGTTTCGCTTTCGGCTAACATCTCCTGTTTCAAAATCTCTCTTTCCCACTAGCTTCCAGTCACGATTTCATTAAAAACAGTTAGTTCTAAACAGTGGCAACGGTTACCTGGTTTTTACTTGTTCACAGGCAGTCTTTGGTGGCTCACAATCAAATTTTGTTTGGCTTGTTAAGCATTTTGTCTTTATTTTTCTTTGGGGTGCAATTTACTTTTGATTTGATGTTGCCTTGCATACATATCAAAACTTAATCTCTTGTGTGGTTTAACGTGTGGCCTCCAATGTGTGGGTGTCGTATGCAAACATGTGTCCTAGGGACGGATGCGTATACTTCCGTGTATTTACCTCCGTGGAGTATTGTCACTGAAATTTGATTAAAAAGCACAATGTGTATATATATACAGTTCTGTTCATTATAATAGTAGTGAGATTAAATTGGATATCGTTCGACGAAATAAAAAAAAGCTGTGCTTTTAATAATTTTCATTTAAAATATTCCGAAATTTATAACAGAATCCAAATAAAAAGAAATTTCAAAGTTTACACAAAGTTTAGGAAAGTTAGTTAAAATTTTAAACATCATAAATTTACATCAAAATTTCAATGTTCTTGGGCAAAATTTTTAAATTTTTGAGTATGCAGTTTTATAGCTCATTGTATCACAATACTGTGCAAGTTAGAATTAACCAAATTTTCTCTGAATTTTTAGAATTTTTTTATCAAGGATGTTGGGTACTTTTTTCCATACAATATTAATTTTTTTTCCTACGTTGTATGAAAGAAATCACTCAACACCCTTGACGAAAAAAATTCGAAAATTTCAGGGAAATTTTTGATCGAGTTCTAACTTTAGCAATGCTATACTAAAATTGATGGGTCTACAAAACTGCATACTCAGAAATTTTATAGAAATTAAGCCCAAAAAATAGCAGATTTTAAAGTTTAATTAACTTTCCTGAGCTTTGTGTATACTTTGAAATTTCTTTTTATGTGGGGTCTGTTAAGAATTCGCTTTATTTGAAATGAGATTATCAAAGTCACAGCTTTATCTTATATCGTCAAACGATATCCATTTTAATTTCACTACTATTATATTAAACACAGCTGTATATCTAAAAGTAAAACATTTATTTTAACATACGTAACAGATATTTGTATGGTAGGCAAGTTGGTTGTTTATTTTTGAGATGAAAAATAAGATGTGATTGTGTCTCAAGAAATTACTAAATTGTTTTTCTTGATTGAGCTGTGATTTCTGAACAGTACGACTTAGCATACCACATCGAAGATTACTGTAGATATTAAAACCATTTTGGCGCCATGGAGCTCATTTAAATATATTGTGTATAACAGGATACATGTTAAAACCAGCTGGATTTTTAAATAAAAGATAAGATAACCGGGTAAGATCAAGTGAAAAGGACTCTCAGGGATCTTAGACGTTAAGCTGAAGCAGAAATTATACACATAATGCCTTGCACATTTTCTTTAGTAGTTATGTCGCTATAGTTTTGGTTGTGGGCAGTATGTATCATGCCCGTCGCTAGCATATGTAAGCCTTAGAAGGCTCCATGTCCTTTTCTATAAACCACCGAAATGGCTTTTGAAATTGCACAAGTAGACTAGACGTTTTATTCCCCTTAGTCTACTTCGAAGCTTAGATTTGAAACTCAGTGGGAGGGCGATTGACACATTGAGAAATGGAAATCATAATTTGAAGTTCATTTCATTCTGACGACTTTAAAGCCAAGCTTGTATGGTCTGCTAGTATTATTCCTTTTTACGAGAGTCAGAGTCCACTGACCATGAAAAACTCAAATCAAGTTTTTCTTTCTCTTTGTTAATTCTTCTTCATAAAGTCCATAACCGCAGCTGCTGGCTCAAGAGTTACCTTAGATGTGTTTGTGAAATCACTTTGGTATTACTTGACCGATTTGACTCTCGCATTACTAAATAAAATCAAAATGTGTTTAATAAGAAGGCGAGCCTGGCATTTAGTTTTTTTTTTGATGGTGGAAACTGTTGCTTGACTTTTGTTTAATTTCAAATCCTTTCATATATTAACTTTACGAATCTTTTTCACTTTCCGCTTATTTGTTAGTTTACCTTGATTAACCGTCACGTTTTACATCAGACATTTTTTAGTCATTTTGAAAATCGTGCGTCGAGCGACGTGGTCAGTGACACTTACATTCATAGTTGGCCTGCGTTTTTAGAATTTAGTTTCTTTCAAATGAAAACAAAGAAAGTAAAAATTCTGAAGCTTAAATAAATAGCCAGCGATAAATGAAAATATACGTCTAAATGATTAGCTGTTTGAAATTTGCACCATCTTTAAGGTAAGCGCTGTTAATCTATTCACAATCGAAAGAGGATGCAACGGATGAAGAAGAAAGAAGAATAAGCATTTATTATAAATAAGTTCACATAGCAACTTCAAAATTACAATTGTATGCTTTCAAAGAAATGTAGCCCTAAATAATTCCATTAAGATTTTTATTAGCTAATCAAATAGACTGCAGATGTTTTACAGTCCAAGTTAAAAAAAAAAACCCCAATTCGCACAAATAGTCGCTGAAATGGAGCTGCGACCATTATTGTGGCTTTAAAGCTTTGAACCACTGGTCACGGGCACGTTATTAGAACATATATATTACGTGATTCCAACCAAAATGGGGAATAATTTGTTTTTAACCAAAAAGTTGCAGCGACGTTCCTTTGACGTTATGATTACTTTCTTATGGTGTACCAGCGTGGTCACTGCGACTTTTAACTTGTTGCTTGCTGTATCTTGCAACTTATTTTGTTATCATATATTTGTTTCATTTTGCATTTATGTGGAACCTTGTCCATTCTTATTTTAAAACTTTAAGGTGAAATGGTAATATTATCGCAATAACAATAATAAGAGAGAAACTTTTGTCTTTTTGCGATATTCTGCGCAAGTAAAAGAAAAAGGAAAAAATAAATATTTATTTTTAATAAAAATATTTTTTTTTTAGTATCTGACAGCATAGAAAAAAATCATGTACAGATGTATTTCTATGGCCCTTTGGTACCTAAAAATAATTATTATGTATCAATATATAAAATTGGATGCATTTATTTGGTAAATTTGGTTTAAAGTATTTAACTAATTCAGTGGAGGCATAAGCTTTATCTAAAAATGGGTATCTTAGAATAAATAACTTTGAATTCGATATCACCAAAAAGCACAATTTCAAGCTTGAGCTCATTTATAGTCATGGATACTTAAAAACATTTTATTGATGTGAGAGGAAAATTATAACGATTTGCATAGGAATTGTAAGGAATAATATGTTTCCAAGTGACCAACTTCTCATCAGACCCCTTCACGGGCACATGGATGTGAAACAAGATGCCAACACTAATTAAAACAATCAGTTAAACTAAGCTTAAACTTGTTAAGCAGTTTTTCTGTCAACTTTAAACGAAGTTTAAAGGTAGTTTAAGCGGCCAATTTGGCAGGGTTAAACTCTAGTTAACCTGCCAGCTGTTTGCATATTTGATGGTTTTGATTGTGAAACAATAAACTGAACGATATTAAAAAAGGACGATATTTTTATATAATTAAATACTGGATATATCATCTGAAGAAAGTGATTATAGTGATGCAGAAATGAGCGAAATCCCAACTATTACAATACTGAGGAGAAGCAATGGCGTTGAATATGTATACAAATATTATCTGTTGCCGTATCTAGATAAAAAAAACCAATGTTGCCGTATAAAAAAGAAATCTTAAAAGCGGCCTTAAACTCTCCCTGAAAAACCGCTCTGCAGTTTAACTGGAGTTTAAATTTATGCCGAGTTTAAGCAAACTTAGTTTAAACTGACCTTAACCAAGGACTGAAAAACCGGGCCTAATAGTAATAGCAATTAAAACAATAAAATTTAAGAACGGAAATTTCTTCAACAGCAGTTACCTTAAAAATATTTTACTTTAAACTTATATTTACTTATACCTTAAAGTTATGTTTGCCAAACCTCATATAGCGTAACTTTAAAGTCAAATTTCACATTTAAAGTTTCCGGGGCCACCTCATGTACTCATTTGTAACTTGTTCTTATTTCAACGATAGTTGTCTAGGCAGTGGTTTTTATTTTACAGTTGAAAAAATTTAGGTTTTGTAGTTAGTGGATTTTGGCGGTGGTATAGCCACAATACTATGATTGGTGTTCAGTAGATTAACATTAGTTTACAATTCTTCCTCAATGCTATTGTGGAAAGAATATTGAACGCTAAACGCATAACAAGATAAACATTATTTCAAAAAATCTTTTGATGATTTGAGCTTCCTGCTCATGTACGAATAGAACAGATGACGCTTATGGAAGGAAATTTACAGGCAAAGAACGTCAAAGAAAAAAATATTAAAATTTTCTCCCGTCTGAAATGGTTTAAAATATTTCATAACAATTATTAGTTATTGTTAAGGAGAGGTACTCGACACACAATTTTCGTACTGTATCGTACAAGTTAAAGCGGAGAAACAGCATCAAGTGAATCGATAGATGACCATAAATCAATTATGCAGCTTTACCATTACACCGTAAATTACTTTAAACTAGAAAAAAGTAGAAAAGATAAATTTGTAACAGAAAAAAAAACCAGTACGAAGCACTAACCTTGTTAACACTTATGTGAAACACAACGGGCATCAGCGACCATTATAAAGTTAGGAGAATACTTTTACAACTACAACCCACTAGCTGAATGATTTATTGAATAACCTAATTAGAATTTATTTTCAAGAAGAGTACTGCAAGAACATTGTGTTTGTTTGATGACATTTCGTATCAGTAATACTATGGCGGTTTTATCAATTGGACTTCAAATATCTTCATACTCGAACTTAAACTACATATAGCAGCATGGTCAGAAGAACACTTTAGTATTAAATTCGGTAAAAAAATCTACGATTGTAGATCAATAGTTCATTGTTGTTGCTTTTGATACTGAAATTAGTCATTAACAACTGTTTCCAACACGTGCTCATGAACCAACTGCTCAAATGATTGATTAATGGTTAAAGAAAAATTGTGTAGCCAAGTCAAATGAATATAATTTGTAAGCTTTGTGACAAAGCGTGTAGAGTATAGTAAATCAATTGCTAAAATGAAACAGCGCAAAAAAAAAATATAAGCAGAATAAAACAAGAAAAATGTGTTTGCACGTTTTTACAGTATCGATAGATTTCACTATATGAGAACTATTGGACGAAATAAATTATGAGAGAATCAGAAGCAAGTTACAAAACATATGCCAAATAACTGAGAGTAATATCCACAGCTGAAGCAATTTCGTGGGAATCTCTCACCGCCATTCGAGACTAAACCAGTTTTCAGGACTAAGTGTGTGTTTCTGCAATTTGATGCTGAATAAGAAAAAACGAGCTGCGAAGCTATGTCTGTAATAGAATACGAGGAAGTCGTTGCTGGAAGTTAGTGCAGTTGCGTACTGAAACCGTAAAGAACAGATCACTCCTACCAGCAATCTCTTATCTCTTATCATGTTCTGCAAAGATTTATGTCATACACATTTTTATATACAGCGCAGAGACCCGGGCGATGGCCATATCAGGTGAGATGGAAGCGAGCTGCCGACGATGTGTACTGAACACACACTTTTTGATGAGCTTTTTGTGGGCAGGTGTTTGTTGGCTACGCTGGTCGACTTGATAAAGAAGATATGGTCAAGAAGGTATTTCTATTGAAATTATGAGCAATTGGAAAATAGTGGGGAGCACTGCTGACTGTCCCTATTGTTTGCTGTATTGCCTAAGAGGAAAATACAGTCTTTCAGCAATCTGCAAATAAAATGTGAAAAAGTGTTCATTAAATCTAAATTGATTAACATTCTGTATCTACTTTGATGAATTATTCAAAATATTAGCTGAAACTTAGTTCGAAAAAAGCTGTTTGAACAGAGTTCTTTAAGTTTTATACCCCATCTGCTTACTACAGCTTTAGGCTTCAAAGAAATGTTGTGATTTAATGACATAAGAATCCGAACTAGTTAGTTACCTTAACAGACCTCAGTTTTTTGCAGCATGAGTGAAGTTTATTCTTTAAAATATAGCTATGACAGCAGAAAATATAACTAATTCCCTACCATAAATTATTTACATTGATTTTCGTATTTTCGTCCACTTGCGCTCAATTCTATTTGCACCAAACTTTATTTGTGTCATTTCCGTTTCAATTAAATTTGATTTTTTGCTTCTTTTCTGCCGGCCATAAAAACTCACACATGCAACTACTGAATGGTGCACAAATACAAGGTTTTCGTTCAATAATAAATAAAAAAGAATCAAGTCAATTTATTACTAATGACCAACAATTTATTTTTGGTTATTTGTGGATTGTGCGTTTGTTTGTGTATGTATGTCAGTGCATTTGTGTTTACACTACTTTTGAAAAAAAAAATTTAAATTTGAGTACCTACGCTTTTTATTTACAAAAAGAAAATATATTTTTATATTTAAAGTTCACATTATATGTCATATATTTCAAGGCCAGATCGCAACTATCAAAGCAACAGTAACGGGTACGGTTACCTTTAGCGTCTAACTGTTATTTAACTGCCACAAATCGTATGACTTTGTTGAATAAGTAACTTTATTTGAGAAAGTGGCAGCCGCTGTGAGGCAGTTTCAACCATTGTTGAATTATACAAGGTTCGGCAGTCCGAGACGTTTTTGACATTTCTAGGCTTCATGCTTTCCTGTTACTATCATTTGCTTTAAAGCGTTTAAAATTCCTAGTTAGTAAAACCTAATATTCTTGATACAAACCATGGCATACCTATAAAGGTTATCGTCTCAACAGCTGGTTAGTTTTTTTTCATTTTAATTTTCGATAAACTGTCAAATTTTGCCTGCAATCGGTTTGTTTACATTTTAACATGTGCTGTGTTGTTCTGATGTTTTAGAGAAGCAATTTCCAATATGGTCGCCGTGCTATTACCTGTTTTACTATGCCATGATACAAACAAAATTGCAACAACACTGACACCTTTTGAAGTTTGTTTTGTTTTTATTCTGAGAAATAAATTTTCTGAAAGCGTTCAATGTGGTAAGTTTTTATGAAAATTAAATATTTTAATTAAATAAAAATAATTTTGTTATGTATCTTTGCAGCCTTTTCCCCAGTCTATTGTTCCCTCATCTCGTCCAGGATATCCAAGCCGACCTAACTGACGAAGTGTATTGCTGCTGTTGGCTTGAGGGTTTGTATTAGTGTGTGCGCTAGCCGTGATGAGCAGGAATGTTGCCCTTTTCCTGGTAATTGCGCAGCATGCCAAAATTAATGCAGTCTCTGCTTTGCATTGCAAAAGCGACGTTCCTTGATTTTTGATGGCAGCATTGTTTCGGGCCCTTCAAACATTGTTATCGATGCGTCCTTGCTAGGCTGTTCGCCTGCTCATTTCCATCCCCCCCTATGATACCTGGAACTCAGGCCAGCACCAATAGGTAGGTCAGCTTTGATACACACTAGCGGACAAGCGCCGACTTTATCTCGCATGACCACATAGTTTTGAGTGGCTCAGAATGACAATGCGCTCATTGCTATATCTTTGATGAAGGTTTAGCTCGACACATTGGCATATAGCGTATACTTTCGCTTGAATAAAAACTCAGGTAAGCCCCCAGAGGCCTTGATATCTCAGCTCTGGGGCCAAATATTCCTGCTCTTATACCCTCTGGGGGGTTTGAGAGATCAGTGTACCATACGAGTGTGTGGCAGGGGTGTATGGTGTCTATTCTGGTCTATACTAGTTTTGAGTTTTTCGTGAAGTATTATTTGCTAAAGAGCTTCCTTAAAGTTCAATACACCTACTTTTTTTATTATTGTGGGAGTACTTCGCCCTGCGCACCCATTGATGGAATGGGACGTGACGGACCAAACAGGGTTATAGTGATGTTAATATTCCTTTGACGGATACGTATCCGGTACACTCCGGTACAAACACCTAGCAGCAGCATCCCAGACTGTCGTGGTAGCGATTTGGTGGATTTTAGTCGCCCTCTTCCGACCGGCGTCTTCTTACCCCATAATCAGCAGGGTTGACACCACTTACTTCACCAGCGCCAGAAGAAAGGTTAACAATCCCTCTCTGGTTTCTCTTTCAAAAAATTAGTCTTGCCTGAGGCCAATTTTATAGATGCCCATACAATATAACTTCTCAAACGGATGTCTGGGATTTTCTATATCTGTCGTTGTTTTATAAAAGACATCATTACATAATCGTTAGTGCAAAAACTCCGATTACTATAACAGTAATCGTAATTTCAAGTATTTTAAAATTACGATTATGTAATCATATTCTTGGATTGATGGATTGGCTATTACTGTAATAGAGCTGTAATTAAGATTACTGTAATGGGGGCAGGTCAAGAATTGCCTTCAGCGCAGCTGTAGAGCAGGAACGAATGGAACCTGTGATGCAGGCACACGCCAGGCGCTAGATCTTGGTGAGCGATTGCATTACTGCCGACTACTGTGCTCGAAGCACATGGTACCGAGCCAGTGATAATAGGTTTGACTAGCATGGTGTAGGTCTTATTATATTCTAATGCTATGCAATCTAGGGTTATTGCTCTAAGTCCCGATGGGGACCTGTGCATCCCACAATTTAATCAAATATTTGTTTAAAAATACAGATTTGTTGAAAATAAATTGGAATTTAGCATACGCCATTCCTTCCTTTCCTCTACAATTTTTCAAAAGGGTGGATTTTTTGCCCTTTTTTACATCCTTTGCATATGCAACTCTAATAGGAGAGCTTGGCTTTGACAACTGTCAAAATATGCCAAACCTTGTATAATTAAACAATGGTTTCGACCACAGATCGGTGATTAAGATTTTAAGTCGTTTAACCTGTATTAATAACGTCGTCGTTGAAAATGCAAAAGTTTTCAAAACTTGAAAGTGACAAAGTCGCAGCTGCTTTTAAGTAGCTGCAATGGTTTCCCTGCTGCTAAAGCATCGATGTTGATGGAAACTTTTTCCATAAAGTCATTATTCGTCTTTGTATTAAACAATTTGTAGTTGAAAAACAGCCAAACTGATGTATCACTTACGTGGTTTTGCAGTGTCACCGACGATAATAAGCTCTTCGTTACCTTCTGAACTGTACGTCATTGTGAATGGCTACCGTAAAATGCAAAAAAGAGCCCAAGTGATAAGTGGCTCTTCACTGCTGTAAAAGGATAAAATAAAAAGCTGTTCAAATCAGTATTGCCAATACAACCATAGCATGGTGGCCATATCACTAACAAAATCCCCCAACTTTAAAAAAAAAAATGTTTTCAACTATTTTAGTAACCACTAAATTTTGTCGTAAAACCTCTGCCTTGACACACTGCTTCAAAATTAACCAAGCTGCAGTTGGAACCATGAGTTGGCAGCGCAAGCTGTATACGAGGTGTGTTCAAAAAGTATCGCGAATTTTGTGTTTTTTCAAACATTATTTATTTATTCATGAATATCTATTTTGTCCCCTTCAAAAAATCCCCAAGAGATATTATACACTTGTGCCAACGGTTTTTACAATCTTCGAAGCACTTCAAAAAATAATTTTTTTGTATCTTGTTCAGCTCCTCCTTCGATGCCGTCTTTATCTCGTCAAGAGAAGCGTAACGTCGTCCTTTCATGGGCCTCTTCAGTTTAGGGAACAAGAAAAAGTCACAGGGGGCCAGATCTGGGGAATACGGTGGCTGCGGCATCTTTAGTGTGTTGTTTTTGGCCAAAAAGTCGCGCACAAGCAACGATGCGTGAGCAGGGGCGTTATCGTGGTGCAAAAGCCAATTTTTGTTCTTCCACAAATCCGGGCGTTTCTGGCGGATTGCTTCGCGCAAATTGCGCATAACTTGCAGGTAATATTCCTTATTGACCGTTCTTCCCTGTGGCAAGAACTCATGATGCACCACGCCCCTGCAATCGAAGAAAACTGTCAGCAAAACTTTCACATTCGACCGAACTTGGCGCGCTTTTTTCGGTCTTGGTTCGTGCGGCAGCTTCCATTGAGATGATTGAACCATAAACCCACGATTCGTCACCAGTTATGACCCTCTGGAGCAAATTTGGGTCGTCGCGGACAGAGTTTAACATCTCATTAGCAATGTTCATGCGATGCTGTTTTTGGTCACAATTGAGCAATTTTGGTACGAATTTCGCGTAAAAATCGAAGACGATCCAAAACACGTGCAAGCAAAGCAGCTGTCAACAATTAACTGAACATTCAAAATGGCCGAGCTTGTCGACATAAGTGAGAGACATGAGTACCAACATAACGCCACAAAAAATTCGAAATTCGAATATACGTAACCAGCGAAAATTCAAAATTCGCGATACTTTTTGAACACACCTCGTACATGAAACCTGTGGTAGTCATAACTTTTCCACGACTTTAAAGTGGCGCTAAAGTCACATTTATATATAACTTTAAAGTTTATTATTTTTGTTGCCGACACTGGCGTCAAGTATTATTTACCTTCAAATTTAAATAAACTAATATGTATTACTACCCCCTTTTATAAATCTTATGTAGCCATTGAATTAAAGAATTTAGACCAAATTACCATAATTTCGGCATTCAATTTAAAAAATTAATTATTTTAAAGTACCAAAGGATCATAGAAAGTCGCAGTTACCACGCTTCTACATCAGAACCATAACGTCAGTCGAACGTCGCTGGTTAATTATTCTCGATGTGGTGGCAAGCACGTGATATATATGTTTTTATTAAGTGCCCGTGACTAGTGGCTCAACTCTTTAAAGTCACAACAATGGTTTCAGCGATTAGTTGTGCTATCCCAGTTTCTCGAACAATTTCATAATTTGGTTCAACCTGAACTGTTGGAAAAAAGCTAATACACAAATCCCGATGTTGTAAAATAAGATTCAGAAAATTCTGAGTTTGTCAAAATCCAAGCAAATCACAGCCCTACTTCTTAAACATTGAATTGTAGCATGTATTTATTGAGCTCATCAAATAGGATTTGGTGTACACCACAAATACCAACAATAATCAAATATAACGTTTTTACCTCTGGCCCATGGTCACTTTTGCTATGATGCTATGTGCGTTTACGGAAACTATTCTTGTATTTGTAAGTATGTATGTCGGCTAAACTTTTTTTTTTGACATACATACACATGTGAACCTTTGTACGACAAATGACCATGATAGAAACTTTCTATTCGCCCAATTAGTCTTGATTAGATTGAAGTGCTTGTTTCTAGTTTGACATTTTTTTTTACTTTTGACTACATATGTATATATATATATATGTATGTACATATGTACTTATGTAGCACTTAACTGTCTTACCAAGTTATTCTCAAGAGAATATGTGCTTTCTTTTTAAACATGCCTACTTTATGAATTTATCAATTTCTTTTATATGAGCTTACTTACCACTCAAAATGTCATTGTTTTTTCTTTCCGTGATGATGGCAAAGTTTACCATAAACAATTTGTACCATAATAAGCCGTAAATTGACTTAAAATGTGTCGTATGTAATTCCTAGAAAAGAAGTAAAACAAAAACGCAAAATACCGTTTATGAATTTGGAAAAATTTGAATGCCCTTACTTTTACATAATTAATACTACATGCTATAATAGTCCGCTATTGTCGGTTCCCAGTACGACCTGGGACAATCGTCTTATTAATCCCGGATTACTCCCTTCAGAGTATTGGATTAATCCCTATTACGCCCTATTCTTCTGCGTATTACCCTATAATTTTGTGTACTCTCTTTTAACATTGTATGGCTTAGGAGGACGAGTAATAGAATAACTTCCTTTCACCTTCCAAAAAAACAATAATGAATGGATAGCTATTACTTTTTTATGAATCGCAATCGAGTAATAGGGAGTTTTGGAGAATTTTAGAAGACTCCCAGGAGAGTAATCAGGGAGACATTTCCTATTCATCCTAAAGGACCAACGAAAGTTCTTTGTAGAATCATGCCTCAATCCTTCTATGGAAGCAATGCAAATGCCTCACATACCAGCAAAAAGGGATAAGTTGTGGAAAATGACACAAATAACATTCATATAAAAAAATTCAAGAAACACAAATGGTAACGAATCTGAATTAAATATTGGGGTCTATCAGCTATTCCCCTGGGATCACGAGGTGGGTTTCATCTAAGCCTGGGGTAATGCTCAGCTTATCCAGAGTCAAGTAGAGTTCCCACTTCCTTTACTAATAAGAACACGGTGATTTTATGGCGTTATTTCAGTCGGGCACACACGCACACACAGGGGTTTTCTAGTCGTGTACGATGTATAGGGTGTGTAGGTATCGACGTATAACTTGGCTGGTAAGGTGTGTGACGGTGGATCGTTGCGCATCACCGATGACGGGTTGGTGGACGCCGGTGGATCGGTATGAATCACCGATGACGGGTTGGTCGATGCCGGTGGATCGGTAATAATTACTGATGACCGGTGGGCTGATGACGGTGGATCGGTGCCAGGTTACCGATGACCGGTTGGTGTACGACGATGGCCCGGTGAGTACACACCAGTAATTGTATTTAGTGGTCCCGAAGGACCATGCTTCTCTGACGCAACCAAAAAGGAGATCGATAGCGGAGGGTTGTGCAGGGTAAGGGTGGACGTTTCTCACGGTATGTTATGGAACTGGCCGTCTCACTTACCGAAACCACGCTTTCGATTATTACTAAAGCGCGAATGGTTTTCTTATACATAAGGTGGGATTAACAAATTGCGAATTACAGATGCGCATAAGCATTTGATCGCGCATGAACGAAATCATGTTAGGCGCTCATCTGCTTTGTGCTTTCTGCTTTGCTTACCTTTTCATTCGCAGTGGGCACGTGTGTGGTAGTAAGGTAGAGCGTAGGTATGAAGTAGTGTAATGCTACTTAAAGCGGCATTACAGAATATAGGTGACTTGGCATCACTAACTCTGAGTGTCATTCAGATTTATTTACATAGAAAATAAAATTCGAAAACTGAAGAACAACTTTAAAATCTTCCTTTAAGGGCCGCTTTCATGAAATCCTGGTCACACCAGCCTGCGGTTATTTTCTAGCTAACCGAACGATGTACGTCAATTGGTATGTAGGCAGCAATAAGCACGAAAATATCGCAATTGTTGATAGCATTTTTCGAAACTGCGTGGCGGCAGATTTTTTTCAGCCAGCAGCTCCGCTTTAACAGCTGAAAGACCCCATTATATTTTCTACGACTCAAACTTTTTTGTTTTGTTGAAATTCAGAAAAATTCGGCTTACTCAAAAAGTTGTTAGCCGGAAGTAGAAGTTTGAGATTTTTCTACCTTCGCCCCAAAAATATATAGAAGGGAGTAATCCTTTATTATTAACTTAAGGAGGTCACCCCTATTGCTCTCAGATTAGGAAACTCGGAACACAGAGTGTAGAAATCTCTATTATCGTTCCAAAAGGATATCAATCGTTTGAAGAGATCTTGCTTCAAGTTCTCCTGGGTGCCCAAAAATTTTATTTTGGCTCATACATTTTTTACAAGTCAAACAAATCTTCGATGTAACAGATCGATTAACGGATATGACTCAATCGACTCAGACCAACATCCCCACCATTTCGCAACGGCAATTGTCTCGTCTATTTTATCTATTATTCTTCTCTACAAATAAACAAAGGACCAAAGTTAATACACGATTTTATTTTATGAAAGGTATAACACATTCTGTAAAATCTTTAACTGCTTATTATGAGTTTTCTCTCAAGATTTGTTGTTTTTGCTCCCTATAGCAATTAGGGCGCCTAAGATGGCCAGATAATACGATAGAATTTTCTGTGCTTTAGATTTTATTTTATTTTGAAATTGAATTAGGAAAATAAATAAAAGAAAGACTTGAAAATAGGCAAATTCGGAATGTGATTTCGTGTGTGAGTTCCAAGAGTCAGACAAATTTTGTCAGTGTTAGGTTGTGAAGATTAGGAATGAGGCTTTTAGAATATTGTTAAGGGGAAATAAAAAAGATTTTTCTTCTACAATTTTGTTCTAATATTATCTACAAAACAGGGAAAGCTTCCGGGTGTTACAAGTTGTTTGAGGAAAATTGTTCTAGGACAGTAGTACCAGACAAACTTGCGCGGGTTAGCAGTAACTTGATAATTCGTGCAGTTTGTAATAGTTGAGAAACCTTGGAGGAATATAGCACAACCCAAGATCTTGGAAAAGACACAAAACGTTGCCTTGTTTTTATTTTTCAAATATAGCTTTGATGGCAAAAGTGAACATAGCTAGTTTAAGCAGGACATATCGATGGTATAAGCTTCTTCCGGATGTGATCAAAAATTGTATACTTGGAATATGCCAACTCTCGAAAGAGGCATACTCAAAAAGTGACAAAGGCAGATTTAATAAACAAACTTCTTTTATAATCCTACATATATGTGCCAGTTACTTATGATTAATACTTTGTTCTAGCTAAAGAAATTACCGATATATTTTTACTATAATAAAAAACAGTAAGAATATGGTGGATAAATATGCATTTACATTTTTTCACCTGAAACTTAAAAAAAAAATCTGTTGGGCATGGCTTGCAACACATATGCTTTTAATTTTTCAGTCCCATTCGTTTCTGAGGAATTGGGTCTTATCCCATTCTCCATACCAATAAGACCACTTTACGTTGAGAGCATTTAGACTTTATTTGTGATCCTTACAAAAACAGCCAAAACCGTTTTTGTTTGAAATATTGTTATTTGATATCGTATATTGATAAATCAAAATTTAGTCCTTGTACTTTCTCCTGTGTTACACTAGCACCCAACGTATTAAGACCGCTCAAAATATATGACCATATAACCGTGATGGATAAAATAAGCAATAAGTTGGCTTGTCAAAAAAAAAAAAAAATTTTCGGTATCCATAACTGCCTATATTATGACACTAAGCGGCGACATGCATTAACAACACAAATACCAACAAGACCTCTTGTTCTGAGGTATAATTTTTAAGGAGAAAATTATCAGAAGATTTTAAAGAAAGTTTCTAAAGTTACAGGTGATGTACATATGTCGGAGTAAGAATCTATTTTCATGGAAAGTTCTCCTATAACAAGATATTACTGTAGCTAGAAACTTACGACACGCTGTCACTAACAAATGATATTTCATTGTAAAAGTTATGATAGAAAGAGAGTACACTAAAAATGTTTCTTAACGAAAGATTGCAAGAGTGAAACCATAGTGAACATTGGCTTAACGTACTCCTGAGTGTTGCTGTGGGTGAGCGAAACAGATGACATATGTAGAGCGTGCAGAGTTAATAGCATAGCAGACAGTACAAACGGGAAATTCGTTGCTAGCACAAATTTCAAAATGGAGCTAAACTCATCAATGCACCAGCAAAATATCAACGAAACGACTAGAACAGAATTAAATACGTCACTTATATTGCAACAATTTTCCGTAAAATTTGGCTGGCGTTGTGACACTTTAAGTGTAATTTTTGTTATTTTTTGTTTATATCTGGTGTCTACAAACTTAAAATAAAAATGGACATAGTCTGCTAATAAAGAAAAATTAGACTGAAGATGTCATTTTGATCATGTAACATTTTTTTGGAGTTGTTAGAAACCAAAGAGTATACAGTTTTTACGGCAGTCACATCTTTACAGCAGCAAGTCCGGAGTCAAGCAAGTCTGCACAGATATTTAAAGAAAGTCTCTCGCCTTCACTTTCTGAAACAAATCTTAAACTTTATTGCGTAACCGTGTAGTGAGGGCATCTTTCCCACTAACCGCCTTGAAAGGACTAAATTTCGAGTCCTATGTTGGAGCCGATAATCCCATCTCTGACGATGGCAAATCCGTACTACCACTCGAAAGCTGCTATAACGCAATTACATTAAGCAATATTAACGATTCCTCCCGTATCAAAAAGAAGACACTCTTCTATACTTTGGAAATAAAACGTGGTTTCCGACAATGTGTCTGCTACACGGCTAAAAATTGTAGCCTAATTTTAAACTTTTTGGGCTACATACAGCTCTGTTCCATGTAATAGTAGCGCAATTAAAATGGATATCATTCGACGAAATAAGAAAAAGCTGTGAATTCAATCATTTTCATTGAAAATATAGCGAATTCCATAACAGAAACCACATAAAAAGAAATTTATAAGTTTACGCAAGGTTCAGAAAGGTTAGTTATACTTTAAAACTGACCATCAAAATCTTAAAATTTTTTGAGTAAACAGTTTTGTAGATCCATCAATTTTAGTATTACACTGGGTTTCATTGGGTTTCCGGATTTTTTTTCGTCAAGTGTGTTGAGTGATTTCTTCCATGCAACGCATGAAGAAAAATAAATTTTGTATGAAAAAAAACCCAACATACTTTAGAAAAAAGTTCTAAAAATTCAGGGAAAATTTTGAGGTACTTCAAGTTATTATGCTACAATTGAATGAGATATAAAACTGCCCACTCAAACAAACATTTTCTAAAACTTTTGCCCAAAAATATTGAAATTTTGATGTATAGTTTTAAAAGTTGCATTAATTTTTCTGAACTTTGGATAAACTTTGAAATTTCTTTTTATGTGGTTACTGTTATGAAATTCGCTGTATTTTAAATGAAAATTATTAAAAATACTATTTATTCTTATTTCATCGCACGATATGCAATTTAATTTTACTACTATTATATTGAACTTGGCATGGTAGTATTTGAATACAAATTATTCGAATAAAAAATCCATTTATTCGAAGGGTATAAATAATTCGAATAATATTTAATCGAATAATTTATACTTTTATTCGAATAATATTATTCGAATAGTACTATTCGAATAATTAAACAGATATCGCTACAGTTTATGCACACTTTTGTACACGCAAACATACATACACACATACAAAACGTGAATGCATGCTGATTGGTACAAGCGATGAAGACAATGAATTTCGCTTCCGATATCTCTAGCATTTCAATACAATTATTCATATACTACTATTCGAATAAACGGCTATCGAAAAAATGTGCGAGATGAAAAGGGTTTAAATTTTAAGCCAGAAATGTTTTAAATAAAAAAAAAAAGTTTTTAAAATTTGTATCAGTTGGCAGGACTCGAACCAACACGTCCCGCATCAGAAACGAGTGCTCTACGCACTGAGCTACGCACACATGAATGGTGTGAGAAAGGTATACATTTGTACTGTGTATACGGGTGTTGTTGGGCATACATTTTTTCCAGTTAAGTTTTAAATCATAACCGAAATAAATTAAAAAGAGGTGTAGGTATTTGCAAGGTTTATAATTTACTACAAACATGTTTAAAGAATTGCGTAAACCAATGAATGGCTTAAAATTGAGGCTCAAATTATTAGCCGTGTAATTGTGCGATTTCTTTCACTTGATATGGAATCTATTGCAAGATATCTTTGGCCTTACCAAGCGCACCACGAATTCTGTCTACCACGACCTAGATAAGTTTGCGTAATCGTACTATTTCTCTCTTTCTTCTTTCAAGCAATAATCTATTGATTTATTTCCAATCATTGCAATGGAGAATATTAAAAAAAAAATTATATCGAACACCCTGTATTTGCTCGTCATATATGGCAAAAGTTTCAATATAAATTATAAAATACTTGGAATACACCAGAGAAGAAAGTAAAAGTTATTCCCGTTTTCATTTTAAACAAACTTATCTCCATGCGGAATTCAATAAAGCAAGCTATAGGATATCCTACTTTCAAGTACTATATATTTAAATAACTTTTTGTACAATATAATATATATTTGGTACATCCCTCAAGGCTTTACCTTTTTTAAGTGCCTCTTCAGTTAGACAACAAAAAAGGATTTACACCTTACCCACCCACTTACACACCCTTTAAAAAATTATTTGTACTGCAATTGAAATGCAAAAAAAAAAAGAGGAAAATGAAAAGGTTAGCAGAGTACGACCATTTTAGATAATTTTACGCTACAGATTGTAACGGGACATTTGTTGAGTAGTTGTTGTTGAGATTTCGTTTTTTTGACACTGTTCGCCTGGTGACGTGTGATAAGTATTGGCGTAACATTTTTGTTGTACTGATGTGTTTTCAGTACTCATATAATGCATATTAGACTGTGCCAAAAACACAAATTTTTATTTTTGAAAATTATTTTAATATTATTTTTTCAGAATGTCAAATATATACTGTGAATGTTTTAGACCTTATAATAAGTGTTTATAGTTTTATTAGCTTTGGGATTTTAAAACTGAACTCACTGAAAAAAATAAGTAACCACAAAACAGTTGCGAATGAAAATTTTCGCCTTCACCCTTCCATAGTAATTAGGCACGGTTTTCTGATATTACGTTTTTACTGGGGAAAATTCGAAGAAACAAAAAAAAGAAAAATTTAAAAAATAGCGAAAAATCAACAGCACTTAGAGTTTTGAAAGTTACACTTTCTGCAGTTAGAATCTAATCTATATATATAAAAGAAAGTGACGTTAGTTCCAACACTCATAACTCAAGAACGCCTGCACCGATTTGGATGATTGACACTAATTTAGATTGTTCTCTGACCAGAATAGCAGAATACCAAATAAAATTTCCGAAAAATTTCTGAAAAAACAATTTTATTTTCCCATACATTTTGTATGGTGCGAATTTTTATAATTATTGTTTTTTTTTATTTGAAAAGCTCAATAATGGATCGATCGGTGGTGAAGTGGAAATGTGTGTATGTGAAATAGTTACATCTATAATGATAGGGATAGGGATAGTGATAGATATAATGATAGCGATAAAAAAAGCCAATATTTCTAGATCCATTCAGATAAATATCTGGGCAGGACAAAGTCTGCCGGTCCCTCTGGTAGTCTATAAAACTGCATGCGCAAAAATAATTTTGAAATTCTTGTTTCAAATTTAGTAACTCTCACTCCGGTTTATGAAATTTCCAGGATTTTTTTGATTTCTATGAAAAAGCGATCTGTGTTTTTATATGGAAGAGATATCTGTATTTTTATATGTAAGTAAAGCTCTCTTCACTACATTAGTTAGACCGATACTTGAATACGGCTCTATAATTTGGAACCCGCGTTACCAGGTTCATATAGATCGCCTGGAATCAGTTCAAAAACAATTTTTACTATTTGCCTTAAGAGATTTTCACTAGGATCCCTTGTACCGTCTCGTCCTTCAAGGCATTTTAAACCTCTAGTTTTAAAACAGTGCCGAACCAATTTTCAGTTAAATGAGCCTTTTCGCTGTTTGTGTCAAGATTATAACTCTCTTTCTGGTAGATTTGATATTTCAGACTCGCTTTTCAGCATAAAAAAAATCAATTCTTTCTATCCTAAATACATAGCTACTAATTGCTTCCTATTCTTTGACTTCTATATTAACTTCTAACAATAATTTTACTCTGTTAACTCATTATTTCTTAATGTGTAATCTATCTTATATCTAGTTTACTTAGCTGATGAGGTTTTCTCTGTAGCTGAGCAGTTTTAGATCTCGACGATTAACAAACCAAAGCCTTTCAACGACTCGGCACGAACGAATAATCCGCGCGTTATGCGGATGCGCCCCTCGCGCCGGTCGGGCGGGATATGGTGGGTAATCCGTTGGGAATTATTATTATTATTATTATTATATTTTAGCTGTAAGAGTTTTCGTATTATATAAAAAGAACAAAGCCAACTAGCACGAAAGGTATAGTGACGAGGACGGGGACCTTTAGGGTGTTGAGGGTACGTAAATACCACAAAATGTATGACTTTATTTAAGAAATTTTCAGTCGCTGCATTCAGTTTCAACCCTTAATAGTTACTTTGAAATTATTTAGATTATAAGTAAAATTGCAGGTATTAAGAACGTCGTAGTTACTAGAAAGACAACTTTAAAATTTTCAAAGCCTGAAAGTGACAAATGTCTATAGCGATAAAAAACACTAAACATTTTTATTTCATAATCAATGTAATCACTATCGATTTATTTGTTATAAATTATTTAAAAGAAATTCTATTTTGATACTTTTTATGATAAGCAACAAAACGAAATATTTAAAAAAAAATTTTTTTTATGTTTTCCAACTTATTTTTTTTTGTTGTGCGTTAAAGTTAAAAAACAAAAACTTTTTCTACCAAGAGAATAGGAAAATTGTGGAGAAGATAGTTGTTTCTTATAGATCCATTTCGGAAGCTGCTTAACTTCTTTATCAGAGACATTTTTATTACTCTTGGCCTTGAGCTCGTTTATAGTCATTGTACTAAAACTTTAAATGTTAATATTTTATTTCCCGATCTTATCGTCAAGTATAAAATACTTTGCAGTTGTTCTTTTTGCTGGATATGACTTCGCAGTTATTTATTTTTAAATACAAATTTTTTTTTATATAAATGTTACGCCATCATTGAATTAAACAAATAATTTAGACCAAGTCACCATAATTTCTGGATCCCATTTAATATATAAATGCATACTAATTATTTTTAAGTACCGAAGGACCATGGAAACACATTTCGACATCTTATTAGATATTAAACAAAAAATATTAAAGAAAAAAATTAAAATCTAAAAGGCACGTGGAAAATATCGATGTAGTATTGTGATTATGTTTGGAAGGAATAATAATAAAATAAATTCATTCGTTTTATCTTTAGTGTGTAGGCTAATGCATAAACACAAAAGTTTTTGTATCCATGACTATAAATGAGCTCAAGGCAACATACATTTCAATACATTTTCTTTTAATGAAAATTATTTTTATTTTAATAATTTAATTAATTATTAAAAGTTTTTAATTGAATAGAAAGGAGCAGGTAGGTACATTAATTGGAGCTCTTCTTATTTTGTCGCGATCACTTCCGTCGCAACAGAATGTGAAGTTGCTGTTGCAGAGTTTTCCTGAAAGCTAAAGTTAAGATTAGACAGTGCTTACTTAAATGAGCTTAAGGCGAAGAATACAAATTTTTTTAATTTTTTAAAAGTCTTATGATTATTGATGCGATAGTATTATCATTTCACTTTTATGTATTACATTTTAATGTTCAAGGATCCATATAAATACATAATAAAACAATTATATAATAACCAAATGAGTTCCAAATGAAGCAAGGAACTAGATAAAAATGAGAGTCGCAGCTATCACTCTACTACATTATTTGTACGTAACCATAACGTCAATGGAACGTCGCTGGAACCTTGCTGTTACCAAAAAGTTAATCCTCATTTTAGCTGCATTTTAGTCCTATCACGTGCCCGTGACTAGTGGCTCAATAGTTTAAGGTCATTTGTGCTAGTTGGAAAGATATATTCTCATACATATACTCGTTCTAAACTCTTATCTAAAGGAAGTAACTTAAGTTTCTTATTCTTTTCTGACTCCAATGACATATTATATATTTAAACGAACCAGAAAAGGATAGATATTCATTTAAAACTATACCCGCAAATGTATCAAATTGAGTAGTAGAATTGTTTGTTTAAAAAAATGGCTGTTAAGTTTATCAAACGAAATGGATCACTTTGAACGGTGCAAGTTTATTTCTTACATACATACATACATACGCACGCAGGTAAGAAAAAGAATTTGGCAAAAACCTTTTTGGTTTTATTTCAAATTGAATTACTTAAGATTTTTATATTGCTTCTACACCGTATTATTTTTTCTAAATTGCAAATACAACACCTTAAATCTTATTGGAGTCAATAGTAACTAAGTTACAAAATCACCAAAAAAGAAAGTGAGAATGGGTTTAAACATAAAAAAGGATATGCCGACATCTTGTTTTTTCGGTATTATATTACTTGGTTTTATTTTTAACAGATTACATCATAAAACTCAATTTATCTTGTATCTGTTATATGTCATTCAACTGGATGTTACTGTAGTATACACAAATGTTTGGCATGCACATCTTTGAAGTGACAGCTGTTGAAGGCCTCAAAGAAAACCTAAGAAAAACTAATAAAACTCAAATCTGACCTTTTCGTATATTTTCTTAAGCAGTCAGTTGTTACCAATTAAAGTTCTTTGGACGCTGGTAAAAAAACAGAGGCTAAATGATACCATATCTATTGCGTGGCTTTATTGAACAGTGGCACCCATTAAATATTTATAAGTATAAAAAACTTATAATGTAAGAGAATCTAGGTTGAGTTGAACTAAACATTAGTACTTAATGTTTGTGCCATCTTATGCCCTATATGGCAATTGTAATAGTTACTAAGCAAAATAATTACAGTCTGGTAACCGAGTAGAGGAAGAGCGAAGTCATGACTCCGATTGAAGGGCCACATTTTGGCTGGTTTGATGTGTAGTGCTTTTTTTTTATTCGGCTTCAGGATCAAGAATCCCGTTGTATAACCATGTAGATATAATGACGGCCTATTCAAACCATCTTCTGGACTCCCCAAAGCTTGGTATACAATATGAGTTTATCTTAGATAATTCACTGAGATTATTAAAACAAGCAGATCCGTGTACTGCAGTCTTTTTTACCCCAGAGTGAAGGACAGTCAAAACAAATATGCTTTACTGTTTCAGGCTACCCTTCATCTCTTCAGAGTCCACACAGGTCGTTGAAGGGAGTACTAAGTGTTTAACAGATATAGCATGTATGAACCCTGAAAAAAATGTGATTAGTCTAGGATGGATCCGGGATGAGTCGCAAAGGAGGATGCGACTAATGGTAGTTCTGATCACTTTGTATGCGTTTAACTGTTCACATTGGTTTGAAAATGTCCTAAAGAGAGACCAATTGTACCCGTTAATACCTGAACGGGTACTAAAGGACTAATCCACTTTATACCCAAACTGGTGCTTTTAACTCCTATAAGTATGCTACAAACATTAAATTTAATTACACCCCTATAAGTATGCTACACAAATAAAAATTTACTTATCTATATTGAATTATAGCCAACTGTAGACTAAAGGGATGAAAGGTGGATCTCGGTCTTTAGAGATTGGTTAGACGATTTTTTGCAGAAGATAGTCCCAACTGCTAAGTATAAGTATGTCCTCGATTTGCTCGCGGTAATCATTGGCCACACCTGTTTAATATTATAGCAGGTGCTGATATTTGAAGAAGGCATTTCTAAACGCTCTTAATACTGTAAAAGCGAAATGGATGTGTCGGCTCTAGCCAGCTCATCTGCCATCCTATTTCCAGCTATATCACAGTGTTCTGGCACCCAAATCAGGTGGACGGAAAGTTATTCAGCCATCTCAGATGCGCGTCAGCCCTGCACAACTCTAGGAAAGTTCTGGAGCTAAATGTTAGTGCTATCAGTGCATTTGCAGCTTCATGGCTATCGGAAAGGATCAAAACAACACCGGGATTGATGCTCCTTGTCATTCAGCATTTCCACAACTATATTCTTGTATAAATTACTAATCACCATCTTTATTGTATTAAATAAAACCAATAACTTTCAATGCTTGTTATAAGTTTATTCAAGAAACCGTTTGATTTACAATATCAGTTGGTAGCTATGAGAGCCTGGCAAAAGAGTGAAGACTAACTTTACATTCATTAAACACCAAACCTAAGGCGGCAGCGAATGCAGTAGCGGTTGCAGTCAATGTTGTTGTTGCCTTAGTGGTCGCAGTCGATGTTGTTGTTGCCTTATGGTTTTTATTTCACTTCATTTGGCTAAAGCGAACGCATTCGATGTTGTTGTTGCCTTTTTGATATTTTTATATTTTGTCACGCTCACATCACAGACATAGTGTCAGCTTTTTTGGTGTGAACGGAATGTTCACTGTCAAGGGTTTGATGTTCGGTTTCTTATTCAAATGGGAATGTAATTTTTCCCATAAATCTGCTATGGGTGCTTAGCAGGTGTTAACTTATACACTTTAGTGCTCAGCCCTGCCAAAAAATATCTTTAGTTTTAAATAATCAGCGAAAGCTCCGCCGACCACTTTGTCATCAAGCTTCGAGCCATCTGTGTAAAAGTGGTTGATCCGTTGTTGTTGAAAGCGGCCTGCAACATATGATTCTCCATCCGGGTGAGTTACTTAGTGGAAGCGCACTACAAAAGCTGCTAGTGGTTAACCTCTCAAGTCCACTGGTAGAATACCTGACTGCATTCAGTAGGTCCTCAGCTGCTGCTCCAATGACGCATGTAAGCACACTGCTTTGCATTCTCTGAAGTACCTTGTGGTTAGATCTCTTACCTAGATCCGTCCACACCCATCGGCGAGATTTTGTGTTTTTACTTTTTCTGGAAGGGCAGTTGAAGAGCAGAGATGAACCGTCCTCATAGAACCTGTTAAAAAGGTTTACAATAAATGACATATGCTGACTGTCATTGCTCCATTGTGATGAACGAGTGCAAGATCAAATATTTGTTATAGTTAAATAAAGAATTGAAGTACGTGACTGTTAGGGGTTATAAACTCTGAACTGTGGGAAAATTCGCCTATTTCGGAACTAGCATTAACACCGAAAATAATGTAAGTCGAGAAATTCAACTGAGAATCACTTTTGTCAAAATGTGTTACTTTATACGAAGCAGACCATTAAGAAGTAAAGTTCTTTTTCGACGAACAAATAGGTCCCTCGTCATACCTGGTCTGACACATGCACAGTGTTGCACAAAGATGGGTTAGGCCGCTTAGCAATCGAGATAAATTATTAAGAGATAAATGTATGGTCCTTCTCGTCATGTCCAAGGTGCTTCGAAGGAAATTTAATCACGAGCCATACGCAGATAAAAGTGTGCAGTGAACTAAAGCCCATTGGCTTCACTGACTGGGTTACGTTATGCGAATAACCAAGGCGCTTCAGAACGGAAGGGTTTTTTCTGTTGGGGCGAGGTAACACCTGAGCTGGAAAAAACAGGTGGATGACACTTTGCCCTTCTTTTAAAATCTCGATACGTCTCAGCTTTGGTCTATTTATATACAATTTTTCTAATTAACATAAATCATTCATATGTGCATGTCTGTATGCATGTGTGTGTATGCATAGCAACAAGTGTGGCTGTGAAATTAATTTGTGTTCAGGAAAAATACTAGATTACATTCACACATACATATATATTTAGCACAGGTGAATAGCTTATGTATCGGAAAGGCTATAATGGCATTTCATGTAAAATAAAAGTCTGAGCATTATGCACGAAAGCTACAAACGAAACTCACACATTTGCATCTAAACGAACGAACCACTGTTACCTAGAAATATGTACTAAAGAGTAGAGAGAGCGAATACATCCACTGAATCTGCAAAAGAGCGTGAATTGATACAAAATGGCAAACTGATTCAGCTCAAAATAGAAATGCGTTCCACATTTATACTAAAACTACAAGAGAGTAAGCGAATAGCCAAAATGAATACCTGCGCGTGAGAAAATGCAGTGTGAAGCTAATAATTAAAAAAAAAAAACAAATTGTTGTAACAAATAGAAAGAGGTAAGTAGGTCAATAACATCTGCAAAGCTCTGCACAATTACTCCACTAAACAGAAAAGCCGAATCATAATTGCTCTCTTGCCAGCGATATCCTGGAGTTATGGTGTGTTAAAGTTGCTCCTACTATTCGTCAATGACTTAAATTGTCAACTCTCGCCCTGACCTTTTCATCAGCTGGTCATGATTCGTGTATGCGTGAATGTAACACGAATGACGTTGAGCTTGAGGTGTAGTCTATTCATAGCCGGCTCTATTTAGATACTGTCAAAGAGAATAAAAACATCTACAGATGTCATAGTTTTTTTTGGGCTTCAGATATTTTGATTTCTTACTACAAACGCTACGCAGTATTATGACCTACATGTGACATAAGTCTATCTTATTAACTGTGAGTGATGTTTGATAAGGCATGAGTTGAAGGCGTTTACTTCATTATCACTATCCCTCCCTCGGTATGCTTCTTATATGGTCCTAAGAAATTGGGGAATAGGTATGAGGTATTTTGGGAAAAATTATTATTAATTGATAGCTTATAAAACTTTTTTTTACATTTTTAGTTTACCGATATCGAGATAAGCTAGGTGCAGTTTAATATTTTAAATTTGCTAAGTCGAAAGCTAGAGCCATTTAAACGAAATTCAAATAAATAAAAATAATTTATTTGGTGACAATTCGTTCTTTCGAAAGATGTATGGATCTCTAAGCTTTGGCAATGGCGAGTACCCAAGCTTAATAAGTGATGAGCTGCCATTAACCATGTGCATGGTTCAACGAATTAAACTGCAGCGGTTTCGTTGGCTAGGCTATGTCGTGCGAATGAATACAGCCCAGATAATATTCTTACGGACATTCGCCGGTGGAAGCACACAAAGAGTTAGACCACTACTCGGATAAAATTGCCAAGGTGACACCGATTTGGCATGCTGTGCGATTTCGAATTAAAAAAAAAACATTTAGAGCTGTTGAAACTACAAAAAAAAAACCGTTAACTTATAAAAATAATTGTTTACAATGTGGAAAAAACTCAAAAGCCACAACAGGAATACGAGTTCATATCCACACCCTTGAATATAAATACTTGAAAAGGCTCTCGGACAACTGAATAACATGGTGCTAAACCATTTCTTCTCTACCAGGGCGACGACGACGAGTTAGACAGGGTTCCATCCACATAACAGTACTTGATAGCGTGAGACCCGACTCATTGTGCTACAAAAGAACCGTTGGGAAGATTTTAATTGTGACATAAGGTATTGTGATACATTCTCTTCATCATGAAAATGACCGAAAATTGTTTTTAGTTGCAGGAGGAATTTATAATCCTAGACTGTTGATGAGGTTTCGGGTTCACCGATTTATTTAAGTAAATAATTTTTAAAAAGTGTTCTCCAAATAATTTACGTACGCTTTGTACGACCTGGTACACCAGTACTTTTTACTATTTTTGTAACCTTCCCTCATCCACCGCATATTCTCTTGGGATTTTCGTGCATTACTTCTGGCAATGCAAATATCAAATTTCTTCTAGCCTCACCTTACGAAGTCAGGTTTCTTTTTTCTAAACAAGCTTAAATTTCCATTCTTCGGGTCGTCTATACACAGGGGAGAATTGATATTCGCATAATATTAATTGCTCCTTCGAGCTTGCTGGAACAGTTGTAATAGACCGAGCTGACAAGTTCCGACTAGCGCGTACTGAGCTAGTCCAAAACATCCAGACAGCATTTGAAAAGTCAGCTCACCGGTATAATCTGCGTAGTAGATTAAAAACGTTTAAAATAGATGATGAGGTCGAAACTTTATCTTGAGCGATAGCGCGAAAAAGTTAATTGCTAAGTTGCATCGGTTGTTCCACCAAAGGTAATAATATGTACCAATTGAAAGATTAAGCAAGGGTCAAGAAAAAGTTGTGCCAAGGATTTGCTACCAAAAACCTTATAAAGAGACAGCCATAGATAATCTTCGTTAAGTTATATAAATACATATTTTCTTCTTCTAACAAAATCACGCCACCCGTTTCCGGGCTATATAAGCTGCGGATTTGGTAATTTTCGGGGCTTCCTGTGGATAAAGTCTCGTGAGTAAGGTTCCAGTTGTGCAAGTAATAAAAGTTACGCGAACGGAATGTGCAAATGTACAAACGAGGATAAAGATAAAAAGTTTTGCCATTGATATTTTATCATTCTAATTAAAGTTTCCTACGGGAAAGTCGCTCGCAACGTAATGCGGTTTTGAAATATTGAACGCTTAAAAAAAAACGATTAATATAAACCTAACCCGCCAAAAAGTTGTTCCTGCAAGAATAATTTCTGATATGGAGAGGCGGAAATATACCAGGCTTAGTAGCTGCCCCCTGAGGATGAAGTGGTTATTTTGTGGAGTTGCATGCTGCATGCATCATACAGTTCTTTTTTTTCCAAAAAAATCCATTTTTAAATTATTTCAAAAAAATTGTTCGATACTTCTAAATTTTTATTTATAAAGTAGGTATAGAGCTTTTTCATGCATATAAGTTGCGTATTCTTAATACAAAACCTCAATATGCATAGAACAAAGATAACCTTTTCTTTAAATTAAATTTCGTGGAAAAAAAAAACTTCAATTCCAAGACTTCAAAGAATTCCACTTAAGTTATATCATTGGTTCTTTACAGCAAAGTCGTTTAGTGCGTTGTTTTCCTAAAACTAAAAGAATGAAAATGGAAAACGAAGCAAAAATATCTAAAAAAAATATTAATATAAAGGGAGTTGAAGCGAAAGAGAAGAAAAGAAAATATGTCAAAAATACCTTATAATTAAAAATGTTACAAAAAAAAAAAAAATAATATTCACAAATCGTTTTAACATATTAAAGTAGAGAAAATGATTTTTACTTGAAAAACAAAAAGAAAATATTATGGATACATAAAATTAAATTAGAGAAAAACAAGACGTGATATTGGAAAAGTGAAACAAGTGAGTTATAGAGAGAGAAATTCCCAATATCGTATCGACGATCATTGGAAATTCCAACTTAAGCGTACTAAAAGTATGCAAAGTGTGAGAAAAAAAAATAAACCTTTAATAAATATATGGTATATAGAAAATGGTGTGGTTTTAAGTAAAATTATGATTTCAGCTGTGCAGCAGATCGTCGGAGGCCTTCAACGTGTTCCTGCAACAAAAATACACGTAAGTTTTCCCAATTTATGTTCCCAAATATTCTTTTAGCTTTTGTATGTTTTAATAATACGCCTTAATGATCATTAAGTCTCTCGTTAAGATCAGCGAAAAGTAAGAGCGGCGTGAGCACTAGCGAAACGGGTTGAAAATTGAAACGTTATACCTAATTATTTTCTTGTAACACCAAATATTTGTTTTAACTAGATTGAAATACAGATAATATCGTAATTTAATTTAATTATTAATTAATCAAAGTAGATTTGATTAAATTCAAATTGATTTATGCGAATATTCACTTTTCTAATATCACGGTCTCAATAGTAGTAGGCTTGTTATATAAATTTGTTCCGTTTTCACAGTGTTCCTATAAGTGTTAGGATATATACAATTAAGTATTTTTTTTTGCCATTCACTACTAAAATAGTAGGACTTTGAATTTTTCATTATTTTTCCTTTTTAGTTGATTAACTTATCATATAAATAAATTGTCTGAAATTTAGTTGTTGTAATTTTTATCTTGGGACTCTTCGCTACCATCTGAAGAGTCATGGAGGGTTGGTAAAGAGCGGTGAGGAAATAGGAAGTACAACCGCGAGATAGGGCAAAAAGGTAGTATGTAGCTTTTGCTAAAACATAATAACTTTTTTGTTGGTCATTGAACCCACATTAGTGGCTGAAGCTACGGGACAGCGAGACGCACACGGGCAGACATCAACATGCTCTGCTCGTCACCATCTAGACATGGTACAAATAACAAACAATTGTCGACCCATAGTGGATACACTAAAAGGTTCCATAACACAGTACATTGAGCAACCTGCACCCACTTCTCGATTACATTGCTATTTCGAAGATTTCTATGCGGGAGCAAGTCCGAGAGCCGACAGTTGTATTTATCATACAAAACTTCTTGATGGATTTGTCTTTAATTCTAAGTTGAACTATTGTGATTGTATAAACAAGGCGGTAGGAGTGGCTGCCAATAAGCGGGTAAGTTAGACCAAGCTAGGAGGCCTAAAATAAGATAAGGAAACGTTGCTTGCTACATATAAGGCGATAGAAAACCCTTATTGATTACGCTACATCCATATGTTCGCCCAACCTTGCTGAAGCCAACTGTAGCAAGTTGTAAGTCTGCCAAAACACCGCCATCAGAACTGCCACGGGATGTCTGCTTATGTCATCTGAGTCTAACATCCAGTAAGAGGATCAAATGCTCAATGTTCGTGAGCACGTAGAACTGTTGAGCAGTCAGGTTTTATTGAACTTCCAAAAAAATAGTCATCCAAACCGTGATCTATTGGACAAATCTCCGCCTCCTAGAGAAATAAAGAAACACCACCGTAAGCGCGATGATGAGATCCGCCACCACATTACCTTGCCGTTTGATCTGCCTAACCATAGGCGGACTCTAAACAACCTGCACACCGAGTCGGTAGGATCCCACGAAACTCCTGAACCACGTGAAATAGCTACAGGGGAGCGCTTTCTTTCGAGGGAGACTAGAGTCATTCTAGCTTAACTTTGTTCTAGATGTTGTAACAGGTTAAACTCTTACCTACCCAGACTGAACCCCACCATACCAAGATACTTGCCCTGTATGTGTTATGTCCCCTCCGGATACTAAAAATCTCTTTTCGTGTTCAATTCACTGCTAATAACCACAACAACAGGAGGCCTCTTGTGGTACCACAACAATCAGTTTCAACCCCCTTCTTCAACCATCCGGAAAGTCTAGCACATTAGATCCATGACGTATATTTTTGCCAGCGGACCAAGGTCATCTAAGAATGGTGTCTTAAAGCACCGATATCTAATTCTGCGAAGGGTTGGGAAACCATAGGAAAAGTGCTCTACCGACTCCTTTGTTTCATCAACCCTACAGCTCCTGCAGCAGCTCCGGAACACAATACCTTGCCTATTTGCGTGTCTTGCAGTTAGACAGTGTCCCGTTAGGACTGAAAGTACGGTAAATATGTCCTCCCTTTTAAGGTGTTACATATAACGAGAACGCTTACTGTCCCCTATCGCCCATGTTAGCTCATCCTCTGACAATCTGTTGTCAGTCGAGCATTTTTCATATGCTTGCTCGTACACAAATTTCATTTTTAGCAGTTTACAAGTCTAAGTCATAATAATGTGTTCTTTATCCGACTGAATCTCCTAGGTCGTAATTTGTCTCGCAAATTCAATTGTCATGCAATTTGACTCTATGTCCCAATGGTCTAGACCCAGACCAGGTTTAGCCTGTTCTGCTGGGCCATCTTCAGCTCACTTCCAGTTTCAAATTAAACGAGAATGTGTCTAGCGACCTTAATGCGGCGTGGCTATCACTAAAGATAAATATGTCTTTTCGCACAGTTTCATCACTAATATGACTCACCGTTTGCATGATAGCAGAGATCTCTGCCTTGAAGACAGTGCAGTGATCTGGTCCCCCCACCGCCTTCCCTACCGTTTCTTTTTACTAGTAAAAGGCTTCCATTTTTTAAGGAAAAGGCTTCTTTCTTCCTTGGAAAACTCGATATCTATAATATTTCCACCCGACATTTTACCAAATTTAATTCAAATAGACTACGAAAGGTGCAATAAACTGCTTTCTGGCATTGACTTTCTATCAATCTTTGTTTTTATTCTTCATCCCTTAGTAGGTACTATTACCTCGTGCTCAGCATAACCTTGGCAAAACATTTATTTTCTGAAATTAGTTGCCTTTCCTAGGCCATATTTATCACGCTCTCTTTCATTACCTTTAGAAACGAAAAGTAAAATAAAATGTTTCAATCAAACCCACATCATCCTATTTGCACTACACCCACGTCAGTACGGACACTAACGCTAACGCTCAGGTATCTACGCGCACGTGGATGGATGGCAAATATGATGAATGTGAATAATGACCTACAAATGCCTCACACAAACACGAACACATATGAAGCTACCTTCCTAGTGGTGTACAGCTGCTTGTGTCTAACCAATAAAAACCACACGTGAACCAATGTGCGAGTGCTGGGTGAAGATGTGTACAAAATGAATCACCAAGGCAAAGGTAGTACAATTTCAAAGCGTAATTCAACACAGCTACCGCGTTGTCCCAGGAACGCGATGTCGTCAGCTGTGAAAACAAATTACACACTTTGCTCCGGGCTACATTCTTTTTTCTGCTTCCACTGACACTTACTCCCTTCACACACTTTGGAAAAAAAAATTATTTTCATTATCCTCAGCGACCTGCGTTCTCATTTCATTGAATCCAGGTTAGATGTGATAAAATTCTTCCTTCTTGAAAATACATACTTTTTAAACTCAAACAGACTTACGTGCTTTATTACATTGGTGGACTCAGTGGAGTCGAGTGTGATGCAATGTAGTTTCGCCGCTGGGCAAGCAGTGCCAGTTGTGCGATCAGTTTCAATCCCCACTGTTTCGTACCTGAATTTTGAAAGAGAGGACTTGTTAGGTATAAGAGGCTGTAGCCAACTCATGTGATATCACTGGTAACTTCAGAAAGAGATGGTGACTAGGTGGAAGTACTCCGAATTATCAGCTTAGGAATTCGCTGAGGTCTGCATAGCCTGTTCAACAATATTTTGGCTATGTAAATGTGAAATTATACAATGGACATGGGACTCGGCACGTAAACTTTATAATAAGAATTTTTTTTCTCATAGCTCTCATGGCAAATGTTTTATGGCTTTAAATTTAAGTGGATGTCCCAGAAAATTAAAAGACAAATTTCCATTTCCACCTCTTCTACAGTGATAACAGAAAGAACTAAGGAATGAGTTGGAGAAGTTTAAGAGGTCCCAATATCGAATTCATGGCAATCATTTTTCGGAAGCTAAGTTAAGCGCAAGCCTCAGTGCACTGAAGAGACACAGCCGTGGCTACGTGCATGAATTGCACGAGTCTTACCAACAACAACACGGACAACTGATAAGTGCTGTAGTTGGCTCTCACACCTAGCCATTGACGGCAATCGTTGACGTAACGATGTACCGAGATTTTTCTCAACCACGAGGTGCTGCAGCTCTAAACACTTTAGGGAAAGAAGGATACGACCCAGTTACATTATTAACTTAAAACTGTGGGAGATGCTGGCTAAGGCTCTAAAATTTTCCAAAAGTTTAGGCGGATTTCAGAATATCTCGAGACTGTTGCGGATTTCTGCAGAAGCAATAATGGTGATTTGTTAACCCATATCCGAGGCGTTCTTAAGTTATGAGTGAACTTTTTGTTTCATCGCCCTAACATGGATTAGCTTCTTTTACATTAACGCCCAGGCTTCACTGTATTTTACGTTTGTCTGTGCTTTAATGTTTTTGTTCGTTGCAGCTTCGCGCTTTTTTAGACGAATGTTTTCTTTTCCCACGCATACGCAATCTCTGTGTCAATTATGAATTTGCTGCAGGCGATAAAAAAATGAGCAAGCAGAGATACATAACAGACAAGGTTGAAATTGAAATAATTCCACTTTCTTACGCTGGTGGTGGAACTTTTTGTGCTGAAGTAAGTTTAAGATTTCCCGCAGCTGCAGTTATTTTAAGCCTAAATCAAGAGGCTTTTCTAAGATAAGACCTGTGGAAAAGAGTGGCCAAGCGCTACCTCTTTCTCTTGCATGACAGTTACTATCGTGGGAGAAATAAAGAGAGCCCAGTGGGCAAACTCTAGAAGTTCCCCATAGCACCGGTTCTGCTATATTGTGCTGAAGCCTGGACACTAACAACGTCTGATGAAGTGGCTCTGGGAGTATTCAAGAGACAGGTTCTTCGAAAGGGGACGGCTAGTACCGAAGAAGATTTCATGAGCTTCAGCTGTTTGAGCTCTAAGCAGACGTAGCTTTAGTTCACCGAATTTAAATCCAGCGGCTTCGATGGCTAGGCCTCGTTGTGCGAATGAACGAAGATGCTATGGCTCATAAGGAATTACCCTTAAAGAAAGAAGAAGTGGGCTATCCCGGCAAAATTCGGGTTAAATACTTGCTGCAGCGTATGTACACAGAGTGGTGTGGCTGAAAGCGGTCATTTGTCTTGAGCCAACCGGGTGCTATATATATATATCTTTCAATGTCGTACAAAGGTTGTGAGCTGAGCTTGTGGTCAGTCACGTCGAAATTACATCCAATGAAAATACTAACAATCACTAAGACTCGGATGAGAAATCAGTTTTCTAAAGTTGACACCTTTTTTAGGGAAGGTGGGTGAAGACTGTGTTGTTGTTGTCCGGAAATACTTTCTCTATCAGACCTTAACAAAATTTTCTTAAGACTTTCTAAGGCAAGGAATATTCCCCAGTTTATGGAAAGAGTCTTTTATTATACCACTACTTAGAGGTGGTATTAGATCGTGTCTAAGAAACTATAAAGCAATTGCAAAGCTTTTCGAGTCTATTGTTACAAAACAATTAGCTTTGCCAAGCTAAATCAACTGAGTCAAACTTGTTGAAGTTAAACACTCAAGCGGATGAACTGGTTTGAATATGCCCGAGGATGGTATGCCTGTCGTAAGAGGCGACTACAATCCCCAAGAGGAAATGGCGTGCACCTTGATGGTTGATCTACGGATATAATGCCTCTCACCTCTCATTACAAATATTTTTCTTCCATACGGAGAGAGTTACTTAGATGACCTAAAAGTTTAAAGATGTTAATGTGAAGTTAGTTAAATTTTTTGGAACATCGTTTAAGGAGTACCAGAAGTTTTTTCGAACGATTCTTCTTTCTTTAAATGGTCATCTAACCGCCTGGGCGAGTTTGACTGTCCAACATAGCTCGCCAGTCGTTTCTTCGTTGCGCCAACTGGCGCCAATTGGAAACACCGCGGGATCGCAAATCGGTCTCCACTTGGTCCTTCCATCGGAGTGGTGGTCTCCCTCTTCCTCTGCTTCCCCCGGCGGGTGCCGATAAGAATACCTTCTGGGCTGGAGCATCTTCGCTCATTCGTACTACGTGGCCTAGCCAGCGAAGCCGCTGTGTTTTAATTCGCTGAACTATGTCGGCGTCTGCGTAAAGTTCATACAGCTCATCATTAAATCTTCTTCGGTACTCGCCGTCGCCAACGCGTAGAGGTCCACAAATCTTTCGAAGAACCTTTCTCTCGAATACTCCCAGAGCCTCATCAGATGTTGTTAGTGTCCACGCTTCTGCACCATATAGCAGGACGGGTGCGATGAGTGACTTGTAGAGTGTTATTTTCGTTCGTCGAGAGAGGACTTTACTTTTCAATTGCCTACTCAGTCCGAAGTAGCATTTGTTCGCAAGAGTAATTCTTCGTCGGATTTCTAGGCTAACATTATTGTTGGTGTTTACGCAAGTAAATATGGAAACAAAGGTCAAGTTTAGGTTCAATTGTAACACCAAGGAAATCACTTGGAAATTGTTTGATAAAAAATAAAAATAATATAGCTCCTAGGGGGCTTTCTGGTTGCATTGTTGTTTTTGTTGTGGTTTTTATCGACAAAAACACTCCCCTATGGTTTTGGGGAGTGTAGTGGAAAGTGACAATACTCCGGTACTCCCTTGTGGTACATGCCCGATTGTTGTGGAACGATTTGGTATGGCAGGTGAGACCTTCTAGGTCATCTCACCCGCTAACTAAGTAAAGAAGGAGAAGGTTGGTAACGAGAGGGGAGAGGCATCATATGCGGGTTTATCCTTTCAAGACCCCGGGTACATATATTTCCACCTTGATTTTACTGAAATTTTTAACTAATACTAGCATTTTGTTCAAATTATAGTACTACAGGTACATATAATGAGGTGAAAAAAGTAGGTTTTTTGTTAATTTATGTACAGTTGTGTTCAATATAATAGTAGTCAAATTAAATAAGATATCGTTCGTCGAAATAAAAAGAAATTTTGTTTTTAATAATTTTCATTTAAAATACAGGTATTTCCATAAGGGTGTATAACATAATCCCGACACAAAAAATCCCGAAACACATAATCCCGACATTACCAAATCCCGACCATTCATAATTCCGACAGGACAAAATCCCGACCATTTAAAATCCCGACACGACCAAATCTCGACAATACAAAGTCCCGACACTACAAACTCCCAACAAAAAATCCCGATAAAAAAACCCGACAACTGTCCCCAACCCATTGTGGCAGCCACGGCCCTGTTTTTTATTAATTCATATGTTCTATTTTGAATTAGTTTTGAAAAGTTTTGCGATGAAAATTTTATCTTTCTTCACAAAAATTTACAGAAAAAGTTGCCAAGCCGAATATAATAAATTTGTCTGGATTTTGTCTTGTCGGGATTTTGTTATGTCACGATTTTGTTATGTCGGGACTATGTCGTGTCGGGATTTTGAAAGTTGGGATTATGAGGTGCTCCCATTCCATAACAGAAACTACATAAAACGAAATTTCAAGGCTTACACAAAGTTCTGGATAGTTAACTAAATTTTTTAAAATGTACATCAAAATTTCAATATTTTTGGGTAGAATTTTTAGAAAGCTTTTGATTACACAGTTTTATAGCTCATTTCATTTCAGAGTCATAATGTGCAAAAGAGAAGAACCTCAAAGTTTCTCCTGAATTTTCAGAATTTTTTTTGTCAAGGATGTTGGGTATTTTTTTCCATACAAAATTATTGTTTCTTTATGCGTTGTATGGAAGAAATCACTCAACACTTGATAAAAAATTCTGAAAATTTAGGGAAATTTTTGAGCGATTCCTAACTTGGACAACGTGTACAAATATATCGACACACCGCAAATAAAAACGATTTCCTCGGATACCACATGTGTGACTTGATTAAAAATACTTTATTTGCTCAGTTAAAACCGCAAATAAAAGCTACTTCAATAGAATTTATATAAATAGAATTTAGCTATAAATTATAGTGTTTCTATTTTTAACAAATTCTTCGTATTTTGATAAATATAACTTTTCCTTCCGTGACACTGAAGTCGGAAGGCTAAGTTTGGTAAATTTTATGTGAAAGGATATTTCTATACAAGTGAAACTCTTTCCATATATGCATTTAACTTTGTTTGTACGCCTAACAATTAAAAGGAATACTATTAGTAGCTAAAATGCATATAAGTTTTTGTTTTTTGTTGTGTGAATGTATGCTACAGTGGTGCTTTACATACTTTTATCAATAAATAGCAAGTTACATAAAGGGGAAATAGGATAAAAGTACGAATTCGCAAGAAGAACAAGAATTTACTTTATTCATGAAGCGGAGGTGGAAGTCTATTTGAAAACAATTTCTATCAGTTTATATATCGAGATAAAACCTATAATATATATAGATATAAGAAAAAATTTTTTTGGTCACAAAATGGCTACCTAATGGTAAGCGAACTGTTTTTTCCCCTTAATACAAATTGTATTATACAATAACGCGAAGAAATAACAGCTTCAAACAAATTCCCTTGTATTTATAAATTAATATGAGTTGCGTTTAGGTAAAGCGAACCACGTAACTACTAGGGATGTAAAACTTCTAAATTTTACCAGATTTTCGGTAATTTTATTTTCTAATAGTTTAGCTTGGAAAAATTAAGACAGTGCTATCAGACTCTCAAATAATTAATAAATAATTGTATCTTTAATAATTTTTTGTTTTAAACTAAAAATATGAAATACAGAACAATGTCAAACTGGAAACAGAAACGCTACTACGGAAGTCGGGCTGGCACTGCAAGGTGCTTGTACTGGAGCGTATCGGTCAATATCAGTACAACCCTGTTCGATCCGTCACATTCCATTCCATGAATGGCTGGCCCGACTAATCGGGGTGAAGTACAACTAGAGTAAAAATAATTAAAACAGAGAAACTTTGGAGCAAATATTCAAATCATTCGTTTTTGAAACAGAAATATCATATATAATATATAAAATGTTCATAATGTGTATTGCTGTTCCTGACAATTATAGGTATATATGTTTTGCGAGTGACTGTATCGATATGCCGTAGCAATTGTTTTCTTCCAAATACCTATCTTTTAAAGGCCCAAAAAGATAGATTGTAAGGGACTTAAATGACTCCGTAGAACTTGGTGTAGAAGTCTTCGGAGTGAACTAAGTGCCGATTATGAGACTAAAGGGTGTCAATGTGACTTCTATGCAAGCTAATATGATGTATGAAATTAGGTTTATGTTTGAAGATAATTACAAGAACCTTAAATTAACTCATTGAGAGCTTAAATACTACTCTTTAGGTCTCTTTCCTGAGTCATTTATGACTCCTTTTTGACTACAATTGAAAATGCGTGCAAAACAGTGCATGTTGTAGTAAATTATGTATGGTGTCCCTGCAGAAAATTGGACTAGCTCAGAACTATCCCTGAGCTAGACCCTTTGAAGACACCACCAGTACTAGCTCAATACCGCAAGCAATGCTTTCAACTGTCCACTTTTACATGGCGTTGTCATTGGCGGTGGCAATTGTCGCAAATCAACAAATACGAACCTACTATAATTCACAACTCATGTTTCAAACGTGTTTAGAGAAAAAATGCACACAGATGTTATATATACAGATTTCAGTAAAGCATTTGACAAAGTTTGCCATTCATTACTTATTCATAAACTTGTTCTACTAGGCTTTCAACCCAGTCTCACCCGCTGGGTATCTTCTTATATTCTTCTCAGGACACAAAGAATAGTTTTTAAGAATGTGCTATCTAATGTCATCGATGTATCTTCTGGAGTTCCTGAAGATAGCCATCTTGTTCCGATTCTATTTTTGCTGTTCATTAATGATATATCCAGTACCATCAAGTTTTAAACAATGTACGCTGACGACGTTAAGATTTTTATGTCTTACTCAGTGAGCGAAAATAGAGCTTTACTTCAATCAGATCATAATAGACTGGGTGCTTGGTGCGATCTAAACTATATGCCACTCAATCTTAAAAAATGTAAGTATATGTATTTTTCGCGCAGAAATACACAGCCGGCTTCCTACATAATCAACAATCATAGTCTTGAACAAGTGCATGATTTTATGGACTTGGGAACTACGATGGATTGTAAACTTAGCTTCAATCTCCATATTAATGCAACTGTCAATAAATCTAGGGGTGTTTTATCATTCGTTAAGCGATTGTCGAAGGAATTTAGTGATCCTTACATAAACATAAGTGAAGCCTTTTTTTCAACATTAGTAAGACCGGTATTAGAATATGGTTCAATTATTTGGAATTCGAGCTACCAGGTCCACGTTGATGGCTTAGAATCGGTTCAAAAACAATTCTTGCTTTTTGCTTTAAGAGATCTTTCGTGGGATTCCTTGTATAATTTTCCTCCCTGTACTAATCGCTTGAAACTTATTAACCTTCCTACCCTTGCTAGTCGTAGAGAAATGCTCGGAACAATATTTATGATTAAATTACTAAACGGGTAGGTATCTAGCCCATTTTTGTTGGGAGAAGTAAACTTTAACATTCTTTTTCCGCCATCAAGACATTTTAAACCACTTGTTTTGAAACTGTGTAGGACTAATTTTGTATTAAATGAGCCTTTCCGATGTTTGTGTGACAATTGTAACACTCACTCCAGTACATTTGATATTTCTGACTCGCTTTTTACCATTAATTAATCGATACTATCCTCGCTTAACCCATAGCAACTTTATGAATTTACTCTTTACAATCTAACTGATTCTTTCTTCTCTTAGTACATTATTTCGTCGCTGGAACAAAGGAACAGTGTAAGTGGTACATACACTATTATTCGATAATTGCCCCATTGGAGTTTTCGCAAATATCCTATTGTCTCACCAATTTATTCGCAAAAAAAGAAATTGTATAATGATAGTGTAAGTATAGCAAATTTATAAAAAATAGTGTAAGGTTCACTCGTACGATTATTAAGAAAATCTTTGCGAAATCCTTGTAATACGAAAAGAACGTAAACTATTTTACATTATTATATTTCTAATACCTTTTACAACCAGCTTCAAATTGTGAATAATAAAATAGAGTAACATCGACATACACTGATCTATTTCTCCGAAAATGCAAATAAAATTTGAAATTAAAGATGCAAAACAGTGCATTATCAGAAATGAAATGGTGTATAATGATTTCATATAAACATGTTCAAACACAAAATAGTGTATATGCAGATACTTTCAGACAAATTAGCTTAACTGGTATTTCTAACAAACATGATGGATAATATTTGGCGGATTAACAGATAAGGACTCTATCAAAAGTATGATGCATTCAAAATATGGATCTTTTGTATGAGCCGCACGTAATCGAATTTTAAAGTTGATCGATGTGTTTGTAGGAACTCTAAACTCATTTTTCTCAAAACAATACTTTTCATTTTACTCTGTTTCATTTTCCAGCGACGATTTATAAGTTTTAATTTCTTGTGTTACTTAGCTGATGAGTTTCCCTCTGTAGCGGAGCACTTTCGGATCTCGACACTTAACAAACCCCTGCCTTTCAACGACTTGGAAATATATCTATATAAAAAAAAAAAAAAAGACGCGCTTACTAGAGAAAAGTAATTTTTAATAGCGTATGCGTCCCTCGTGTCGGTTGGGCGGGATGGTGGGTTATTCGTTGGGAATTATTATTATTAAGTAAAAGTCATTCATCTGTAGCCCGTTTCTTTTTTCCGAATTTATTCGATGGATCGTCCCGACTGATATAGTCGATTTGACATTATAATGACACTCATACTGTTTATAAAATTTTCTTTTTCAGTTTTGAATCGTTTCGGTGTGACGTCAAAAAATTCGAGAATATTGTCGAGTTCTTACAGAAACGGACTACTGATCCTGATGATGAAAGGTACTATTTGGGTTGCGAAACTATACACCGACGGTCTTTCAAGTCAGAAAACATTATAAATTTCTACCAGGTTACTAGAGATATGTAATTTTTAATAGCGACTATGCTCTCGTTTTACCCAAAATGTCATAATTTACTATGGACCACTTTTTCTTACCATTCTTTGGGTCTTGTGTAACGAAATTTGATGGAAAGAAAGGTACTGATACCCCAGCTCAAAATCAATCCTTGGCTGTTATCTTTACATAAAATAAAATTGTAACAGGTCGATGTCTGTACATTGAAGATATTCAAGAAAAACTGATAGGAGAGGTCGTTATTGGACCAGCGGAACCCAAATCTACAATTTTTAAAATTTTTGTCTGTCTGTCTGTCTGTCTGTCCGTCTGTATGATTGTGCGCGTATCACGCAAAAACTACTGAATACAATTGCATGAAACTTTCACCATTCTATCACTTAACGTCTAACTTAAAATTTAGGACAACTTTCATTTGGATATCTCATCCAGTTCCCGAGTTATTGACCAAAATGTGGGAAAAATGTGACCAAAAATGTGGTTTTTTTTACCATAACGCCCGCGTCACACAAAAAACGACTGCATAGAAATGAATGAAACTTTCAATAATCATTCTCTAGACGTCTCTCCTAAAATTTAAGATACCTTTCACCTCGATATTTTACCCGGGTCCCAATTTATTGACCTAAATGTGGACCCAGGGTGACTGTATGATTTGTGCTTTTAAGGCGGAACAAAGTTCGGCGGGTCAGCGAGTCTCTAATATATCTATATACAGGGTGGCTTATGAATTTTGCTACATTAAGAAACTCAAATAATTTTTTTTTCAGTGTATGGAATTCATTTTTCTTTTATTCATGTTAAAGCTCATTAAATTTTATTAAATATAGCTTAATTAGTTTTAAAAATAATGGAATTTAAATGCCCCCCCTGCTCGTCGATGCATGTGCGGCATCTTACCAAAAAGTTGTTCATTACTGCTTGGAGAGTTGAAACAGGAACAGCCGCAATTGTTTCTCGAATGGATTGCCTTAGTTCATTCAAATTTGTTGGTTTTGCTTTGAAGACTTCCTGTTTGCAATAACCCCACAAGAAAAAGTCAGGTGCAGTAAGGTCAGGCGACCTGGGTGGCCAACGGAATGTGGAGTTTCTGGATATCAGCTTATTGGGAAATTTTCGTCGCAATTCTGTCATAACAGGTTGGGCTATATGAGGAGCTGCACCATCTTGCTGAAACCACACAGAGTTGAAAGAAATTCTCATTCGGCGTAATTCTGGATAGAAAAACTCTCTCAACATGCTCAAGGAACGGTCTCCAGTAATCTTGCTGAAACCACACAGAGTTGAAAGAAATTCTCATTCGGCGTAATTCTGGATAGAAAAACTCTCTCAACATGCTCAAGTAACGGTCTCCAGTAACCGTAACGGTGTGACCGTTTTCTTCGAAGAAGTAGGGCCCGACAATGCAGCGTGATGAAACTGCACACCACACTCTGACACGAAGTGGATGCAATTCCGTCTCATGGAACATCTGTGGGTTGGAAGCACTCCATATTCGACAATTTTGTTTGTTTATGTTGCCGTTTAAATCGAAATGGGCCTCGTCAGACATGAAAAGACAGTTCAACATGTTTCCATCCTCTTCCACCATTTGAAGCATCTTCTGGCAAAATTCCAAGCGAATCGGCAAGTCTGCAGCGTTCAGTTTGTTGGCCATTTGAATTTTATATGGGAATAAGTCCAAATCTTTGTGCATAATTGACTGTAATGACTGTCTGCTTACACCCATTTGAGCAGATAAGCTTCTTGTCGAAACACGTGGATTGTTTTGTATGGCAGCAGCTACAGCAGCGATTGTTTCCTCCGTTCGAACTGAAGGGTTTCGATGGTAAGGTCTTCTGTTGACTGTCCCATGCTCGGCAAAATTGTTTACAAGTCTTATTATGGTCCATCTGCTCGGAGGATTGCCGCCAAACGTGCGCCTATACTCTCTTTGAACCGAAACTACGGACTCCAGTGCGTGATAGCGGCGGACAATCCAAATTCTTGTTTCAGTGTCCCAGTTATCCATTTTTGTTAAATGTAAAAGTCAATCTGCAAAATAAAAAAAAAATTAACCAGATTCATTAAATAGAAAAAAAGTTATTTAATTTTTTTTTGGTAGCGGCTTTCATCAGCCACCCTGTATATAGAATTCAAATTATGTATGTACTCGTATATATGTATCTATAGATCGGCTTGCGTCCTAAACGTATAAACCGATCGCAACCAAATTTGAAACACGAACTGGATACCTTACCGGGATGGTCATGGGCTAAAAAATATTTTGATATATATAGGGGGCGTGGCACCTCCCATACAAATTTAATTTTTAACAGTCCGTATTTCTGGAAGTACTTACGTTAGACTACTGAAATTTGGTAAGGGGTTATATGACATTAATCCCTACCACATCCAGAAAACTGCGGATAACGAAAAAGGGGGCGTGGCACCTCCCATACAACTCGAATTTTTTATAGTTCACATCTCTGGATGTATTTAGGCTAGACCAATGAAATTTGGAAAGGGGTTATATGAGGTTAATCCCTAACACCTCCAAGAAAACTAGGAAAAACGAAAAAGGGGGCGTGGCACCTTTCATACAAATGGAATTTTTAACAGTCCGTATTTTTGGAAGTATTTACGTTAGACTACTGAAATTTGATAAGGGGTTATATGGCATTAATCCCTACCATATCCAGAAAACAGCGGATAGCAAAAAGGGGGCGTGGCACCTCCCATACAACTGGAATTTTTTGAAGTCCATATCTCTGGAAGTATTTAGGCTAGACCAATGAAATTTGGGAAGGGGTTATATGAGGTTAATCCCTAACACCTCCAAGAAAACTAGGAAAAACGAAAAAGGGGGCGTGGCACCTCCCATACAGCTGACATTTTTCATAGTCCGTATCTCTGGAAGTATTTACGTTACACCACTGAAATTTGGTAAGGGTTTATATGAGGTTAATCCCTACCACCTCCAAAAAACTGGGGATAACGAAAACGGGGGCGTGGCACCTCCCCTACAGCTGAAATTTTTTTTATAGAAATGTGGGGTGAAACCGACGGGTATTAGCTAGTATGACATATAATGGGATAGATTCAAACTGCAAAATTTAGAATTAAACATACAAAACGAAAGTGCTTCTTTTTAATCTATCTATGTTTACACAGAATGTTCCACTTGTCATACAAATCCACTATGAATCAAAAATATTGCATGAGATAAAATAATGACGTTTTCCGTATGCCCGATCTAAGGCTAAAAATCACGAGATCTTGGGATCTCTAAATTCGCATCCCTAGTAATTACCTTAAATTGATGTATGCGGTCATTCGTGTAAGTACTTCCGTTCGCATAGCTCCTTTTACTACTTCTTAACTTTTTTTGCTTCTTCTTCTAGTAAAGCAGAGTACTATTTGTGTTTCTCTGTGTATTTGCTCATATGCACATTAATTCTTTATGCAATAGGCAGCATAATTTATGTATGTGTGGAGAAAGAAAATGTTGCATAAAAGCTGGTGAAAAGCTTTTAAATTCAATTTTCTTCTTTTACGGTAGCATCCGCCAGGCGTTTGGCGCCACAGTTTACCTGTGGGAGTATAAATGAGAATATACCACTCACATAGATTCTCTCTCATCTCAGAATATGCAAGGTAGAATATTCATACAAAAGGATTCCTCTTGCTTTTGGTATGCTCAGTTGTAGGCAAATGGAAAGCACGCAAAATCAGTCAAATTTGTGTTTAAGGGAAAAGAGGGTGAAAACTACAAAACAAAAGTGGGCTGTAGCTTAAAAATTCTGTTTGTACTACGAGTGCATGTTAAAAAAAATGTCCATAAAATTTTGCTTACAGCATATAGCTTTCCAAACCTTCTGTCTAGATACTTGTTGGTGGCGAGCTAGTAGCAGTACAGGATGGCGCTTAAAGCAGTACCTAATGTATCTTTTCCGCTATTTCCTTTGTTAGCTTATTCTATACTCGTTTGATAATTTTCGGCGAAACACAATTTTGTTGAAACCCTTTATGAATACTAAACTGTAAAAAAATTATTTTCTAATGCTTGCAATTGTCAGAAGAAGCGCTGATAGATCTATTTGGCTGGTTGAAAGCCAACTACTTGCTTTAGCGATATACTATTAAAATTTAGTACGATTAGGTATAGCTTATATTTGACTGAATCAATGACTCTGAGACTATGTTAAAATAAACTTATTAAGGCTAAAATTTGTGAAAATTGCAGAAAACGACTGTATGTACATTTATATTCGCCACTGTATATATATCTGTTTACATATAAAATAATTCAAATAAAATACCCTACCAGACGAATGAAGTACTAGAAGAGAGTATTTACTTAAGACCTGTTAAATAATGATTACTTATCTTAATGATTAGAGGTTTGATTAATTATTTTCTTGAGAATCCATTTAATAACTGATTACCAATTACTTAAAATTTTTAATGATTATACGAGTATATCAATTAATTAAAAAAATTATCAGACAAAATTATGATTTTTTGCGATTTTAAAAAAGAACCGACGTACCTAGCGTACTCAAGTTATGGAGGGTACAGTTCTACTCATTGCTAAATTTTAAGGGAGGCGTTGAACCCGATACCCCAATCTTTGGCGATGGAAAAAACGTCTCACCGTCCGACTATGATGAAGTGAGAATGGAAAGGACGGACTTCCAACCAACTCTTTCGCAGTATATGGGCGGGCGAGTGCATGGCAGAAGATTGGAACTTAAAAGAAAGGCGATCCCGCTAACCGCACCAACTACTGCGGAATCAGTCTCCTAATATCGCATATAAGGTTCTATCCATCGTAACTAAGACAAGCTGATTGGACATTATCAGTGTGGCAAGTCAACCATCGACCAGATTTTCACGATACGAAAAATCCAGGAGAAGAGCCTCTTTTTACAGTGCGAAAGGGAGTTGCCTATATGCTATCATGTCTGAATTTGACTTCCCTGCAAAGCTTATACGACTTTGACAAATGACGTTGAGCAATAACAACAACTCCGGCAGAATTCGCAAGGACCTCTTCGAGTCATTCGAAAAAGAGAGGCTTCAGACAAGGCGATGATATTGATATTATTGGCTATAACCACCGCGCCGTAAGTTCTGAATTCTCTGGCTTAGATAAAGAGCGAGCCATAACACTGTTGATAGTTACAAATTTAAGCCTGGGAGTTACTTTTTTTTATTTGGAAATCACGCTCTATAATTCTCTCACCATACCTGTCCTCATTTAAAGCTCGGAATCATGGACAGTGTGGAAAGAAGATGAGATGGCCCTTGCAGTATTCCAGAGAAAAGTTCTCCGGAAAATTTGTTGTCCTTCCCGTGATGCCAACGGGGTGTATCGAATTAAATTTAACGAGCCTTACGCAGATCTGACCATAGCGCAGCGACAAAAAGCGCAAAGACTGCGCTGCGGGCTCATGTTATGCGAATGAACAAAGAAGCTACAGTCCATAGAGTTTTCCTATCGACACCTGAAATCGGCAGAAAAGGAATAGGGCGCCTCGACTGAGTTGGAAGAAATAGGTCGAGGATGACTTGAACTCTCTCTGTGTTTCCAATTGGCGTCATTTATCGATGAAAAGGGATGACTGTCGTGCTTTGATAATGAATAAAACATACATTTAGTTCAAACCAAAGCTTTAGATGAAGTGTCTACGGCCGCAGAATAGTTTTGAGAAACCATCTATCTCTTCAAGCAAAAGGTATATAAAACCGCTACACTATATTCAATTCGGCTATCTCACAATAAAGAGTGAAACAGTTAAAGGTATGGTTTATAGCCAAGTTTATTTTCAAGTGTGTTTGTTCGAAGTACAGGGAGGCACTTGTTTGCTCCACAGCCATGACTTATGTCCATAGGAATACCTTATTTTCAGCGCTACCACTTCATCTTCATAAGCTATGATTGTTTTTGAGCAAACGTCACAAATTAAAAAAATTTTTTTTCAGTGTATTTTATGTAATTTTTTTAAACTTTATTGAATAAAATTTTTTTATTTTATTGTATTCAATTTTATTTTATTTTTTTATTGTATTATATTAAATTTAAATTTTATTATATTTTTTTTTATTATATTATATTATTTTATAATATATTATATTTTATTTTATATTCTCTTTTTATTATATTATATTATATTATATTATATTATTTATTTAATTTTTTTCATTTTATTTTATAATCTTTTTTTAGTTTTGTTTTATTTTATCTTATTTTATTTTATTTTATTTTACTATATTTTATTTTATTTTTTTATTGTATTATATTATATTAAATTTTTTTTTTTTTTTTTATTATATTATATTAGGTTATAATATATTATATTTTATTTTATGCTCTTTTTTTATTATATTATATTATATTATATTATTTATTTAATTTTTTTTATTTTATTTTATAATTTTTTATTTAGTTTTATTTTATTTTATATTATTTTATCTTCTTTTATTTTGTTTTATTTGACTTTATTTTATTTTCAAGTATTCATGAAACGAGCTCAAGGCCAAGAATAATAATTTTTCACTTTTTGAATTTTTTATGAAAATTATTATTGTTTTTATTTATTAATAATCATTTTAATTAATTATTAAAAGTTTTTTTGATTGAATAGAGTAGGAAAAATGTTTAGAGACAACTGCTATAGCTTTTCTTATAGATCCATTTCGGAAGCTGCTAGACTTCACTCATCAGAGAAATTTTGGCACGCATTGCTAACCATTAAGCTAACAATACGCTGGTTTTTATGTCATCTAAACTCCTAGTTCTAATCTTCTTTTTACCATATGCATGAACCACTTCCGCCATTTGACAGTTAGTAGTGTGATCATGATGGATTTTTGACAGATCTGTTTTAACATCAGAACTGCCTTACCGTGTGCTCTCGGTTTTGGTATTGCTTTTTTATACCAACAATTTTTGTTCATTTTCAAGTATTCATGAAACGAGCTCAAGGCCAAGAATAATAATTTTTCACTTTTTGAATTTTTTATGAAAATTATTATAGTTTTTATTTATTAATAAGCATTTTAATTAATTATTAAAAGTTTTTTGATTGAATAGAGTAGGAAAGAGAAAGAATAATAATTTTCATAAAAAATTCAAAAAATGAAAAATTATTATTCTTGGCCTTGAGCTCGTTTCATGAATACTTGAAAATGTACAGGCCGTAAGTCAACAAAAATTGTTGGTATAAAAAAGCAATATTTTATTTTCTTTTATTTTATTTTTTTATTGTATTATATTATATTTTAATTTTATTATATTTTTTTTATTATATTATGTTATAATACATTACATTTTATTTTATACTCTTTTTCTATTATATTATATTATGTTATATTATATTATATTATATTATATTATTTATTTAATTTTATTTTATAATCTTTTATTTAGTTTTTTTTTTATTTTATCTCACTTTATCTTATTTTATTTTATTTTGTTTTATTTTATATTATTTTATTTTATTTTTTTTTTGTTTTATTTTTTTTTACTTTATTTTATTTTGTTTTATTTTATTTTATTTTATTTTATTTTATTTTATTTTATTTTACTTTATTTTATTTTTTTTATTTTATTTTATTTTATTTTATTTTATTTTATTTTGTATTGTTTTATCTTATCTTATTTTATTTTATATTATTTGACTTTATTTTATTTTATTTTAGTTTATTTTATTTTATTTTATTTTATCTTATTTTATTTTATATTATTTTATTTTATTTTATTAACTTTATTTTATTTTTATTCTGTTTTTTTTTGTTTTTTTGTTTTCTTTTGTTTTATTTTATTTATTTTTTTTGTTTTATTTTATGTTATTTTATTTTATTTTATTTTACTTTTTTATCTTATTTTATTTAATGCTTTTTTATACAAACAATTTTTGTTGATTTACGGCCTGTACATTTTCAAGTATTCATGAAACGAGCTCAAGGCCAAGAATAATAATATTTCACTTTTTGAATTTTTTTTATTTAATATTATTTTATTTTATTTAATTTTATTTGTTTATTTTATTTTACTTTTATTTAGTTTTTTTAACAACTCTTTGTAATCTGGAAGTATGCTTCTCCGTAGTATGCAGAAATATTTGTAGTGGTGTCACTTTTAAGCCCATTTTACCAAAACTATTTTTTTTTTGATAGACGCCAACTTAGCTTGAACAGGCCTATCGATAGTTATATACTAGTTTATTCCCTAGATGTATAGTTTGGCCCTACGTGGGACGAAACTTTTTCAATTTGTGCATTTATACCTGCATAATATGTGCATTGAATTGCAAAGAAACTCTTCAAATCTTACTCTAAGCGAAACTTTCTCTTAGCTGCATACATGCCTCTACAGCGTTGGTGGTTTAATTAAAGTTTCAGTATGGATTTTTCTATCTAGTTTACCTATCTTTCAGAAGTATTTAATGTTGAGCTTTACATGTGACGACTTCTTCGTTGGATTTTTCATTTACCCTCAAGAGCAGTTTAGCAAAATTACTCGGCAAGTTGTTTACTGCCTGTTGGACTGTCTGTAAATTACGAGAAACATTTTTGTGTTAGCACACTCCCTGCGGGCTCATGCATTTCAACTGCCACATTCCACTTTATTATGCCACAAGCTGAACAAACTGGTATTTGCTATATGGCACTCGTATGTTTTGTAATTTGTGCCTACAATTATCGAAAAATATACCCTAAATCACATTCATTTATAAGCCCACTGGGTGTGTATTTATGTGTATTTGCTGTATTTAATACTGGATTGCAGTTTAGAATTTAGATTTGTATGTAATTGTGTACTAAGCTAGTTAGAATTTCCCTAAATACCGTTTTGAAGAATGAAAAAAAGCTTATAAAAGAAAGTTGTTTAACGTATGTCTTTCACTGACTAATCAACAGACCTTGGTTTGGCACTGATTATGAAATCTTCCGGAGGCGAGTTGGCAAAACAACAGCTTTCCTTGAAAGACCGGAGCTTGGGGCTCACAATCTCTTTCGGAACTTAGCAGAGAATAATAATTTTCCACTGTGATTATTACCGATTTTAGAATTTATTTGGGATTAAAAGTTTTGCGGTCATAAGTTCAGTCATGTATAATCTCAAAAGTGTCACGTTGGCACGGTCCGCGGCCAATTTGCTTATTTCAAATATTACTCTCTATTTCCTCTGCACTTCACGGTATTCATCCCCATCAATACGTGCTGCATCCGTGTTATTTGGAAAGCCCTTGCACTTTAGCTAACGAATTTTTACCTTTCACTCTGATAAACTTGCTTTTTCAAAAAAATAAATAATATGAAAAATAGTTATTATACTTTTGAACTTTTAGGTAAGGTACCATTTGCAATCACTAATTTCCAAATTACTTAACAATTTCGTGAATTAAAATCGAACGTAGCAAAACTTTGACAGAAAATTTACATTGTGCTGTCTATATAGAGTTTCAACAGGAAAACTATAAGGTACCAACTAAATAACAATTGCTATTCTCAAACGAAAACTTTGGCACAATAACAACAACAAAGCATAACAACGAATAGAAACTGCCAGCTGCTGGTGCGGTTGCCACTTTTGGCAAGTTTAACTAGCACTCAGTAAGGTCAGTACACTGAAGCATTTTGTTTGAAAATTGGAAAAAGCGAAAGTTTTTAACCAAATTCAAAACAAATGAGGTTGGACTAGTGGTTCATATTTATCAAATTTATTGACTAAAATTACTTTCTAAAACAATTTTGGGAATCTAGTTAGAAACATACATACAAAATGAATGACTAAGCCAAAAGCATATAAAAGGAAACAAATTTGAAACAAACATAAATTCAAATGGAAAGGGTAAGCAATTAATGTAATTTGAATATAAGAGACCACAACAAAAATGAGAAATGTGTGCGCTTGTGTCAGTTGAATATTTCTATAAAAGTTATAACTTGGAACGCAATTAAAAGCAAATTCGTTGTTACTCATACCAACCGGTGTACTTCATGTAGGCCGAAATTTAATTTTCAAAATGAGTGGTTAGCTTGAAAACGGTAAAGCGGGAAGCTGGAAGACGCCACAGAAAATACAAATCCATACTATTTTTTTAACAGCCACATACCAAAAAAGCATAAGAGCAGCCGGAGCTTAAATTCTAATCACTTAGCTTACTTCTATGATCACGATATTTAGAGAAAACAAAATTGATGCATTATAAAAGCTTAGATATGATTATTTACTTTGTGAAAAATAAGTGGATATAAAATTATTACCGAAAAATGCAGCGGTGGTACAAATATTGGGCTTTGGAACACTTCGAAGTAATTTTTCAATGCAAATGTTGTTGCGTTTCACTTTTTACCAGAGTATAAGACTTGTAACAAAACTTTTATAGAAACGAAACTTTGTTTCTGCTGTTATTGTTCCCAGAAACACATAAGCATAAAAACATATATAGAAACCGAATGACTGTAGCCGTTCCCAATGAGTAACAGAAGTGTAACCAAACTATACGTAACAAAACTGCCAGAATCCTAAGCTGTCACGAAACACTGGGCACAGAAACGAAACCTGAAACGCTACCTCTTTAACAAAACTGTAACAAACCATATCTGTATAGAAACAAAATAAGAAAATGTGTCTCGTAATCGAAACTGCATAGAAACCTTAGGTATAGAAACAATACCAGTAGCATTTCTTCCGTTCCGAAACTGTAACGAAATGGCGAAAGGGTAAATTTTTTGACCAAAACACTCCCCAAAACACAAATTATATTTTCTATTTTCAAAAAACTGTTATCGCCAACGTTTTTAGCGGACATTTTTGGGTCGGACAGGGTATACATGAAAATTTTAAAATCAAATGAAAATTTTTTTAGTAGGTCATGAAATAAACCTTAAAAATCAAAGTCGAAAAAAGTAAGGAAAATGAAATTTCGCAGGCTCGAAAATTATTTTTTTGGGTATGCGTAGTGGAACTTTTTTTCCTGAGCCCAAAACCTATTGAAAAATCGATGGCGCGATAACGGTTAACTTTCGTCCATACAAATCGATCCACCCTAATACATATGAAGTTTTTATTCAACCACAATTTCCACTTATTTTGAACTGTTAAGAAGATACAATTTTTTGATCCCGTGAAGCTTTGTGAGACATTTAAAAAAAAAAAATCAACTGTTTAGGCGCTGAAATATCTATTGACAGTGATTTTAGTGTGAGTGTGCCAAAAACCGGTGCCTATTTATATAAATTAAAAATTTTATTTCCTATCTATATCGCCTGTTTCTTTATACTAATCAAAATTTTTACAAAACTTTTACTTCATATATAGTATACAATTTTTAATTGCATTCCTGAGGTTTCATTCCATACCTAGCGTTTTTGTTACAGCCCGCTATTGTGATCAAATCTGTTGGAAGTTCCGGTAAGGGTTTTTTTCTTCTGGAACCGTTCCAGGAAAATTGTTCCAAGTTTTGTTAAAATGAGTATCGTTTCTCAAGGTTTCGTTCCACGTCTTGGTATAGCATGTGGAACAATAACGAAATAGAAACGCGTTTTAAGTCCCTGGTTTTTATTTCTTTTGAAGAAAGTCAACTTCTTCTGCGTCGTCCTATATTTCATACAATATGAGTATATCTCCATTAAATTTTTTTTATTGCATTGCAATATGTGGTAAAAAATGTTCCTCCAGATGGAGCAAAGTTCAAGATATTTTGGAAATTCATGCAAACCGGCTGGCAATCTTTGATCGAGTCTTAATTAAGTCCTCGGTTAGGTTGTCCGATGTAATGCGTGGTGAAAAACTACCCCCAGGTGGCCCAGGGGCAGATAAATTGTAGAAATTCGAGCAACATACATGGCTAAAAATTAGAGCCTAAATTTTAAACCATTCGCTGACTTAAGCAATTTTTTAAACTTTTTTGTTATAAATACCAAATTTTTCAATAACCTATACCAATTATCATTTTTTGCTGTTTATAATTAAAACTGAATTGAAAAAAGAACGTCTAAAATTTTGCAAATTTTTTTTTCATTTATTTCTGAAATTAAAAAAACCAAAGTCATTGAATTTTTCTGATGCGGGGAGCGTCGTTTCCTGCCAGCTGATGTTTTTATGTTTTTTAATTGTTAAGGCATTTCTAGTTCAAAATCGAAACTCTTTACCTTACGCTCATTTTATCAAAAACTGGCATAACTTAAATTCTAAACCAAATTTGGTGTGTACATTTATGTAGCCCAGAAAAATTAAAAATTTAGCCTTAAATTTTTAGCCTTGTATCTTTAGTCAATATATAAATACGCTTGACGAAAAATATTTGAATGAAATGTCCAACGATCTGTAGCAAATTTAATTTTCCATTGCTTGGGAGTATCCTCGATAAAGGAGGCTTGGCAATTGGCATGCAGAATATTAACTCATTGGTGTAAATTTGTGCGTTATAGATAGGATACGACATTTATATGCAGAACTAGAAAAAATTTTGTAGAGCACCGAATTATAGTATGAAAAGGCTTTTTAATTTCCTATGAAAATCGTTGTGAGTGTTTAGTTCAAGAAGAAGCGTGTCTTTTAAGTTTGTACATATGAATCAGAAGCTCATAATCAATAAATTGATTCAAGAATTCTGTGTAAACGAAGATTATAAAGCAGTAAATAGCATTTGCAAAGAGACAACAAAAGTACTCCTCACATAGTTTACCTCCAGTCCTAGGACATAGAAAATAAAAATAGGTTTTCAGTCAATTTTAATTAAGACCATTGTTAATCGTTGGCACTCTTACATTCATTGCAATTCATCAAGTATCTGTAATCTTACACACACGCCATTATTGGATTTCAAATTGCCACTATAACTTCACGTGTCACGTATGTATATATGTATGTTTGTAAGTTGGCAACATCTGCTGAACATTTTTCAACATCACAATACGCATATCCCATACAAAGCGCTTATAAATGTTGGATATACGTGTAACATACTTACAAATACACACACATGCGCACATATATATGTATGAATTGTATGTTAGCGAACATAACAATACAGCAATAACATAGTATTTTGCTTTCAATATGGCTTCTTTTGTCTTTTACATTGCAATTTTCACTGAATTCTATAGGCGGTGATATCATTTGGCGAAGCTGGACTTGAATTTATGGCCATGCAGCTCAACGTGACCGACGAATTTTTCATCTTTTTAACTGACAACCAACACAAATGTTCGCGAAATCTTTTGTGTTTGTAGCAAACTTTTGTCTCTTGGCGTGATTAATTTCAGTTCGATGAATATCAGTTACATATACACAAACAGATATTCACACATACTCTTATACGTATATAAGTGTGATGAAAAGCGGTATATTTATCGATAGTGCTGGACTCGGTCAAATACAACAATAATTGTGACCATTTGCAAACATGCGTTCGAAAAGAGTAATGCGAGGAGCTTAAGCTGCAAGCTTACATAGAAAATGTTTAGTTTCAGACCGGTTCCGAACTCGTGAATAATACGAGAATAGAGACCGATTCTGAGATGGTATTTCGATTATCGAGGGAGTACTTCTCGGACTTTAATAAATAAAGAAAGCGAGTAAGCCACAAAGAAGGTGATGAATACCAGTAAATAAACAATCGAATTTTATGGAACTAATATGCAGCAACCAAATATGAAGGGGCGTGAAATTAAATATCGATATTAACAAAACAATTAATTTACTGGGATTGATGTGGAGCTACTTAAGTGTGTCGGCAAGGAGTTGGTAAAGTGTATATATCAGAATATGTTCAGACGAGCGCTAAATTCTGAGGAAGACCCATAATAAGAAAATCGACTCACACAATCATTTTGTCGAGTTCAAAGCAACTTTCGATAGCAAGCAAAGCAATAAGCTGTTCGCTGCTTTGGCTGACCTCCGGCTAAATGATGTTGAAAAATATCAACAAGTTGGAGAATATTAAAGGTTCGTAGAGTTTTATGGCTTAAAAACGTCTTCTAAAGCTACTTGGGCGCCCTGGGTTCATTGACCCTACTGAGAGAATACAAATTTTCCAAGGTAGATCAAGAAAGCAAAATTTTATAAAGAGATAACGAAAGACCTTTGGCTTTCTTAATTACCAAATACATCTCTTTTTAGCCTTTAAAAAAAGCTATTCAAAGTTGAGTGTTGAAACCAAAGTTTTCTGAAACAGAATCATCTCAATGCTAGGGTGGTAGTTAAGATGTTACGTATACGCAGTGTAGGCTGTTGAAGGGTTCCCAATAAACAATGAAGTAAGCTAGTTTATTAAACAATATTTTCCAAACGTTGAATACAATGTTTTCCAAACGAGTTTGTAACTAAAAAATTTCACAAATGTTGAAATATATTTTCACAATTGTATGCTAGCTTTGGAGAGTTAACTGGAGGTGAACTTTCTGCGAGGTGAACAGCTTGGCAGTTTTCAAAAATAATGCTAAATAATTTACCTACTTGATTTAGATGAACTTTATTATATGGCCCACGTGGTATAGCGGTAGTGTTGCCGACACGCCCAAGGTTCGAGTCCTAGGACAGGTAACATCAAAAGTGGTTTGAAAAAGGTCCGAGGGTATTTCTGCCATGGAAGGCTTCCTAGCAAAAATTCATCTACTTTGCTTTGCAGATGACGTTCGGAGTCGGTAAAAAACAGGAGCTCCCGCCAATTTGTATAAAAAGTTGGAAGAAGCACGCCACAAATTGGTAAAAAAGCTCACACCGACTATTATTTTTAATTTTTTTTTATTATACTTGAATTGTAAAAAAAAGTAATGAGGGGAACTGAAATAACTATAAAATATATTTTAAATAATTGTAAAAATTTCGAACCAGCAACCTTAGGAGCAAAGGTCTGGTACATATTAGTTAGGCTACTGACCCATTTTCACTGCCGTTGCCTAAATTCTTTCAATAAATGAACTCAGTCAATGCCTAAAAAGTCCAAACATAATTTTAAAGATTTTGGTTTGTTATTTTTTAATATGGCTTCATCGCTGGAAACAGAAACAAAAGCCAGATATTATTTAAAAACCTAAACAAGAATTTCAATTAAATTAAACTTTGCTTTTATTTGAAAAGCGGATTTTCTCAGAAATTTCTTACATATTTCCCGTACTAACTTTATTTTCAAATTTATTTATTGCTTTTTTTAAATTAATTATTTTGCAATTTGATGCAACCGCAGCAATCGTTACAATTCATATGAAACGACTGAAATGGATTTTATACTCGCATGATCGAATATTTTTATACGAAAATCAATTTGTTTACAATTACAATGGTAAATGAAAAAATTCAATGTATCAAAACAACTGACGTTATGATCCTAAGTGACGATAAGTGTCCAAAGCGATGAGCAGCGCTATGATTAATCGAAGAAAACAAACAGTCACTATTTAGAAAAGAGGAAGCCGTGACTACGAGGAGCTAATGATGTTGGTTGATTAACAATTATCATGCAAGAAAATCCATCGGCTGATTTAACATTTCCAGAGATGCGCCAATTTCTCTAGGAACAATAATGACGAACTGATAATAATTGCGAAGAAAATGCCTTATTGAACCTTGCTCGCGTATAGCGAGACTTGGCTAAACTTTAATCGACCAAATGATAACTAAAGCTCAACACGTTAAAAGGAAAAATTACAATTTTTGTCAGTTATTCCAAACAGCTCTGAGCAATTTTACACCACGCAATTAATACGATTTCTCTGATATGCTGCTTGAAAATATAAATCGAGCAGCGGAGTAAACGATTGCAGTAACAATCTATCATAGCATGACTTGAACTCCTTGTCTACACCAGAATTGGGTCACTTTGAATAAAAACCTTTTAAATAAAAAATAAATATTGATTTGTTATTCAAAAAAATTTGAGTGATGAGGTAAATATTATTGGTTATTCAAAAAATTTTGAATAAAAAATAGAAATTTGAATTTTTATTCAAGTTTGTGAATACGAAAAAGAACACAACGAGATACAGCAAATTTTTTGGTTATTTCTGTATAAATTGAGATTCACTGAGTTTATTTGATTCAATTTCGGGATCATTGCTGCACAAAATTAGGGTACTTAGGGACTACTTGGTGGTTTTTAGGGAATGTTTAAGGTATAATTTTGGAACTTTTTCAGCATCATTTCGCAATTGATTGATGGATTATTTTAAAGGACTTTTTTGGGTCAATATTTGAATTATTTTAGGGATCTTTGTGGGACTTTTTCAGATACATTACTCCAAAAAATTCTCGTAATGATTCCAGAATGGTCCCGAAAACAAAACCGAAATGACCAACTAAAGCCCGCAACACAATTCAGCATATGTGCCGAAATGACCCTAAAAAAGTCACAAAATGGTTCCGTAAACTATTCCGAAAACATCGAAGGAATCCCGCCAAAAGCCTTATTTTGTCCAACAATGGTTCCGAACTGGCATCAAATCAACTCAGTGAATCTCAATTTATACAGAAATAACCAAAAAAATCTTTATAAATGCATATACGGGTATAATTTGGCTGTATCTCGATGTGTTATTTTTCATTTTCAAAAGCTTGAATAAAAATTTAAATAAAATTTTTTTTTTTTTAATTTTTTGAATAACCAATAATTTTTCACTCATCATTTAACTTTTTTTGAATAAAAAATCATTTTTTTTTTGTAGTTTTTTGATCACTCGTCACTCAAATTTTTCAAAATGCTCATTCCTTGTATAACTTAACTTGGAGAGAGATCGTTAACAGCGTTAAGGCTTCTTTGTTAATTCAGTGAAAGATTTGAAAACATTAACTCTGTAGTTTGAGTGTGAGTTATATATTTTATAATTCATTTTGCTGTCTTTGCTTGGTCAGCATTATTAAGAGTTATTTGCAAATCAAAAAAAAAACAAGGTCCATTAAATTCAATCGGCGGATATTAACCCTGAATATTTAAATAAATCTTAAAAATTCAGTCTTCAGCATTATGCAACCATAGCGAAAAGTTGAAACAAAGTACCCATAACAAGCAATTATACAAAAATAAATAAGCACATTAGACTGAGCCAAAAACATGTATTTTCTGTAAAATTATATTGTTATTATTTTTGAGACTTGCCTGAAAATTCTGTAAAATTGTTAGCGCTTTTAAACTGATAAATTATTATTAACATGGTTTTGGGGTAGATTGAATTTTTTATAAAAAAATTTTAAAAATAATTTAGTCAGGCTAGCCATTTTCGAGTAATCAAGCTTTGTGTGTTTTTGTGATTTCACATTTTAATTTCGAAATTTTTCAAAAATGTGAAAATCACTATAGATAAAGATAAGCACAAATTCTGAAAGGGGATGTGGTCTAACATTTTGGTGAAAACATTTTATAATAAAGTTACATATTATTTAAAAGATACCTTTTTGTAGTTGTTGCCAAGTTTTCTTAAATTTATATATTTAATATAAAGCATCATCTAGAATCATAATTAAAAATATACAATACGTTTGAAGCTTATTCTTGCTCAATAAGTTTCCAACTAAAACGAAAGTAATTATAACGAGACCGGGACCTGACTACGCGTGTACCGATTACTTATCTGCCACAAATTGTATGACTTCGGTGAATCAGTACCTTTATTTGGGAAGTTCGCTGCCAAGTTATTGTTACTTTGAAATTATTTACATACTAAGTAGCATTAATGGAATTTAGGACAACTTTAAAGTTTTTAACACTTGAAAGAGACTAATGAGCATGTTACTTAAATGCCACTTTAAAGTTCCAGCTACTTTTAAATATCAGTAGTAGTTCTCTGGCGTTTTGGGATACTCCATTGTCAATTTCAAGTTATGGAAATCTAATAGTGATGATAAGGTCTCCATTACAGCGGAAACTTGAACATAAAGTTTGTAGCAGTGACGCTATAGTGACATTTTGGTAATTTGTAGTAAGGCTAATGTCCCATAGACGAATGTCCCATATTCCTTGATACTTAGGATTTTTTTGACTTTGTATTCCTCCAAAGAATGCGTAGTCAGATTCATCATTAAATTCCTTTAGAAAACCATGTCTTTCTCTTTTTTTAAATTTTTGTGTGTTTATCAAACTCCAAAAGTAGAAACGTCAAACCAGAAAATCTAACCAATGCTTGAAGTTTGGTTACTCGTAAACGGACCGCCTGAAGAAATTTTGATTTAGAAATTTTCTGTGCTGAATTGAGTATATTACAAAGGAGATGTGAGAATTCTAATAATTAATATTAAGGTCGGAAACTTTTTTTCCCCATTCTGAAAAACAATATCAATATAAGTTCCGAAATCTTTTTTTTTGCACCCAGTCTAATGAACTTAGGTAGGACAAGCTAAAGCCACATTTAATATTGCTACCGTGTGGAAAGTTCCCAAATTATCACTTTATTAAATTATTAAGAACAAATGGCCGTCTAATGTAGATGAAAGTAAGTTTTATTATCATTGTTAAAGGAAACGGAATCAAGCTAGTTAAGCTACAGTCAAAACTTCAAAGCAGAACCAATTAATGTATATTCACCTGAGTAACTAGAACTATGCTGCGGTAGTGCTTAAAATCAAGTTGACTGCAATGGGATTAAAACCGAACATAATGGGTATTAGCGAGCACGCCAGAAGGATAACTTAACTCAATTTATTTAGGTAGCGAAAAGTTCAGCGTGCCTACGTAAGTTATAAGGCGAGAGGTAAGTGAGTTGAGTTTATAAAGAAATAAGAACAAGGCATAACATAATTTTTTTGGCTTACTCAGTGGAAATTTTAACAAAAAAGGTGTCGAAGTCGGGCGAGCTTGACGATTAGGTGAGGCGTATCCTTGTGAAAGCCAGTCACCGCCTTTGGCTATAAGCTTGACAGTGCTAAAGAAATACCAACACAGCTAAGAATGGATGAGCGACAACATGGTAGCCAAGCAAAATTTATTAGATTAAGAAAAGGTTGGCATGCAGTAGCACTAAAGGGGAAGGGTGCAGTTTTAGTAAACTGAAGGAAAAAGCTTGCGTAATAAGTGTCAGTCATTGCTGTTTGCACATTTTCGCTGACTTTTATTAAAGCTTACACCTAAAGGCTTAAATTTGTTTCTTTATTCTTTTAATTCGGGTTGGGAATAGACGGACACGAAATGGTTTTATTTTGGTCAAGAAAATGTGGTCAACGTCTGTGATTTATTATGCATTTAAATATGAGCTTATCACAATATCTTTTTTATACCCCGTTGTGCTTAGCTCTCAAAGCCATCGGCGGCGACAAAGAGAATTTTTAGTATAACTCAGAAGTTATTGAAGATATCATAACAAAATTAAGCAAGCGGGTTTGTTTTGTTGGTACGGAAAGGAGAGAGCTGCTTTGTTGTACTTTCTATTTAGTCTTAAGTAAAACAAAAGTATCATGATTTCACCAAGATCTGCGGTTTGGCCTTAGCATGCTTGGCCTTCGCCTGCGAAGGTATGAGTATCCTACACAGGGTGATCAATATTGAAATTTCGTATCTGAAGATCAACAAATTAGCTAATTAAGCGAGAAAATAAGAAAACTGCTAAATCGGCACGAACTTACCCAAAACATGTAAGGAAATATAAGTTCGAGTGCAAGCGAACATTTCACTGCATATTCTTAGATTCTGGTTCGAGCACAGGCTATATATCATTTTAAAATGCGTAGATGGTATATCTCGTTTCATGTTTCGCAATTTTATTTAACACCTTTCTCAAGTTAATAATAGCCGAAATTTGGCAATTTGGTCATTTATATGTGAGACGTACCACGCCCATTTTAAAAAATTTACAAAAAATTATTAATAAGATCACCAGGTCATTGTAACTACGGAATTCTAGCATTCTATCTGCATCAGTGAAGGAGATATGGCATGTTCCGCTTTCCTACCTTTCTTCTTGAAAACTTTGGTCAAAAAATTGGGCGTGGTCGTCCACTGATTTTGCTTTTTTTCCATGGGAGTACTCCACATGTCTATAGTATACCTTGTATTAAGTTCCATAATTCTTTCTTACACCGTTCTGAAGTTATAACCAGTCGAACTTGAAATTTGCTTGACTCATTAGAGGGCGGTGCCATGCCCACTTTCCAAACTTTTGCAAAAATTATATAAGGAATAAGAAAATGGAGGTAACCACCAAATTATATTATTATACCTGTATCAGCCAATTAGATATAAGCAGTTCAATATTTCTTCCTCCTTTCCATATAACTTTTATGAAAATGTAGGCGTAGTCGAAAAGCGATTTCGCTTGTTTTCCATGGCTGCATTTATCAGAGCAATAGTATGGCTCCTACGATATTTTCCTATACTAGCGTAAACGGTTCTGAAATTATTAGCAGTCAAAGTTTGAAAATTTCTTCACTCATATGTGGGCGGTGCCACTCCCCTTTTCCAAAATTTTATAAAGTTGTCAATAAGACAACCAAATTAATAAATCTAGCAAGTTTCGTAATTGTAGCTGCTTTTATTATTGAATTAACCCATTTTATATGTTTTTCGAAATTTTCGATATCGAAAAAAGGGGCGGGGTTATAATTCGAATTCGCCCATTTCAAATAGCAACCTACATAGGCCGGAAAGCAACCTGTGTGCCAAATTTCATTCAAATATCTAAATTTTTACTCAAGTTATCGTGTCCACGGACGGACGGACGGACATGTCTTAATGAATTTCTCTGTTCATTCTAAGAACTTTGATATATGGAACTCCTTATCTATCTCTATTATTTTCACCGTTACAAACCACCGTTATATGACCAAAACTATAATACGCTGTGTACTAGTATACGCTGGGTATGAAAATAAAATATCTACATTTAAATGAATTGTCTTTGAATATAGTTGTAGCGGGTTCGTATAAATGGACAAGTTGCCTTTTCTACGATTTGTTTTACATACCACAAGTTGGAAAACAGAGTTTTAGAAAGAAATCAAGAAAGCGAAGTACTAAAAACTTATACTTCCCGACCCATGGTTATGTTTTAAACTTGCGCAGCCTTTAATATTTCTCAGATATTACAACATGCTATTGACATCAGCAAATAAGAACTCCATTGCCGTCTTACCGATCTATATCAGTCCGTTCGCCAGGAGTTGGGATAGATTCTTTATCCAGAAAGACTTCATAGCGGCACTGGGCCTATCAAAGTCTTGAGAAAAAGTCATCCACTCTACATTATTAACTGACGTTGAGTAAACCGGGTTTCAACCCTGTTTAAACATAAGAACTGCCAATTCTTTGCATAACGGACAGGCGTCTTTCAAGTTCAAATAGGACTGATCTAGAATAAGACTATTTTTAAAAGCGATGCCGCAGAAGGGTGTACTAAGTCTATTACTGTTTAATTTCTATAACTCAAAACTCTTTACTCCACCAGAAGTAGAATGCTAATTCTAGAAGTAGTTCGCTACGCTGTTAGCTTTATTCGCACGGAAACGAAGCATTGTCGTCCTATATACCGTTGCGCTGCGCTCCAATACTATTGATAATCTGCAGATATTAACTGGCATTTTACCTCGCAGAATTTGATATTGTCACTAACTAAATCCTCAGAAATTATACTTACTCACTGATATTAGATATTCGCGTTATAGATCTTCAACCACCGCTTATACAACCTCGATTGCCACCAAAATAGAAAGCTGCATTAAACTCCTCAAGGTATATAATAAAATTACTTACTGGATATCTGGATATCTATCACCCACTCGCTCTTGTGCATATGTACGTGGTGAGGAAAAGTGACAGATAAGTGGAAAAGAGAAGAGTAAGTTTATAAAGCAAAATATGTAGGCTTAGTGCCTGCACTTACGGTTTTGAGTAAATATTTTTCGAGCCTACAACTTGTCAGCAAGATTGAAACTGACACCGAAACCGGAACTGTTTTAATTATTTGGCATTTCCTCTTGAACGAACAGCATCATAAAGGTTCACCCTCAAGTTTAGCACAAAATGTGCTAGTTTCTCTTTGCTTTGTGAAATTTCATGAATACCGTACATATACATTAGAAAGTCATGTACAAACTTACATAATGAAAGATGTTATCTACTCTTGTAGCATTTCATCTCGCACAATGAAAGTATGCACCAATTAGCGTTGCGTATACGCCGTGGTGTACCATATCGCGTCGCGCTGTGTAGTTTAATGTTGACGGCAACTGTCGTGTTTGACGTTGATGTACGCTACGCATTCCATAAATTTGGAGTACGATTACAAATTCGAGCGAATTGTTTAACAATTAATACTAATTTGCCGCTAAAATGATTTAACAAAGGGAACTCTTGTTGTTGTTGTAGTTGTTAACAGTACTTCGCCCTGCCCCAGATTGGACAGGGTTACACTGAAATAACAGCCCTTGGCCGGGTGAAAAAACCCGGGTCATTCCGGTGCGATAGAACCGGCTGTTGTGGGAATGAAATGAAAGGGAACTCTTCAAAATGTTTAACGAAATTAATGAAAATCGTAAAGTAGAGCGGAATTCAATGCAATTTTGTTTTTGAATCTTCAATAATCTATCTATCTATATACAGGGTGTTTTTTTTACAGGTTTGTTTTTCGAATAGAGATAAAACTGGCATTTTGTGGTCAAATCTGGCAACTCTAATGTCATTTATGTTCAGTTTGGTTTGCCATTTCATCATGAACAGGTTGACAAAAGAACAACGCTTGCAAATCGTGCAAATTTATTTCGAAAATAATGGTTTACCGTGAGCTCCGTCCATTTTATGGTCGACATAATCGTCCATCAGAGCAATTAATTCGGTTAACCATGGATCGTTTTCGCACTACGTTTACTCTATGTGATAATACGCATCCGCAGAGACGTCGAACAGTGCGCACCGAAGAAACAATTGCCGCTGTAGAGCAAAGTGTTGAACAGGACCCGAATGAATCGATTCGCCACCGTGCACAGCAATTGGAGCTTTGTCCATCAACTTTATGGAAGATTTTGCGCAAAGATCTTGGCTTGCGACCTTACAAGATCCAGCTTGTGCAAGAATTAAAGCCGCGAGACCATGCAATGCGTCGTGATTTTGGTGTATGGGCCGAAAATGAGATTGATTTCGATGCTGATTTTCATCGCAAAATTTTGTTCAGTGATGAGGCTCATTTTTGGTTGAATGGCTACGTCAACAAGCAAAATTGCCGCATTTGGAGTGAAGAGAATCCACATGAGACCCTTGAAACGCCATTACATCCACAAAAACTGACTTTTTGGTGTGCTCTATGGGCTGGTGGAGTCATTGGGCCATACTTCTTCCGCAATAATGCCGTTAATGGAGACCGGTATAGAGCCATGATAACCGACTATTTTGTTCCCGAATTGGATGGCATGAATGTGGATGAGTTGTGGTTCCAACAAGACGGCGCTACATGCCACACAGCGCACGTCACAATCGATTTATTGAAGGAAACATTCGATGAGCGCATAATTTCGCGGAATGGACCTTTGACACCATTGGATTATTTTCTTTGGGGATATGTGAAGTCGCTCGTCTACACCAACAAACCAGAAACGTTAGGGGAATTAGAAGCCAACATTCGTGGCGTTATTGCCGACATACGGCCCCATATGCTCGAAAAAGTGGTTGAAAATTGGACCTGTAGAATTGGCTTTATTCGAGCCAGCCGCGGCGGCACATCCCCGAAATCATATTTAAACATTAATGGCATAAAATTATCCTTCCAATAAAGCCAAACTGATGGACCTTAAAACGATTTTCTTGTGTTTTATTTCAATTCGAAGTTCTATACCCCTAAAAAAAACACCCTTTATAACCGTGCATATATTCCTATAAAATGTATATGGATATAATCGTATGTGTCTGGGGCGTTGCATCGGCGTATCATATTTAACAAATAATGCTTCATTTATTTTGTAATAATCAATTAAAGTTGTCTTCATAAAGCCATTGCGGTTAACGACAGTACTTGAATGCATTCTTATACATACAGCAGTAGCGCAGCTGGTGAGCGTCTCGGGTAGGATGCGTGCGTTCCAAGGTTTTAGCACAGGTTCCGGAGAACTGTTTTTATACGTTTCATGAACAATGAATAGTATTATAACTTTTGTCCAATGATTGTAAGAATGAGAAGAAGAAGAGATAGACCCAGTAATAAATACATTGAAATGATCAGGGTGATGAGCTGAGTCGATTTAGCCATGTCTGTCCGTCCGTCTGTCTGTTTGACGGCAAACTAGTTCCTCAGTTATAGAGATATCTCAATGAATGTTGGTATGTTGCCGCCATTTTGTAATATATTAAGGGGTTATATATGTTGAAGTCACTCAAACAGTCGAATATTTTTTTATTCTTCCATCTTAAAGTATAGGTTCTTAAGTATGTTTTTTCAAATTTTTATAGAGATTTAAGTAGAAGAGGTGAAGTTATAGCATTTTGCATCTTGCCCCCCTTACGAAGTCGTGGCGTGTACTTGCAACTTTAAACGCAATTATCTCCAAATCATGTTTTTCCGAAAACGCTGCTGTGACTTGGATTGCCGCAAGAGTTTTCAAGCGATTAAAACTGTTTTTTTTTCAAATTGTTAGTAATTTATTTGCCGTGTCCTTGAACGAGTTCATTTTTTCGTTTAAATTTTGTATATCAATGTTATGAATTTTTCAATACATTTCATCAGATGAAAAAAGTAGCCTTTTTGCGAAAATCGTTCCCGTTTTAAGGAAATTTTTTTCTCATTTCAATTCACAGTCCCCATACTAACGAAATTTGTTTGGTTTTATGCTTTCAGTTGAGCTGATGGACTGGAATCGGAGTCACGGCAAGCCTCTTTGAAAAAAAACGCGTTTTGCGTAAAATGTCATAAATTTGACAATTATTAGTATTTTTAATATTCTTGAGCTGATTTCATAAATCAGGCATTGTACTACGTTAGACGTGTAACAAGTATTCCTCAACATATACAACCCCTTAATAATTTGTCGGAACCAACTAGAACGGAACAATACAACGCATTAACCTTCATATAAACGATTCTATCGATAAACGGGTTTTGGCCTATAACTATTCATACTAAAAAGCTGGGATTGTAAAATTTTGCAGGTTTGGTACATATTATATAAGTAATGTGTCTAGTGAAGATCCGTCAGATCGGACTAACATAAACTATAGCTCCCATATAATCGATAATTCCGAGAAACTTGTTTTGGGCTATAGATTTTGCAATTAAAAAGCTAGGAACCTAAAGTTATGCAGATTTGCTATATATTATAAACGTAATGTGACAAATGATAACCAGCCAGAGCTGACCTACATGACATAAAGCGCTCATAGCTTGGGCTATAACTAATGCAATTTAATAGCGAGGAACACAAAATTTTGCAGCTTCAGTACTTATTACATATACAATGTGTCTAGTGAAAATCATCGAGGTTGGACCAATATATCGAATAACCCGCATGCAACACATTTTTCCGATAAAAATTGTTTGGGCTATGTATCTTTAAATTAACAGGGTAAGACCATCTAATTTTGCAGAATTTGTACTTATTGTGAGTAGGGATTGGACACTTAAAACTGGGATGCGTACTTATGAAAGGATATAAAGCCTTCGACACAGCCGAAGACAGCGCTTTCCTTACCTGTGTTTTTATAAAATTGAATTTATTTTTAAATGTATAACAACTTCTTATCTGACTTTTTTTTTTTAAATTTATTAAACCTTTTACCCAAAGTTATTCTGTTACTGACCTCCATCTTGTAGTGAGAAAAAAAATATTGCAAAAAACCGCCAAAAAATGGTTAAAATTTTCTAAAAGCAAATATTTAAAATAAATACATACTTAGATTTATGAATTTTTTTTTAAGAAATTCAATTTTTTCTCATTAACATAGGACTTAAGGTAAACTTATATGCTCACTAACATATAATAATAAGTTCAAGTCAATTATATATCATAACCCAATTCTGTTGGAACGAGAAGCTCGATAGAAATCCGGAAATTTATCAGAGCTCGGTAGTTGATTTCGATACATTTTGTTATTTCTATCGGGTTTCGCGTTGAGACGGAATTGCTGAAAGACTCCATACTTAAAAGACAAAACCGAAAACACAATTTGTAGCCTTTTGAATTTTATATTTACAAAGTGGATAGAAATTCTGTTCATTTTCCTGAAGACATCAACTATTTTCTTCTTTATATATTTTAATTTGTAAAAGTCCTGACATATAACCTGAACCCTTAACAGATTTAGACTAAATTTGACCAGTTAAGCTGAGAATCTCACTTAAAAATCAACATAATATGTCTTTTAAATATGCCTAAGTTGTGGTTAAGGAAAAAATGCCTGAAAACCGTGAAATGTTGAATTTGTAATTTTCTCTCGCTTTTTTTTCTTCTTTTATGGTGCGATATACAACAGGTATATCATCATAAACCTCCTAAGAGATTTTTTGCGCCAAGCTTCTCTTCCAATTTGTGGTGTGCCGATTTGAATTTTCCCTACAAATTGGTGGGACCTACAGTTTTTTGCCGACTCCGAACGGCATCTACAAAGGAGACGGATTTTTGCTGAGAAGCCTGTCATGGCAGAAATACACTCGGAGAGTTTGCCAAACCACTGCCGAGGGGCGACCCCGTTTTGAAAAACTTTTTTCAAATCACTTTTGATGTTACCTGTACCAGGGCTCGAACCATGGACCTTCGGTGTGGTAGGCCGGCAACACTACCTCCACACCACGGCGGCCCCCAATTTTCTCTCGCTAAATGGATTAAAAAAAAGCTAGATCTGGAGGGGAAATTGCTAAATGGACAGTACTGCCTGAATACCAAAAAAAAAGATAACATCAAAAAAAAAACGTCCAATTTGTTTTTAAACGAGAGTTGCCCTCACCTATACTGATTTGTACCAAAATCTTAAAAAGAAAATACCAATTTGTTTTCATCATATCTCGCACGATTTATTTGTAAACAAAAGTAGTTCAAAGTGTAAATTTTTTGCGAAAACACATTAGAAGTTTTATTTTTTTATATAGCTTCATTATAAAAATGATATTACTAAAAGGCATCCATAGTAATCACTGTTCCTCGAATTCAAAATTGAATTTTTTAAAAAAAGCAATCAAACTTCTACTTTTTTGTGAAATTCTATAATAAAAATGAGATTTATTTGCGGTCGGTTATTTAGATCTATCGTAGAATCCGGAAAAACTTAAGTGTTTACAATAAAATGTAAATTTTTTAGAAAAATGGAGTTAAAATTGTATTTGTTCGTAAAACTCCAATATTACAATGGGATTCAAAAGCAACCGTGACCGCTGTATAATTAAAAATTTGAGATCAAAAAGGAAACTCAGTCAAAGTAGGAGGGTGCTTCGTTGAACTGAATTTGTGACTTTCACCCCCTTAACGGATAAAAAAGAGAAATTTGCTAAATTGACAGCACTGCCTGTTCACCAAACAAAAAAATTCCAAATTGGCAACCACCGTCGGTAGCACTGATGGTGGGCTTTTAAACTATCCTTAGGGTCGTTTTCACCATTCCTCTTAACGATTACTGGATTTTAAGCGGCCCTAAATAACTCAAATATACATAAAAAAATTCCAGTAACAAAAATTTCTCAACTATTTCGGCCTCTAAACAGTGCTGGAAAAAAATATGAACAGATTACTTAACAAGTTAAATTAATTTAAATTGGTAGTATTTCGACCACAGGAGATGCTGGTATACATAATTCGACTACGCTCTAAATATAGTTAGTAAAATTAGTACATTTTCATTACGAAATCTCAGTGCACTGAAACTGGTCAGGTTATTGCCCTCTTTATGTATTTCGCTGTTATTTTACGCAGACTATTATTCTGTTTGCAAAATAAAATTTCTTATTTGCATGGGGTATTGTGGTGTTGCCTTTTTTTTTTTTGTTAGCACTTTTGTGTCTAGGTTTTTTCCCTACCGGTAATAACAAAGTATAATTAAATGGGCTACTTTAAAATAATCCGAATGCAAAGTAAGTGATAGCGACTTATTTCAGTTTGTTTGCTCACTCCAACTACTTTTAATTTAAAGTTTTGAAAGCACTTCAGCTACATTGGGGTAGATAATAATAGCGAAATGGAAAATAATGTGGTACTTTGGAAAGCAATTAACGTCGCCCAGGCTACCTTCTCATAACGAATGTATGTAGGTTGGGGTTTTTCGCAGGGCTACTTTATGTACTTCATGTTTTTAATGATTTCCAACAAACTAAATAAAGTTAGATGCCAATGAAACCTAAAACATACAGCTTGTTAGGTTCATAATAAGCAAAAAGATTAAAATTTAGGAAAAAACTCGTTTTTTCAACCATTGCAGTTTAAAGTAATTTTCCTTAATGTGTTTTCTGAATAATATTTCAAAGTTTTATTATAGGTTTTTTAAAGTATACATATTTTTCTGAAATCAAGAAATAAGACGAAAGTTTGAAAATACCGTGACTTTTTCAATTGTTAAGTCGACTGACGTATTTAAAAGGACTACTGTCAAAGCTTGACCAAGCATTTGAAGAAAAAAAAAACCTGGAAGAAAGTCAATCTTTGTTTTGCTAAACCCATCTTAAGGCATTTACCCATTTGTTAATCGACCAATGTCCAGTTGGCACATTAACCTTTTGTTAGGATTGAACAGAAATTTATTTTCAGAGATTTGCTGATGCTTAAAGTTCTACGTTTCACTCCTTTGCTAATAACAAATATAAAAAACTTTCAAACATTTCGTTAAATTAATTGTTACCAGTGGACAATACTGATCACACATGCTGTAAAAGTACTGTGAACAGCTAAAAGTTAAGCATTATTTTTTGCTTAGAAAACTATCAATCCTTGAAACAGTAAGTATGTAGCATGGGGACGCTGGGATTCATCAATTTCAATGATTAAAAAGTTAAAAAAAAATGCATAAATTAAGTAACGAAGTGCTATATCAACCAGAATATACTTCAGAATTAGATATCTCCTATTATTCCTAGTCTAAAATCTTCAAAAAAAGCTGGGTGGTGCCAGTTTCAAGTCAAATTAATTAAACCATGGCTATTTGGAGGGCTTCGATAAATCGATTGAGCTAAATAAATATTCAGCTCAATTCTAAAAAATAGCCGATTTTTTTTGCAAGCACTTAGCGACGTATGAATAAAAAAAAATGTTTCTTTTAAAAAATAGAAATTTACTTCGAAAAAGAAATGTAAACTTGTCGCTGGCAAGATACTAACCAATTTTGTGAGGGCTCATAACTATTTTTGCGTGATTATTTGTTTTGTTGTTTTCAATCAGAAAAAATTGTATCTAGCACCGAAATGGCGAATAAAATCCGCCCGATTTTAATTGTCAGTTTTTTCTCTCTTTCATATTATTTGTGGAAAAGTAAAGTGCTTCTTTGAAGGAAACATTTTTTTTATTCAAAAAGTCAACGAATACGAAAACTCTTAATTATATGAATTGGAGGAGTTTTAGAGATTTGCGGTCTAGCATAGTCTAAGTGAATTAGATAATACGTCGATCTCTGTAAGTTTCAGTAAAAACCCTCTATCTAAGTATTTTTAGTATTTTATTAAAGCTGTAAAATATATTATTTGTCTTCTTTCGGCGCAATCACATGTTTAGCATTCATTTTCAGTTTAATTGTGCAGCTTCAGTGTTAATAAAAAATTTCTTATATAGGAAATAGACGGACCTTGCGTTCCAAATACATATAACTGGAGTGTGGGCATCAACTCTAGACTAAGATCTTTGAAATATGAAGCAAACACTTAAGAAGTATGAAGCGTAGCGAATAATTTGTTAGGAAATAAAGGGTGTTTTTTTTAGGGGTATAGAACTTCGAATTGAAATAAAACACAAGAAAATCATTTTAAGGTCCATCAGTTTGGCTTTATTGGAAGGATAATTTTATGCCATTAATGTTTAAATATGATTTCGGGGATGTGGCCGCCGCGGCTGGCTCGAATAAAGCCAATTCTACAGGTCCAATTTTCAACCACTTTTTCGAGCATATGGGGCCGTATGTCGGCAATAACGCCACGAATGTTGGCTTCCAATTCCCCTAACGTTTCTGGTTTGTTGGTGTAGACGAGCGACTTCACATATCCCCAAAGAAAATAATCCAATGGTGTCAAATCACACGACCTTGGTGGCCAATTGACAGGTCCATTCCGCGAAATTATGCGCTCATCGAATGTTTCCTTCAATAAATCGATTGTGACGTGCGCTGTGTGGCATGTAGCGCCGTCTTGTTGGAACCACAACTCATCCACATTCATGCCATCCAATTCGGGAACAAAATAGTCGGTTATCATGGCTCTATACCGGTCTCCATTAACGGTAGCTGCCTCTCCAGCATTATTGCGGAAGAAGTATGGCCCAATGACTCCACCAGCCCATAGAGCACACCAAACAGTCAGTTTTTGTGGACGTAATGGCGTTTCAAGGGTCTCATGTGGATTCTCTTCACTCCAAATGCGGCAATTTTGCTTGTTGACGTAGCCATTCAACCAAAAATGAGCCTCATCACTGAACAAAATTTTGCGATGAAAATCAGCATCGAAATCAATCTCATTTTCGGCCCATACACCAAAATCACGACGCATTGCATGGTCTCGCGGCTTTAATTCTTGCACAAGCTGGATCTTGTAAGGTCGCAAGCCAAGATCTTTGCGCAAAATCTTCCATAAAGTTGATGGACAAAGCTCCAATTGCTGTGCACGGTGGCGAATCGATTCATTCGGGTCCTCTTCAACACTTTGCTCTACAGCGGCAATTGTTTCTTCGGTGCGCACTGTTCGACGTCTCTGCGGATGCGTATTATCACATAGAGTAAACGTAGTGCGAAAACGATCCATGGTTAACCGAATTAATTGCTCTGATGGACGATTATGTCGACCATAAAATGGACGGAGCTCACGGTAAACTTCGCGAACTGAACCATTATTTTCGAAATAAATTTGCACGATTTGCAAGCGTTGTTCTTTTGTCAACCTGTTCACGACGAAATGGCAAACCAAACTGAACATAAGTGACATTAGAGTTGCCAGATTTGACCACAAAATGCTAGTTTTATCTCTATTCGAAAAACAAACCTGTAAAAAAACACCCTGTACAATTTCAGACTGAAATGTTACAATTGCCATCACGTGAAATATCCCAACTATTTTTATAAATCATAAACAGCTGACTATTTGGGTTACATATTCATTGCAGTTGTCGGACAGTTAGCAACTATGTAGTAATTTTGACTGCAAGGAAGCAAACACAACGAGGGTGTGGTATATTGTAAAATAAAGTTTTGATTGAAAGAAGTTTTCCTAATCTATGCCACACAGCTAATATATGCAAAGGGAAAATTTTAATGGACTTTAAATTAACTTGGCAAACACAAAAAAACCAAATTCGTGAGAGCGGTTGGAAAGGCAAAACGATGTATTTGATAGTATGCGTACAGACGTAGGAGAGGTACAATGCACACTAAAATGGCGTCAGCAAGCTAAAAGATAAAATTATTCAATCGGAGATAACGCTGAACAAATCAAGCCAAAATGGTATTTCTTGACTTTTCTTTTGACGACTACGAGGTGTGTTCAAAAAGTATCGCGAATTTTGTGTTTTTTCAAAAATTAGTTATTTATTCATGAATATCTATTTTGTCCCCTTCAAAGTAATCCCAATGAGATATTATACACTTGTGCCAACGGTTTTTCCAATCTTCGAAGCACTTCAAAAAATCATTTTTTTGTATCTTGTTCAGCTCCTCCTTCGATGCCGTCTTTATCTCGTCAAGAGAAGCGTAACGTCGTCCTTTCATGGGCCTCTTCAGTTTAGGGAACAAGAAAAAGTCACAGGGGGCCAGATCTGGGGAATACGGTGGCTGCGGCATCATTAGTGTGTTGTTTTTGGCCAAAAAGTCGCGCACAAGCAACGATGCGTGAGCAGGGGCGTTATCGTGGTGCAAAAGCCAATTTTTGTTCTTCTTTGCACATCTTCTCGGCCTTCTGAGAACATTTTGTACCACCGATAAACGTTGCTTCGGTCCAAGGTAGCTTCTCCGTATGCCACAGTCAACATTCGGTATGCATCCGCGCACTTAATTTCGTTTTTCACACAAAATTTGATAAAGGTTCTTTGATCCATTTTTTTTGAATAGGTAAAAATCGAAGACGATCCAAAACACGTGCAAGCAAAGCAGCTGTCAACAATTAACTGAACATTCAAAACGGCCGAGCTTGTCGGCATAAGTGAGAGACATGAGTACCAACATAACGCCACAAAAAATTCAAAATTCGAATATACGTAACCAGCGAAAATTCAAAATTCGCGATACGTTTTGAACACACCTCGTATATCATACGTAGAAATAAAAAATGGTGCTCGCAATGCTCTTGAGATGCGAAGCGCAAAATTTTTTTTATATTCATTTTATTTATTTGAGTCTATGGTTAGATGGATTGGCAAGTTAGACCTCAACATTCTACTAGGGATATTGAAGTCGACGAAACCAAGAAGATCCGGAGTATCTATGGAACTGGCTTTTATGTCAAAAATGAACATAAGGTATTGAATAGACCTTCTACTAGTAAGTGACTTTACGTCTATGAGCATAAATCGGACAGAGTAGGATGGGACCGGCTCACTAAAATGAAGTGACTGCAGAGCAAACCGCATAAAACATCTCTGAACTCTTATCTTTCTTGAATAATGTGATAAATATATTGGATTCCAGATTATGGAGGCATACTCCAATTTAGTGTAGGGATTTTTAAAGTCTGTGGCATAACGTTTCACGAAGGTTATTATAGAACAAGCCTTCAGAATAATGTGATTGACATGATTAACCCTCTAACAGGTTAATCTTTGTTGCAAATGAAAAAAGGGATATTTTGTAAATCTAGTCCGATAAACTCGAATTTTGCTTCCGGGGCTGAAACCCCCACCTGTGCTCTAGCCGGACTTGCCTGTTAACTGCCCACCCCGCCAAAAAAAAATATAATAAAAAGTTATTGTGTATTAATTAACATATAGGATTGTATACATATATGTGAATAAAAATAGTTACATTAAATATTATTATAGCTACTATTTAAATTAAATAATATAGGAAATATTTTAAAAACACAAATTAAAATTAAGAAAGAAAAAGAAAAGGATTGGTGTTTGGCATGAATATTTCGTATTATAAATATTGGTCGATACTAAAATCATAGTTTTGAAGTAATAGCATAATAACATCCCGTTTAAAAACATTAAAAGTGGGACATGTTTTAACCTGTTCTAGTAATTTGTTAAAAAGTTTTATACCATAATTGCGTAAAGAATTTGTACAATGCTCATTACACAGCGCAGACTATATGCTGAACGATCTATTGTATTAAGTTCCAGGTTATGTTTTATGAGATTATTTCTAACTTTGAAAACTACTAATAGTGTTTGTAAAATACAAATTTTTTTAATGTCAAGCCTGCTCGCATACAGACTTCTGGTAGGAGCTCGTATTGGTAGTGAGTGAATATTCTTTATTACTTTATTTTGCAGGCGCTGAAGTTCATTAATTTTATATTCTGCACACGGACTCCAAATTGGATTTAGATAGATAATCTGAGACATAAAATATGCGTTATATAGCAGCCACAACTGTTTCTGTGGAATAATGCCTTTATTTCTGTAAAGTGCAAAGTTAAAGGGGATTAATTTCAGTTTTATGCTATTTATACGCTCGCTCCAGTTAAGGTTGGAGTCGAACCAGATGCCTAGGTACTTCAGCTTTTCAACCCTACAAATCTTTATATTGTTAAACATGATCCCGGAAAACTCATTGATGAACGGTATCGGTTTGAAACTTTTAAAAATTATAAAATTTGTCTTCGAAAGATTAATTTTAAGCATGTTTTTGTCAAACCACTGCCTTATTTTTTCCAAGTCGACTGTAATGCTTGTAATTAAATTTTCAAATGATTCTTCTGCGTACATAAAGGTACCGTCATCTGCATAGAACTGCGGAGTTCCGTTTATGTTAAGTTTTAGCGCATTATTTATATTATTAGAAACAAAGTAGCTGCTAATTTGGAGCCTTGTGGAACTCCTGTTTTTATTTCCCTATTCGCACTTTTTATGTTGTTTATCTCTACATATTGCTCCCTACCTAATAAGAAACTTTCAAAGATTTTGAGCCGCTGTTCGTTTATTCTTAGCTCAGCAAGTTTTCGGATCATTATATATAAATTTACCGATTCAAAAGCTTTGGAAAGGTCGATTGCCAGCAGTGCTACATATTTCTTCCTATCTAAATTTTTGTGCACCGAATAAACATGACGATAACGTATTTGAGTTTTCTACGAAACCAAATTGGTTTTTGTCAATGATTTGATTTTCAGTTAGGAAAGACTTCAGCCTATTTAGCAAAATACTTTCAAAAATCTTGTCGAACGTGCTTAGTTTTGTGATGGGCCTGTAATTTGAGCATATTTCTTTGCTTCCAGACTTGTGCACAGGTACAACCGCGCCTAGTTTCAACTCGTTTGGATAATCACCTTTTTTAAAACACTCATTAATATATTGGCATAAAGGTTGGCTAAAAAACTCCCTATATTTATTTAAAAGTCGTGCCGAAATGCCATCGGGCCCATTCGCAGATCTCATATTTAAGTTTTTAATGGCTAACTCTACTTCTATTGGATCACATTCGTTTAGCGTAAAAGGTTTAACGATATTCGTTGCTGGTTCTTCAATATACTGAATATTTGAGGGAAATTCGATAACAGTTGTAAAGTACTCATTGAAACAGTTTGTTATTCGAAAAGGGTCTATTACAACTTCTCCTTTGTACGTTACTTGACTGATTTCAGCATCATTCACAGGTATTTTGCCATAAATTAGCTCCTTTAATTGTAAATCCGCATTTTCTTCATAATTTCTAATCCTGTACAATTATTTCACTTAGCAAGGATTTTGTTTTTTACCATAGGAATCCTTTTTATCCCTTTTTTGTAGTTACCAAAAACATTTCTCTCAAAACCATTTTTTTACAAATTGTAATAAGTTTTTCCACGAGAATGTTTATAGCGAAACGCTGCCACCACTTAGAACTATAAAATCAAGGTTACAACATAGATAAAATATTTGGCTAAGATTATGTGGTAATAATAATAGAAGAAAAGTAGAGGTATGCTGGTTATATTTGTTTAACTTAGCCCCGCTTAAAAGCGGTCCTGCCGGTTAGAGGGTAAACAAATGTATAACTATAGTCGAAGAGCACACAAAGATGGAGACTAGAGTCATGCGAGCACAACTTCGCTCTGGAAATTGTAATAGGTTAAGCCCTTACTTATCCAGACTGAGCCCCAACATACCGAACACATGTCCTGCATGTGGTATGCCCCCTCATGAAACCAAACATCGCTTCTCCTGTTCAGTCGAACCTACTCTTCTAACACCTACATCACTCTGGTCCAACCCTGTGGAAACTGGGCGTTTCCTCGGACTTCCGTTAGAAGAGTCTGATGACAATTTAGAGTGATCAAGCCCATTGGGCCGGGCGAAGCACTGTTAACAACAACAACATCACACTAAGATCAATGAATTCAGTAACTGTATTAAGCCAGTCTAAACTTTTAGGTTATGTAGCTCCATTTGGAAGGAAATGGTTAATGCAGGGTGAGAGGCATCATAGCCGTAGGTCAACCATGTAGTTGCACTTTATTACCTTTATGAATTTTAGTCGCCTCTTACGACTGGTATGCGGGGGGACGTATTCTAAGCCCCTAACCAGAAGGGGCTTAGGTTTGATAAACTAGTGATAGATCTTTAACTTAGTTTGATCCCATAGTTCCTGTGCTTCCTGTGATTTCTGATACCAGTCTACTCTTGAAGTCACTGCACATGCTCTCAGTTAAGTCAGGGTCAGGAGATTCACTTGGAAATTACATACAGGACACATTTGCATTTCTGAACCACTCAGATACCAAGCTCGAAGTACGCTTTGGTTATTTATCTTGTTCATAGCGAAATATCAGATCCAACAAAAAAAAATGACAAGAAACGTGCTTTCTGGCATATGATAGCAAAGGTGACTATCATACGTAGCATTCCAAAGGTCGCCAGCCGTCTATTAAGTAGTACCTTAGTATGTCTCACAAATACGTCGGTGCCTTAAAGCAGTGCCAAACATGTCGTCTCGTCTTTTGGAGTTAAAGGCACGTGACCACTAGTACGATCTTTCTTGCTTGGTGGCTTGCTGTATTGGCTTGTTTGATTTCGTGTATGAATTCTTCATATCCATGTCATTTATTGTGGAGTGCCCTGCCGTCAGGCGTTGCTATATGAAACTCTCCATCATTTTGCGCTTAAAACAACAGTTCTTATTTGCAAGATATGTGAAAGTGCTTAATTTTTCTTCCGAAAAAGACGAAACTGAAGTTTATAGCTCCAAAGGACATTAATGCTTCTCAAGTTCGAATTTGTTTTGCATACACTTCCCGTTAGTTTTTAGAAGATATGAAAAATTTTGTAAAAAAACCGCTCTCAACAAAAGCTTAAAACTTGACCGATTCAGTTACCAAACAGTGTATCACAATGTATCAGCTGTTTGATTTACTACGTATGCAAACGAAATCATTTCTTTTGTTCCAGCACGCAAGTAAGTCTAATAGAATGTGCATCTGGAAAGAACCATGTTATACAAATTAACTTAAATCTACCCAGCCGCTAAAACCGGAAAATATACAGGTGAAAGAAATGTATATTTATCGCTTTCAAGAGTTATCCGTGACTTGAGTGTTAAAATTTTGCAAGTAAAGGGTGCCAGTATTCAATTCAAGAAATAAAATCATCTTAAAAGCCGTTACATTAATATTTAAATCAAATCTTCGTTGACTTAAAGGCGTGTTATGAATGAAATTAAATTTTAAGAATCATCAAAACAGCCGACGAGCTTTAAACCAACAAAGCAAAAGACAACAATACTCCTTGCATTCTAAATTGCTTTTACTTTCATGGAATATCCCTTACGCTGCACGGAGTTGCCAAATCATTTCGATAACAAGACTGAAATGGCTGTCAGCATACTTGGCAACAAGTTTTTTGATTTTCGTAATTTATGACGACAAGAGTGGTTGCCAAAAGTGGAATATTACGAGGATGCAACGAATCTTAACATTTTATCGTGTTTTATGTTAGTTTTCTTTTCCTTCCTTGATTGTGGTGGCAATCCGCTTTTTTTTTGTTCTAAGTAGATTTGGTAGTAGTTTCATGCACTTATTTATATAAATCAGAAGTTTTTCAACAAGCGATTTAATATATTTTGCTAGTAAAATTAAAGTAGACAAGTCTTTGGCTTCTGAGCTCATATTTTTCTTAGATTGGTATATATAGCCACTGTTGAAAAAGGGTTTGTAACGACATAAAATAATTGATATGTATATAGACTATTCAAGTTTTTAGAATAAATAGAGGAATCACTTAAGATGTGTCACTTAGTTTTTGACCAATTTAGGTTGCTATTTAAAATGGACGAAATCAGACGGTACCACTCCTCTTCTTTCGACATCGAAAATTTCGGAAAATGTATAAAATGCATTAACAAAAGCTGCTATAATAATACAATTTGGAACCTGCATTGACTTGATAATTCTATTTTCGAGCTTTGAGAACTTTATAAAAGAGGTGTGGCACCGTCCACATATGAGTAGGGGAATTTTCAAAGTTCGACTGTTAATAACTACGGAACCGTTGATGGTAGAATAACGAAACTTGATACGAGGCATATACGTGATGGAGCTTCTTGCGTGCTTAATCTGTATTCCGTAATGACTGTGGCAATGCCGTCTGAGTATCTGAATAAGAAGGAGTCATAGAGCATTTCTAGGTTAAATAATTCTACAAGACAGGGCCAGAATTGAAACTAATGCTGCCCCGTATGTGACATTGATGCTCGCGGGAACCTTGAAGTTGTGTACATAAGTCGTTCCCGGTTTTTTAAATAGCTTCTGATTCTCGCTATAGGTAACAAGAAGTTTGAAACCGTTGCTTGTTCTATGACGGCTGAAATGCATAGCCGAATCGTTGCGGCACAAAGAGAAGCTGTGAACGAGATGATGTCACAATAGACCCTTGATGGCAGTGCAATCTTTAAATTTATCTAGGGAGTCCCTTAACAACACCTGTTAATAACATCTTCCAGGTAGACTAGATTGATTGACTATCCCCCGCTTCGAAATATGGTCCTCAGTAGTACCAGGTTCCGGCACAATCCAATTCATCAGGCACCCTGGTTAATAAAAATCTAGCGTTCGCATTATCTTTTCACTCCATTAACTTTTTGCAGCCGGAGCTTCTATATAATGAAGAAAGTGCACACAATAACGAAAGGATATTTTAAGGTTCCTGATCACGCGGAAGAACAACTGCTAGAATATTAAAAATCGTCATTATGGATTATACACCGAGTTGTTCAACCCCGGAGATTACAATCGCATGCCTACAAGTTGGGATCTAGGCTCTACTACTACAGCGGAATCAGCTGCTTTAATATCGCATGTAAGGTTGTATAATTTTGTGATTGCACTATATAAGGAAGAAGATAACTCTTTTGCGTCCTAGTTCAAGCAGAGTAGCTCAAAATATTTCCAAACTATTGCAACAATTCTTCCAACACCATGCTTAAAAGAGGTCAGTCAATCATTTTTTTAGCCAGCTTATTCTGTTGTCCTTTTCTCTCAATTTAATATTGGTATCTCTCTGTACCAGTGGAAAATTGCATATCTACAATCCATACAATGATTAACAATTATCATTGTTGCACGAAATCAGCAAACACTTGCAATGGATTAAAGAGTCATCGTAGGAAATCTCAAAAAGAAAAAAAAATTATATGACACAAATATGAGCAGAAGATAAAAGAAACAAAAGGAAAAGAATGAGCAAAACAGGAAATGTGAGAATCATCATCAGCATCATTGTTGGCAACCATTACTGGCAAGCTTTGAACAATGCCATCGTCAACACAAAAACAACCAATGAAAACAATATTTCTATTGCCGCTCTATAAGTCAATGGGAACGCCAAATATATAGAGAAGTTGCGAATGTGAAATTTTGAGATATTCGTGGGCGCGAATGAGTAGGCGAATGTCTCAAAATTTACTTCGGTTGAGCAGAATGTTCAAGTTGTTTAAGAAAAAAATTGGACAACTATCATGCTCAACTTCTTGCTCCATGACGAACATGTTCGTTCAAACATGTTGAAGGGATCTGATGTGAAGTTGGTGCATTCGAAGCATGTCTTCCCAAAGCATTGCTCCACATGTCAAACCACGTATTCATACAATTGAGTTGATGTTATTGTCATATTTGCTCGCTGTTAGGGAGAAAGATCTTGTAACTGCACGATGAGTTGCTTTCATGGAAACATAGCCTCAACGTTTACAAAAACAATACAAATGATCACTCCTGTTGAATTTATTAGAGCTGAAAATATTACAATTTATTTCATTTTCGAAAACATTGTAGGTAAATTTTTGAAAAGTAAAATAAAAAAAATTTAACTAGTGAAATAAAATTAAATAACTAACAAAATAATAACAAGTAATAAAATTAAATAAAAAAGTAGAATAAAAAACTACAAAATGATATTGAAAGAAAAAAAAAGATCGAAAGAAGTGAAGATTTACTAACGTAAAGTAAATTCAAGAAATAAAAGAGCGAAAATGAAAATGAAGTAAAGTAACAGCAACTAAAAAAAAAAAAAAAACGAAAACAGTCAAAAAACCGGGCAACAGCCCCCAATAATTCCTTTCTAAAATCTAGTGGAAGGTAATGTTGTTGTTGTTGTTGTTGTTAACAGTGCTTCGCCCTGCCCCAGATTGGACAGGGTTACACTGAAATAACAGCCCTTGGCCGGGTGAAAAAACCCGGGTCATTCCGGTGCGATAGAACCGGCTGGAAGGTAATCATAAGGTTCAATTAGTTTGTTTACACTGGGCTTCAGTCGTTCGTACAGTACGCGTAATAGGATCTTATATGCGATTTTAAGGAGGCTGATGCCGCAATATTTGCTGCAGATTTTAGAATCTCCTTTCCTGCGAATGGGAAGAGGACACTTAGATTCCATTAGGTAGGTACATATTCTGCATAGAAGCTGGTGCATGCACTTTACCAGCTCATCGCCACCGTTCTTGAATAGCTTAGCCGGCAATCAGTCAGTGCCCACGCCTTTATGGTTTTTTAAGCGCAATATTGCTAGTCGTATCTATTTATAGTCGGGTTTGGGTAACACTAATTCAATCATCTTCGATTGTGGGGTCGGGCTCTTCTCTGTGTAATTGCTCGGTTTCTCCATATGGGAGGGTGGGAAAATGCTCCCTCCATAACCTTAGAACTCAATGTGCATTGCTTTTTAGGTCACCGTTTTTGTGCTTACATGGGTTAGCCCCGGTCTTAAATAATTCCGCCATTTGACGTCGTCCAATTACTTCATAAGCGGCGGTACGGAGCGCTCTAGAGATATCCTTCGAATGCATTTTAATGGAATAAATTTACTGGTTAGCTCAAATCGAACTAGCGGTCAACTCATTTCCAATGCAATTTATTCTGGTGACCATGCAAGAGGAAATGCTTGAAGTCTGCTCTGCTCGGCCTTCGTTTTTACAAAATGGGTTTCTTACTGAAATATAATCCAAATTGCAACACAAAAAGTAGTATCGCAACGAATTTTACTTAACTTAGGCGGCCGCCGTGGTGTGAAGGTAGTGTTGCCGGCTAACCACACCGAAGGTCCATGGTTCGAGCCCTGGTATAGGTAACATCAAAAGTTATTTGAAAACGGGGTCGCCCCTCGGCAGTGGTTTGGCAAACTCTCCGAGTGTATTTCTGCCATGACAGGCTTCTCAGCAAAAATTCGTCTCCTTTGTAGATGCCGTTCGGAGTCGGCAAAAAACTGTAGGTCCCACCAATTTGTAGGGAAAATTCAAATCGGCACACCACAAATTGGAAGAGAAGCTTGGCGCAAAAATCTCTTAGGAGGTTTATGATGATATACCTGTTGTATATCGCGCCATAGAGAGAGAGTGAACTTTCGAATTCAGATTGCAGTCTTATTAGGTTGGGATCAACTTATCGGACGCTGCGCCGACGTAATCTCTTGTAAGGCAGACTCTCTGAACTGATTTTAATAGCAAGCGAGTAATCGAATTGCCTCTATTTAAAATATAAAAGGTTTTTTTGCTCGGTAATAAAATAAAGTAAAATAATATAATTTAATTTTATAACCTGATCGCCCTCCAGTAGGGGTCCAAGGTGAATTGAGGAGTTCGAGATTCCTCCCGACCAGTGTATGGGCCTCACTAAATCACAGTTACTACGAAAGTGTTGAAACCCTACAGTCGGCATTGAGGTGAATTGAGATTCGATACAGCTGAGCAGATACTGTTGCTTTTTAAAGGAGTAATTGAGTAGCTATTTTGTATCCAGATATGGACGCAAATATTAATAAAATGAATGCATTAGATCTGCGTTTGCGAATACGGATGCTATTATTCGCAACATCCATACAAACGTTAGTATCTTTATAGTTATGTGCCTGCGCTTACACATTTATAGCCAAATAAAAAAATCATTGGAGTATAAGTAGCGTTGCTTAGTGCAAATACCCTATTTACAATTTATCCTTAATGGATACAGTTAATATTCTGTTAATAAACGAAGACATAAATGATTGTAAGGTGATGTAATTGAAAAGCGAATATTGAATATGAGATAATGGGTAAGCTATTTATATGGATAAGATTCTAATGAAAAATAATGAAAAAGAATTGCGATAACGCTAAGGAGAGGTGAATGGTAATTCTATGTTGCGAAAAATACTTAGAAAGTGATTTCGATAAGTCGCTTTAGAAAACTATCTCTTTAAGAAACATCAGCAATGCCAAATACAAAAGCATTTGTCGTTACCACAACAACAACAACAACAACAACAACAACAACATAAAAGGCGTTAATAAGCTTGACCTTTTCCCATGACAGCTTAAGTTTAAAATTCGAAGATCATATCTTCTTAGCCTTGAAAACTTAACCGTCCCTTAAAGAAATGTCAGTAAAGACATACCTACAGTGTTGTTCAGTGGCATCAAAAATATACTGTTGTCTACATCACAGCTACTAGCGACATATTAACGCTCTGCATATTAGTTTTATGACCTCTATTATTATGCGTGTAGATCACCTTTCATACCTCCGGTTTATTGAAAACTAGAAGGGGAAGAGGGCACCTTACAACGCACAGACATTTTATTAAATCAGAGTTGAACGAAACTTAGGCCAAAGGCATTTAATTACGAAGCGTTCTTAATATCCTCGCACATTACTAAAGTGCTGTAGAATCCACTTTTCCGGCACAGGTTTGTGGCTACATAGGAATTTTGGTCATTTGAATAAAACCCTTAAAATGCTTGAACTGGCAAAAGCTATCATTTATGAAGAAACTTTGAAATAACACACAAATAAGATCCTCTAGATCAGGTATGGCAGATCTATTCAAATAACCGAACCCAGCTACAAAAACGTCAAAACATTTGGAACAAAATTGTTCCCTAATCATAAAAAAGACGTGAGTACCAAGTAATCGTTGAGCTTGATATGTAAACATGTACAGGGTGTTTTTTTTACAGGTTTGTTTTTCGAATAGAGATAAAACTGGCATTTTGTGGTCAAATCTGGCAACTCTAATGTTATTTATGTTCAGTTTGGTTTGCCATTTCATCATGAACAGGTTGACAAAAGAACAACGCTTGCAAATTGTGCAAATTTATTTCGAAAATAATGGTTCAGTTCGCGAAGTTTACCGTGAGCTCCGTCCATTTTATGGTCGACATAATCGTCCATCAGAGCAATTAATTCGGTTAACCATGGATCGTTTTCGCACTACGTTTACTCTATGTGATAATACGCATCCGCAGAGACGTCGAACAGTGCGCACCGAAGAAACAATTGCCGCTGTAGAGCAAAGTGTTGAAGAGGACCCGAATGAATCGATTCGCCACCGTGCACAGCAATTGGAGCTTTGTCCATCAACTTTATGGAAGATTTTGCGCAAAGATCTTGGCTTGCGACCTTACAAGATCCAGCTTGTGCAAGAATTAAAGCCGCGAGACCATGCAATGCGTCGTGATTTTGGTGTATGGGCCGAAAATGAGATTGATTTCGATGCTGATTTTCATCGCAAAATTTTGTTCAGTGATGAGGCTCATCTTTGGTTGAATGGCTACGTCAACAAGCAAAATTGCCGCATTTGGAGTGAAGAGAATCCACATGAGACCCTTGAAACGCCATTACATCCACAAAAACTGACTGTTTGGTGTGCTCTATGGGCTGGTGGAGTCATTGGGCCATACTTCTTCCGCAATAATGCTGGAGAGGCAGCTACCGTTAATGGAGACCGGTATAGAGCCATGATAACCGACTATTTTGTTCCCGAATTGGATGGCATGAATGTGGATGAGTTGTTGTTCCAACAAGACGGCGCTACATGCCACACAGCGCACGTCACAATCGATTTATTGAAGGAAACATTCGATGAGCGCATAATTTCGCGGAATGGACCTGTCAATTGGCCACCAAGGTCGTGTGATTTGACACCATTGGATTATTTTCTTTGGGGATATGTGAAGTCGCTCGTCTACACCAACAAACCAGAAACGTTAGGGGAATTGGAAGCCAACATTCGTGGCGTTATTGCCGACATACGGCCCCATATGCTCGAAAAAGTGGTTGAAAATTGGACCTGTAGAATTGGCTTTATTCGAGCCAGCTGTGGCGGCCACATGCCCGAAATCATATTTAAACATTAATGGCATAAAATTATCCTTCCAATAAAGCCAAATTAATGGACCTTAAAACGATTTTCTTGTGTTTTATTTCAATTCGAAGTTCTATACCCCTAAAAAAAACACCCTTTATATTTAATTAAACTAGAATTGGCGCAGTGGTTGAATTTCAACCACAAAGAGTAATTTTATTTTAGTTATAAGCTACTCCTTTCTTGGCCTTATTTCCCTTCTTTTCTATGCTATTCCTTTACTTTAATATATTTTTATTTTATTAGCATTTCTCTTCTTTAGCAGTCTCTATTTTAAATTTAATATATTTTTATATATTTTATCTTATGTTGATATATTTTTAGTGCTTCCATTTTTCTTCTTTCCATTCGTTTCCTATCCTCTACTTTCCTTTCCTTTGCTTTCCGTTTCTCACAGCTCCTTTTAATTCATTTCATTTAATTTTATATCGTTTTATTCTATTTTATTTAGTTTTCTTTTACTTAATTTATATTTATTTTTAGTTATTTTATTTTATGTTATGTTAGTTAATTTTTTTCATTTCATAAGTATAGCCACAAAGAATACACAAACAAAACAAATAACCTACCATCTTGAGTTGTCTAAGCTAAAATAAATTTAACATGAATAATCACTTATTTTGTTTTTGTAAACACTGTACATTTATAATAAATGCAGTTTTCCGTTAGTCTTTTGCCGATTTATAGCATTCATCGTGATTAAGCACGATTACCGAATAATAAGAATCAGCAAAGCACACACCCACATAAGCAAAGCATCACATGCATATCAGCGAAGCAATCAAACAAGATTTATATACTCAAAGTGCAGACAGAGGCACGATTACAAGCAGAGGCACGATTACAAGCAGAGGCCCGGTTAAAGGCAGCCCCCTATCGAGCCACACATCAAAAAGACAAACGAATTTTTGATTTATGATTTCAAACCGCCACGCATTAAGAACGATCGCCAACACAATTCAAAGAATGCTGTAAGAATTTTTCGTATTTTGTTTGTTGTTGAAAGCCCAAAAGAGCTAAATGATGTTATTGTGGGCCATTTTGGGTCAAAAAACCAATTCGTTGGCCACCCGTGCTCAAGTTCTGTTAAACTATCGCGGAAAAGCAGATTCTTGTAGAATAATACAATCGAACTACTTTCGGGGCTATGAACTATGTTTTTGTTTGAGGCTACTTACCGTTAGCATTATATATTTTTTCCGAACCCACTGCCGATGAAGCCAAATTCTTACATGGCTGTTTCAAGGCAATAACATACTCCTTGCACTTTATAACGGTATTTTCATTCTTATGCGAATCATCCCAAGAGATTTCATTTTGTTCTGATTTTGTCTTATTTGATTTTCTTTAATCTTATTATACATGAAATTTCAATAAAGAAAAACTAACAAGGCAAAAGGAATCTCAATAAATATCCTTTTCATAGTACCGAAACCTTCAAAAATATTATCTCAATCAAAACAATATCTAGTAATATTGATCAGGCTTAAAGAAGTTTAGAATATCTTATCATTTTCTCGTAACCTAACACTGTTTCGAAGAAATTTTTCAGTGCAACAACAACCTGAAATTATGACATGCATTTGCGTGATATATAAGAAGTTTATCTAAATGATATGTGGAAGAATTTCCTTTTTCTAACACCTACACAGTTTTTGAAACAAAAGCATAGAAGTCAAGCCGGAATAAAATAGGCGTCAAGTGAAGTCACTTTCGCATATTAAGCTCTGATCTGGATTTCGTAACAGGCTTAGCGCTTTTTTAGCCACATACATTTTGTTCTTCTTAAAAACTCATATAACAACACCTTCCTCTGTTGCCATCATTGCAAGACAACCACTACTTAAATGGTGACAATTAAACCAAAATTATATGCAACCGAAGTACACTTCAAACGGTGCATAAAAAGCAGAAACAAATGTTCTTGTTCATTTAACAAAAAAAAATTCGAATTCAAGAACAATCCATTAGGGTTGCACCTGCTACCTTAAATCTTTTCGTGAATTAACTTCCACAAATTGTTGGCTTTCTAAACCCTGATGGTACAGCTTCCTTTAGCGTCTTCATTGTCATATAAAATACTTGAAATACCTTGAAAACTCACTTCGCTTCCATTCAACTCTTTGTCTGTAAAATAACTTACACATATGTTTGTATGTATGTGTGTTCGTTGAGTTAGTATATGAACAAAGGCCAGGTTTTGTTGAGTACAATAGTGAGTATTATCTATTACGTTCCTGAAAGTGCAATCATACAACTTTCATATGTTCATCTAGCTTATTCGAACACTAATGTCCTTACTTCTGATTCAACGCGTGCATCCATGTGTGTGTTTGTGTGTGTTTATGTGTTGCATTCAAGTGAGCTCATATAAGTGCCAATGACTGAACTGAAGAATTTCGTTTTGTGTTCCTTTGCGTGAGCTTCTTTTCAATTCTCGACTGAATTCTTTTGTCAGCAGAAATAAAACATTTTTTTTCCAAAAGACAGGAAAGTGCAATGTGTCCATTATGTTGCTTCGAATTGCTTTTCACAATTGCATTGTTCAATTCATATGGTTATAAACTTACATACGTAGATATATATATACATAAATATATGTATTTCTCCATGTGAAGATCAACAAAAGTTCGACAAAAGCCTGAAATAAGCTTTTTATTTGCACACTTTTACTTGAAAGAATGTAACCCCCAGACTTATAAAAATTAAAAATCTTATAAATTAAAATTAATGTGTGTCTGTGTGGACAGCATAGGCTATATATAGTTTTGATAAAGTGGGCAGTGGCACGCTTACATATTTTTGTGTGTTTTTTGTCATTCAGTCATGTCCAAAGTCTATTCTCGATCTCTCTGAAACTTTCACTATAGTTTACGGAGTTCGCTGGGTAAGACACAGGCCTTATATAGTTTTTGCAAAAGTAGAAAGTGCCACACCCCTAAGCTATATAATATTTCAATTCGTCATAACTCTAAATGTTTTTGATCTAAATTAATAATATTTGGATATATGTAACCATTAGTCAAGTTTTACATAATTTGGCAAAGTGGGCTTTGCCACGCCCACATATTTGTGTGTGTTGTTGACATTACATTCATGTCCAAAGTTTATTGTCATTTTCGGTGAAACTTTAATAGTAGGTTCAGGGGTATGTTAGGTACGTCAGAGGCCATATATAGTTATTTGAAAAGCCCCTAGATTATAAAAAGTTGCAATTCGACATAGCCAAGAGTTTATTTGGTTCAAGTTAAAAAGATTTCATATATATATGACATGTGTTCTATATATCAAAGAAAAGTCTAAAAAGTAAGCGATACCAAGGCCAGAAAAAATTAATTTCGCTTTATTTTCGAAACTATGTACCAGCAGAGGAAAGAGGAGCAGAAGGGGAATAGGAATAAAAATTTGGAATTGTAGAGGATGTGTTAGAGGAAAATGAGAATATGAAGAAGGTACAGAAGGGTTACGGGATATGGGGGGTGGAAAGCAAAAGTAGAAACATGAGGAAAATATAGGACAAATAAAAAGAAACGCCTAGTTGGGAGGGAAGACAGTACAATATGTTAAATGTAAAATACAGTAAATATCGAGTTTTAATAAGCAAAGTTGACTAAAAAAATTGGCACTTAAAAAAATAATCGATAATTAAAAAAATTATCAATTGAACTTAAAATGGATTATGTTTTCGAAGAACTAAAAATATAATTGATTGAAATAAAACTGGATTATGTTTTTAGAGCACTAAGTTTATTTTAAACTTTTTTACATTCTATTAATCAAAGTTTCGTGTGTTTCTCTCTGCTTAGAATACTTAGGTGTAAAGGCATATGTACTACACATATGTATCGATATACACATATATACATTCGATGCTTTTAACTTTGCGCATCCTGTTTTACCTTTCTACCTTATCCGCAGACTGTAAGAAGAATGTAGAAATGAAAATACATTGAAATGTAAGGAAAATTAAATATATACAGTTGTGCTCAATATATTAGTAGTGAAATTAAGTTGGATATCGCTCGAAGAAATAAAAAGAAACTATGTTTTTAATTATTTTTATTTAAAATATAGCGAATTCCCTAACGGTAACCACATAAAAACCACATAACCACGTAAAAATTACAAAATTTTTCGGCAAAATTTTTAGGAAATTTTTGAGTACGCAGTTTTATAGCTCATTCAATTTTAGCAATGTACAAGTAAGAAGTACCACAAAATTTTCCCTGAATTTTTAGACATTTTTTGTCAAGGATGTTGGGTAATTTTTTTTCATGCGTTGTATGGAAGAAATCACTCAACGCCCTTGACGAAAAAATTTCTGAAAATTTAGCGATATTTTTGAACGAGTTCTAACCTGCACAATGTTATACTGAAATTTATTGGTCTACAAAACTCCGTACTCTAAAACTTGCTAGATATTCTGCCAAAATATTTGAAGATTTTGATAGCCATTTTTTAAAGTTTAATTAACTTTTCTAAACTTTGTGTAAACTTTGAAATTTCTTTTTATGTGATTTCAGTATATTATTATTGAAATCACAGGTTCTTCTTAATTCGTCGAACGATATACATTTCGATTTTACTACTGTTATATTGAACACAGCTGTATATACATACTTGCATACATATAAATGTAAATATATATATATATTTCAGGGCTCAACAAAGGCTTTACTAATATTTTATTCCTCTTCACTAGATACAATCCAACAAATGTGAAAGAAAGTGTCTCTGAATATATGACATGGAAACGAAAATTACAAACAATACCAAGTGATAACATCATGCTGATTGTAAGAAAAAGGATGAGCTTGTCATGCTAAATAGATCTTCAGTTGCTTATTTTGGTGTCCAAGACATCACAGCGGTTGCCCGCATACTTATATAAATGGTTCAGTGCGTAGTATGCACATACCCTGTAGAAAAAATAACTTTTTATTATGCTGTGAAGCTGCAAGTAGATAAGGATTTTTTAGAAGAGATTTTTATTGACGAAAAATCGTTCTAATATATGTACATCTAATATCCACCCTGGCGGAAAAAGAGAAAATCAAATCAACTAATTTTTATTCTTTCAGCAACAAGACTCGTTCTTATAAACTTTTTCATTAACACAATTGCTAGTCCATTATTCACCCTGATCCATAGCTGCATCGACAAGAACTCAACAGCATTCATACAGAGTCGGTAAACGCCTTTGTCAGCTCTCACCCGGTACATGCTTTCATTCAGGTACAAGCACCACAATGTGGTGTGCCCGCCACTACACCAACCATCTGCTTATCTGCTCGACGAAACAGACTATTCTAACACTAATTCTACCCCGGTCCAACCCTATTGAAGCTGCCAGTTTCATGAAACTTTTGTAGAAGATACTGGTGACAAAGCTGGGTAAGAATAGTGACCCCTAGGTAGAGGGGTATCATCCTAGAACGAAATCAAGTCATAACCTTATTAAAATAACTACGCCCTTTTTGTTACGAAGATTTAACCTGGCGGTTAGATGGCAGCCTTTGCTTGATAGCGGTTCTGTATACACTTACACTTTATGTGTTTTGCTTCGGCGGTTTCTTCTGTCAGATTACCAAGAAGTTTTTTACTTTGACAGCAGACGCCGCTGCTCAGCTGTTCTTACGAAACGACCTGTTATTGATCCAGGAACAGAACGACTTGCTGCTGGACGGACATGTGAAGTTGGATATTTACTTGCCATACTGAAATATTTATTTACCTCTTGAACAGCGACAGCTTGGAACATTTATCACTTGGCAAACAAATGCATACGAAACCGTAAAAGAACAAAATCAATTATGCTATCATCAATCTCGTCATGTCTCAGACATAATTAGCAAACCAATTTGCTGGCTATTTATAAAAAGATACAAAAATATCATTTGTTTTTATTAAATATATTTTCTTGCTATTAACAGTGGATATTTTACACACATGAGTGCGAATATAATCATGGCAAAATATTTTCTTAAGAATCGGTGCATGGCCGTAAGTAGCAAAAAATTGGAAAAGCAAGTACAAGACTTAAATCGGCTGTGACGTGAGCCATAACTATGAGATTAATACCTCTTTCACGCGCCAGTTTAGATGAATGAATTTTTTAGAGCCTACCAAAGTGTTTGAGTATATTTGAAAGAAAACTAAAACGCCCTGATGTATTTATATATGTATGCACACGTATGTATACACGAATAACGTATGATATGCGTCGAGAAAGATGGATGGCAATTAAATGAAAATGAATGACTTTTCTCATTCTCTAAAGACTAAATTTTAATCAAATTAGTTTGATGCCAGTTAATTCTTTTGAATACATATATATGTATGTACGTTAGGGAATGATAGCAAAAAAGCTTTCCAATAAACAATGACGTAAGGTAGTTTATTAAACAATATTTTCCGACAGAGTTTGTGACTAAAAAATTTCACAAACGTTTAAATATGTTTTCACAATTGCGTGGTAGCTTTGGGGAATTAACTTGAGGTCAACTTTCTGCAAGGTGAACAGTTTGGCAGTTTTCAAAAATAATGCTAAATAATTTACCTACTTGATTTATATGAACTTTATTATATAGGCGACGTGGTATAGCGGTAGTGTTGTCGACAGGCCCAAGGTTCGAGTCCTAGGACAGGTAACATCAAAAGTGGTTTGAAACAGGTTTTTCAAAACGGGGTCCGAGTGTATTTTTGCCATGGAAGGTTTCTTACCAAAAATTCATCTACTTTGCTTTGCAGATGCCATTCGGAGTCGGTTAAAAACAGTAGCTCCCGTTAATTTGTATAAAAAATTATAATCTACACGCCACAAATTGGTAAAAAAGATCGAGCCGAATATTTTTATTATACTTGAATTGTAAAAAAAAAGTAATAAATGGAACTGAAGTAACTATAAAACATATTTTTAAATAATTATAATAATTTATTTAGCAAAAAAAAGTTGAGGAAATTGTCGGGATTCGAACCAGCAACCTTCGGAGCAAAGGTCTAGTACATATTCAATAGGCTACTGGCCCATTTTCCCCATCGTTGCCTAAATTTGATTTTGTTAATTAAAAATTGTTTTCCAAACCTCATTTCCAATTGTTTAAAAAGGGATCACTTTCGTTGATTCGACAATTTTTTCCAAACGTTTAGCGGTGATTATGGTAAACGTTTTCCAACGAAAAGCTTGCTGAAGTAAGTTTATAGTAAACGTTTTTTGCTTATTGGGATAACTTTGGTCTGATGTTTGAAAGTATGAGAAGAAGTAGAGATAGACCCACCAATAAGTATACCGGGCGATGAGCTGAGTCGATTTAGCTTTTGAGATATCTTGATGAAATTTGGTACGGAGCCGCCATTTTACATGAGATTAATCATTTGTTGGAATCAGCAATGTGACTAGTGAAAATCAGCCAGATCGGAATAACATAACATATAGCTCCCATACAATCGATTCTTCTGAACCTGTCTTTAATTTCTATTCTACACCTTTTTGTATCTTTATTTTTCTTTAATTTATTTTAATTTATTATATCATATTTTATTGTTTCCTTTACTTGATGCTGCTTTCCTTTACTTTTCCTTATTTTTATTTAATTTCCCTTCCTCACCAATTTATTTTTTCACATTCATTTTTTTAAGATCATTTTCTAAAGTTATTTTCGTAATCTTTTTACTTATTCCCATTCCTTTTCTTTATTTTCATTTTATTCCTTTTCTTTTATTCAATTTCCCTCCCTTGTTTGAATTTCCTTTCCTTCTTTCCTATCTTTTCCTTACTTTCCTAAGATAGCTTCTCTTTCCTTTCCCTGCCTGTCCTTTCTTTTTAATTTATTTAATTCGATTTTATCCGATTTAACCTTTTCCTTCCATTGCTATTTCTTTTCTTCATATTCATTTTAGAAGCTCTCTTTGTACTGGTGCTTGGCTTTACTCTCCTTACTTTTCTGTTCATTTCCTATAATTTGTTGTTCGATTCTTCTCTTGTTTTTGCTGCCTTTTATTTTATTGTTTTTGCTTCCTCAATATTTTTACCACCTTTGTATCAGCTTACATGTTTTCCTATGTGTTAACATTGTTGGCTTAATGTTCCCAACAAAGCAACTCGTCGTGCTCTCAGTGAGAAACAGTCACACTGGGCACATCTGTGCCAGCGATTAATACAGTAACAACAACTCAAGCAAGAATGCAAGAAATAACCACTCCCACAACTACTGCTCTACAGTATGAATACGTCCCAGCTTACCAAAGTCGGAGCGCTCCGAAATAATCATCCAGAAAGAGTCAGTAATTTGAGCTTTTTGGAGTGTTATTTTAGAGCATTTTCTGAAGTTTTTTTTTATTTAAGAGTTTTTTTTTCTGAATGTTTATCAATAGTCTAAAGTTGGAAGCCAGAAGTGCATTTAAAATAAAACAAAGTCTATTACAGAAACCACATAGTAAAACTTTCAAAGTTAACACAAAGTTTTTTTGGCAATTTTTTAAAACTTTGATAAACTTTCCTGAACTTTGTGAAAACTTTGAATATTTTATATATGTGGTTTCTGTAAAAGATTTTGCTTTATTTTAAATGAAAAATATTAAAAACGCCAATATGTATATTTTATGAGTAAAACTATTTCCAATTTTGTTTTTATTGCTCCCGCCACCACTGTATTTATATTCTATATAACATTTTAATGAAAAAACATACTTTTTAATTGTATAAAGTGATTAGTTCCAAATGAAAAATTTATACGCTTCGTTGTGCCTATATATTTAGTTTTACAAATATTTTTACATTAAACTTGTTTTCGATAAAGAACGAATAGAATTAGATATATTTTTAATATTAAATAAATAATACTCTATAAACCAATAAAAAGTAAACTTATCTTCTGATTAGTTAAATACAGATATGAGTGTTGAAACCTATAAGAATCTTAACAAGCGAATAAAAAAAAGGAAAAAATTTCCCTAAAAAGGCTCAAAAAAGCTTCAGAAAAGGCTCCAAAAACCATCAGAAGGAGCAAGAAATGTGCCGAAAAAAACTAAAAAAGGCTCCGAAAAAGCTTCATAAAAGCATCAATAAAAGGCTCCGAGAAGAGTTCAAAAATACTCCGAAGTTCATTTAAAAAGAGTCATAAAACGTTCCAAATTCATCGCATTCGAACTCACTTTGGACTCTTTCTTATGCCACCTTTTGGGATGCCCACGTACAATGATTTTTTTCTCCATTTGGGCTCCGAAAAGAGCTCATTTCGGAGGGTAAAGCTCCGAGAAATGTGCCTTTTATGGCTCCGAAAGAAGCCTTTTTTTCCTACTTTTGGTTAGCTGGGGTGTTTTTCATTGCTCCACTACCAACTCTTCCCACTTAAATTGAGAGCCGATTACACGAGTAATACAATTACATGCATGACATGTCTTCTCACATGATTGCAGTTCCTTAAAGTGAATAAATGTTTGGCATTTGTAGTGGTGTCATTTTCAAACTGATTTTTCTACTTTATAATAAATTTTTTTAAATTTATATTTTGATTGATGGCACTGCAGCTTAAGCAGGTCTATCGATGTATGCAACTGTTTGCACCTTAGGTGTATAGTTTGGACCTAAAAGGGGACAACATTTTTCAAGTCGCTCATTTATATTATAGATAATGATCTTGCCATTATTTGTTTAGAATATTTCCTTGTATCACTAAAAAAATTTTCAAAAGGAAATGACTCAAACTTTTTAAAATGCAACCAGAAAAATAACTGGTATATTTCCACCGAACTGTAAGTTTTATACTCTTTAGAAATCTTTGTTTATAATTTGTTTGAAAAAAAATGCTGCATTAAATGGTTTAATTCAACTAACTGTAAATGACTTCATTGAGCTGACTTCGAATTATGTCCAGTCAAAGGCTACATTCAACTGACTGCAAATGACTTCAATGATGGACTTCACTCAAAAAATTTCAGTAAAAATTTTTTTTTTTAAATTACTTCAAGCTGAGAATTTGTTCAACGGGCAGTTAATTACCGCAATGCGCGACGTAATGCAAAAAAATTCTGTGCTTTTTTGTCAAAGACTTCATGCAATTGGCTGCAAACTAGTTCAATCAGGTACCTAAATGAGTCAATAAAGCAAACGTTTAATTCAATTGACTACTATGGATTTCAGCCAAACAATTAATGAACTGACTGCGAATGAGTCCAATAAGAAAAAATATTGAGGTGAGTTATAAAATAAAGTCTAAGTTGTGATTTAATAATTTAGTATTAGCGATTGATCAAAAAAGTAGGCTGAATAATAATTGGCTGAATAATTAATGCATGGTGAAAGTGTATTGGTTGCTTACTCAAGCTTCTTCTTTGTTTATCCTTTTTTTGATTTTTGTGTGATCGTCTTTAATAGACAACCGGAAATGTGCCAATTTTACCTTTAAACTACCCTAACAGCATTTAAGCTCCCTTAAGCACATTTTCTGCTAACAACGTATCAATTTTACAAATACTAAATAAATGAACCAAGATAACATAGATAACAAAGTCAAATAGCTACCCTCAAACATAAACAAGAAAATACTTGACACTAACTTTTGTTAATAGCCTTAAGCAAAATTGAAAATTTCACGAAATAATCTCAAGCATAAAATTTACCTTTGCATTATTAAGTTGATTACGTGAAAAGAAACAAAACATTAATGACTACAGCTAGCTAAAGCCGAGCTGTGATTCATAGTTATGGTACTATCAATATATTGGGTTTAAAATATTATATTACATAAATTATTAAACTATTTCAAATGCGGGTATGCAACTGTCATGAAAGACCACATCACCTCTGGGACCCTGTATCTTAAAATTAGATTACAAATTTGTTTTCTCAGAAAATGAGGCATGTCGAGCGGCTTACGGATCTTGCTCTATAAAAAAACTCCAAACATTCAAAGCGATTTTCAAAACTTGAAATTTATATTTGATTGTACTAGATACGCATCAAAAGATGGCATTTTCTAGGGATTAAAACATAGTATAATCAAATTTTTAGTTAATAATTTTGGAATTTTGTTTTTGAAAAGCTCATATCGAGGAAAATGCCAAACTCAATGAAAAAAACTACATACTCAGAAATCATTTTGAAATTCTTGCCTCAAATTTGTAAATTCTCACACCGTTTTTTGGAAATTCCAGAAATGTTTGTATACGCTTGGAAACAGTGATGTAAAACACTGACCATACTAGCTTTAAGCTTCATACCGTGGATCTAAGAAACTATTTTATATAAAAATATATATTTATAGCAAGAATTAACAATTTATAAGACCGTAAACTGGTTAAGAACAATTAAATATTTATTCAATACGCATTAAACTCCTGGAAACACCAACACAAATACACGCCTGAAAAACATATCCACAATTAACACTAAACGTTTTATACTGAATTAGTAATGCCCACAGTCAGGAGAGGAGGATATTTACAAAGTCGAAAGGTAGACAATTAGATTTGGTGTTTTGTGTAAGCTCCAATGAACAGATTTGTAATAGATGTCAATGAGTTTCTTTAAGAAGCAAATTGGATTTCAGATACTAGAATTAAGAGTAAACAAAGTAAAGGAACAAAGTGCATGAATAGCAAGGAGCAGTATTGTAACATAAGCCTACGAAAGAGATTTCATTGACTATACACTAATATTATTATTTCCTTGTGCTTCGTAGTTGTGCTCTTGGGCAATTAAATGTTTATATTTACTGTATATGAGTGTTGAAGATATGGAAGAAAATTTAATACAATTTTAGATATTAATATACATACATATTCTTTGATTTTTTACATATACATATCTATTTACCTTCGAACTTAAATTTCATATTTATACTTACCTTTGAACTCATACTTACTTTAAACTCATATATATAATATATATATAATTATTAAGTTTGCCATGAAAAATGGAAAAGTACCGGTCCTTTGTACGGGTGGCTGATGAAAGCCGCTACCAAAAAAAAATAACTTTTTTTCTATTTAATGAATCTGGTTAATTTGTTTTTTATTTTGCAGATTGACTTTTACATTTAACAAAAATGGATAACTGGGACACTGAAACAAGAATTTGGATTGTCCGCCGCTATCACGCACTGGAGTCCGTAGTTTCGGTTCAAAGAGAGTATAGGCGCACGTTTGGCGGCAATCCTCCGAGCAGATGGACCATAATAAGACTTGTAAACAATTTTGCCGAGCATGGGACAGTCAACAGAAGACCTTACCATCGAAACGCTTCAGTTCGAACGGAGGAAACAATCGCTGCTGTAGCTGCTGCCATACAAAACAATCCACGTGTTTCGACAAGAAGCTTATCTGCTCTAATGGGTGTAAGCAGACAGTCATTACAGTCAATTATGCACAAAGATTTGGACTTATTCCCATATAAAATTCAAATGGCCAACAAACTGAACGCTGCAGACTTGCCGATTCGCTTGGAATTTTGCCAGAAGATGCTTCAAATGGTGGAAGAGGATGGAAACATGTTGAACTGTCTTTTCATGTCTGACGAGGCCCATTTCGATTTAAACGGCAACATAAACAAACAAAATTGTTGCATATGGAGTGCTTCCAACCCACAGATACTCCATGAGACGGAATTGCATCCACTTCGTGTCACAGTGTGGTGTGCAGTTTCATCACGCTGCATTGTCGGGCCCTACTTCTTCGAAGAAAACGGTCCCACCGTTACGGTTACTGGAGACCGTTACTTGAGCATGTTGAGAGAGTTTTTCTATCCAGAATTACGCCGAATGAGAATTTCTTTCAACTCTGTGTGGTTTCAGCAAGATGGTGCAGCTCCTGATATAGCCCAACCTGTTATGACAGAATTGCGACGAAAATTTCCCAATTAGCTGATATCCAGAAACTCCACATTCCGTTGGCCACCCAGGTCGCCTGACCTTACTGCACCTGACTTTTTCTTGTGAGGTTATTGCAAACAGGAAGTCTTCAAAGCAAAACCAACCAATTTGAATGAACTAAGGCAATCCATTCGAGAAACAATTGCGGCTATTCCTGTCTCAACTCTCCAAGCAGTAATGAACAACTTTTTGGTAAGATGCCGCACATGCATCGACGACCAGGGGGGGCATTTAAATTCCATTATTTTTAAAACTAATTAAGCTATATTTAATAAAATTTAATGAGCTTTAACATGAATAAAAGAAAAATGAACTCCATATACTGAAAAAAAAAATTATTTGAGTTTCTTAATGTAGCAAAATTCATCAGCCACCCTGTATATAGCTTAAGAATGTACATATGTATATATAAGGTGTTTTTTTAGGGGTATAGAACTTCGAATTGAAATAAAACACAAGAAAAGCATGTGGCCGCCGCGGCTGGCTCGAATAAAGCCAATTCTACAGGTCCAATTTTCAACCACTTTTTCGAGCATATGGGGCCGTATGTCGGCAATAACGCCACGAATGTTGGCTTCCAATTCCCCTAACGTTTCTGGTTTGTTGGTGTAGACGAGCGACTTCACATATCCCCAAAGAAAATAATCCAATGGTGTCAAATCACACGACCTTGGTGGCCAATTGACAGGTCCATTCCGCGAAATTATGCGCTCATCGAATGTTTCCTTCAATAAATCGATTGTGACGTGCGCTGTGTGGCATGTAGCGCCGTCTTGTTGGAACCACAACTCATCCACATTCATGCCATCCAATTCGGGAACAAAATAGTCGGTTATCATGGCTCTATACCGGTCTCCATTAACGGTAGCTGCCTCTCCAGCATTATTGCGGAAGAAGTATGGCCCAATGACTCCACCAGCCCATAGAGCACACCAAACAGTCAGTTTTTGTGGATGTAATGGCGTTTCAAGGGTCTCATGTGGATTCTCTTCACTCCAAATGCGGCAATTTTGCTTGTTGACGTAGCCATTCAACCAAAAATGAGCCTCATCACTGAACAAAATTTTGCGATGAAAATCAGCATCGAAATCAATCTCATTTTCGGCCCATACACCAAAATCACGACGCATTGCATGGTCTCGCGGCTTTAATTCTTGCACAAGCTGGATCTTGTAAGGTCGCAAGCCAAGATCTTTGCGCAAAATCTTCCATAAAGTTGATGGACAAAGCTCCAATTGCTGTGCACGGTGGCGAATCGATTCATTCGGGTCCTCTTCAACACTTTGCTCTACAGCGGCAATTGTTTCTTCGGTGCGCACTGTTCGACGTCTCTGCGGATGCGTATTATCACATAGAGTAAACGTAGTGCGAAAACGATCCATGGTTAACCGAATTAATTGCTCTTATGGACGATTATGTCGACCATAAAATGGACGGAGCTCACGGTAAACTTCGCGAACTGAACCATTATTTTCGAAATAAATTTGCACGATTTGCAAGCGTTGTTCTTTTGTCAACCTGTTCATGATGAAATGGCAAACCAAACTGAACATAAATGACATTAGAGTTGCCAGATTTGACCACAAAATGCCAGTTTTATCTCTATTGGAAAAACAAACCGGTAAAAAAAACACCCTGTACATCAAAAAACCAACGGCTCCGCTGCAGCGCTAAGCAAAAGCAATTAGTTGTTATTGAGCGCGCGGTTACTTACCTACTCTTTTTTACAAATTTAAAATCATTGCGAAGTGTAATTAAAACTTAACATACATGCAAAGTGAAAATTAAAGTAAAACCTTAAAACTACAAGTACGCAGTCTTTATTTATAAAAGAAATATAAGTGTATTGAAAAGTGGTGAGTGCCCTGGTACCCTGAAAATTAAACATGGTACTCTCGCTGCAAAAAAGTGAGCCAGCAAAAAAGTGCCTAGTATTTATGAGTTGAAAATAAAACTTAAAAATTATTAAATTTTTAAACAAAGAAACCATTACATAGTGGGGGCTCCGAAAATACCAAGAATAAAAAAGGAAAAAAAAAATTTTTTTAAATATATATATGCGCTTATAAACATTTAAAGCGCACCTATACTTCTAAAATTAAAAGTGCACAAGTGCTTAGTGGTCATTAGGGTGCTGCAAAAACCCAAAATATAAAAAGTGACACAATTGTTTGCAAAAAAAAAAAATAGTTCAAAAAATTAAAAGTTGAAAACTGAGAAAAAAAACCTGAAAAGAAAAAGTTGAATAAATAGTTTAGAAGCCCTAAAACAAAAGAAAAAGTTGTAATAAATAAAAAAGTTGTTGACCTGAAAAGAAAAAAAAGGTTAAATAAAAAGTGCCGGTGAACAAAAACCTGAGAAAGAAAAAAAAGGATTAACGTGCATATAAAATCAAGTAAGAAGATGGTGACCTGAAAAGGAAATATATACAAATACCGGAAAGGAGAAAAAATACATAAATTTTGAAACAAAAAAAACCCTTCTAAAGGTAACAAATGTTCAAAATTTTTAAAGATTGCCAAAGCTCAACAAAAAAAAAAAAAAAAAATCATCAAAAGTACAGTCGCGCAAGACTGCCACATCAGCTTAACATCAGCCAGCGTTCGAGGAACGGGACAGCAGTTAGTTACCCAAGAAGCGGTACCCATAGCAACCCACAACCCGTTTAAATAAAATAAGTTCAATACGAATTCCACATTTTTATACTCCTCTCCCTCTAATCCGCTAAGGTATATAAATTTGATTTCAATACATCAAACACGTATATATACTCCCCTTCGCGATTCCATATACGTCGCACTTACACACGGTAATTAGCTGCCCCATTTTTTCTACATTTGTACAGGCACTCCCTTCTAAGAACGGCTGTTTGAGCTGTTTACACTACTTCAATCTTTCACACTTCGCCTCAAAAAATTCCAAAATTTGCACTTACAAACATACATAAATACACTTGTACTCAGAAGCGCTGAGACAAGTACATAATATCACCCCTCAAAAAGCACAACAAGTGTGTAAATATACATACATATATACACATTCTAGTAAGTGCAGCAACTTAAACCCGCACAGTGGGCCTGGATAACAAAAATGTTACACAAAATACAGTGGGAACAAACAACAAAAAAGCGGTCGAATTTTATTTATAATACGAATACCCCTAAAAAAAGTCGATTAACCAAAGGGGGTTAATATCCCTTACACATTTTAAAACTTATTGTGTACTCCTTATACACAGTATAATAAAAATTTTCTCGTGTTCTCCTAAGACACATTTTCTCTGTGTACACCTCTTACACACTCCCATAAAATACCCCTCGTAAGCATAGCTGAAGATAAGGTAGGAAACCCATTGAACCTCCCAAGAACACGGTCAAGATCTCAAGGTGTAGAGGAAGAATTATACCTAATAATGGAAAATCCTTGTTCGAATTTGCAAAACTCGAAAAGTTCTGCGAAAAATGGTGGAACATCTGGGAAACAGATCACACAAAACCTAGTCTGCAAACTTATTTGGAGGAACTCAACAGACACATAGCAGCAGTAGAATGGGCATATGAAGCAGCGCACCTGAATTTCACGGAGAACTGGCCCCTGGCAGGACTAAATGAATGGTACGACAACGCGATGGAGACAAATATGCTCACCAGGACTATCATCAATGAGCTGCTCGCAAATCTGGAGCCGAATCCCATTACCCCGAGTCAGCAACTGACGCTAGCACCCATGGCTACCTCCGAACCCTACCTCAAAGTCCCGCATGCGACACTGAAGCTTTTCACGTCCTTCACAGATATGTTTACGGCATTATACATAAATCACCCCAGACTGTCTCAAGCACAAAAAGTCTACCACCTGAGACAAAAAACCCGCTGGGAAGCAGCATTCATTATTCAAAAATACACGCTCAACTACAAAAACTTCGAACTCGCCTAGGGTGCACTCAAGTCCAGATAACCAACTCAAAACCCTTTTTAATATGCAACCCGTATTCTATGAAAGTGGGGAAAGAATTCAAGAAGTTTAAACCACAATAAATAGCTGCATCTCTACCCTTAACCCCAACAACGCACCCACCAGCAATTGGGACCCCATATTCATCTATTTATGCTCTTTTAAGCTCACCGATGAGACTCTGGCGCTATGGGAACAGTCGCTTGAATCCAGGAAGGAATTACCCCTATGGTCCGAAATGGACAAATTCCTCACTACCCGATACGAAGTAGTGCAACGCCTAGGTACGTAAAGGCCAAGCAAACCTTGGAACTCAAACCCGAGCTTCACTTGTCGCTCGTCGACACCTCAAAGTCAGACGAATAATTTCAACCACAAATCTCACTTATTTCACAGGGAACAACTCCGACAAACTTCTTGCAAGCTCTGAAATTCAAACCACTCCGTGATGAATCGCGTCAAATTCAAGAATCTCAGTGTGGAGGAGCGAAACAAGTTCATAAGAGACAATAAATATTGCAAAAATTCTTTGGCTTTCTAGCACTTAGAGTCAGAGTGCTGGGCCTACCAACAAACAAAACAAACTACCAAATATTAGGTATGGGCGGGCGCATAGTCCAAAACTCCAATAAAACATGCTCTATAACAATTTGTTCTCTGGATTTGAAGACCAAAATCATTACCCAATCCATAATATTACCACAACTAACACACTTTCTCCCATCTTTCAAAATAGAAACGGAAAAACTTTAAAATTTCACCTCCTTAACGTTAGCAGATCCTACGTGTCTCTCTCCAGGCCGAATAGATATGGTAATAGGTAGTGACATATTCCTAAATATCCTCCTTCAAGGTCTTGAAACCAATGTTTTGCTGGAAGCCTCATTGCTCAGAATACCATCTTTGGATGGATATTGAGCGGACCAGTAACTGAGCAAATTTCAACCTTCTCCACCCACTTAGTAGAAACCCCCGATGACTCCCTAAATGAACTCCTTAAGAATTTTTGGGAGCAGGAAGAAGTTCATTCCAGTACACTCATCACAGATGAAGAAACGTTCTGCGAAGAACTCTACAAAAAGACCACCATTAGAAGAGAAGATGGTCGCTACATGGTAAAGCTCCACTTTAAGCAAAGCTTGCCAGAAACGCTAGCCCTCGGACACTCACGACCCGCTGCCCAGCAGCAGTATATAAGCATAGAAAGAACGCTCGAAAATAAACCCGAGTTAAAAGAAAAATATTGTGAAGTGTTGGAAAATGGAACCCACCTCACCCCTCGAAGTTATAAAAGAAGGTAGATACTATACCTTCTATCTACCCCACCATGCTGTTATAGAACCAGACAGCAAAACAAACAAGGTACAAGTGGTCTTCAACGCCTCCAAACTCTCCCATTCAGGTAGTTCATTGTGGCCCAACTCTACAAAACGACTTAATGCTCATTATCCTAAAATGGGGCGTCTATATGTTCGTTTTTAACAGCGACATCGAAAAGATCTACCGCCAAACACTCATACACCCAGAAGATCAAAACTATCAAAGAATTCTCTTTCGCAGATCTCCAACCTCACCTCTCGAGGATTTCAAACTAAACAGTTACCTTTGTGCCCCATTGTTAGCTATTCACATCCTCCATCAGCTAGCAACAGCCACCGAAGACAAATTCCCAACCGCCAACAATGTTCTTCTGCATGAGAGTTATGAAATGAGGTTATCGAAGCCTTAAGGTCAGCCGGCTTCCCTCTAAAGAAAATAAGGGCCAATCACCCAGACATCCCAAAACCTGACCCCCTTGATGCATATTTTCTTAAGTTCCATGATGCAAGTTCGACAAAGACACTTGGAATAAAATGTAATGCCCTAAACGACTCCTTTTCATGCTCATATGACCCTATACCCACCGCTAACTCAAACACAAAGCGGAAAATACTATCGCCAATTGCGAAATTGTTCGACCCGGCAGGATGGCTATCGCCAGTAATAATTTTAGCCAAAGCCCTCCTCCAAGAACTCTGGTTGAAAGGAACAGACTGGGACGAACATGCAAAACCTTCAGCCTTCCACAAACAGAAAAATTTTTGGCAAAATCTCTCAGCGATAACCTCCATACAAATCCCTTGATGGATCGGATTCTCTCCCGACAAACCCTATCAAATTCACGGATTTTCTGACGCCTTAGAAGAGGCATTTTGCGCGTGTGTGTATTTACGCATGCAGAATGGTGAAAACGATGTTACCACTCACCTATTAGCTGCAAAAAGCAAGGTAGCTCCCTTAAAGACTGTAAGTCTTCCCCGACTAGAACTTTTGTGGAGCAGTACTACTCTCCAAACTAGTCAAACAGATTTGCTCTCACCTCCATTTTTCCTCAAATGAGCTAATTCTTTGGTCAGACTCCTCCATAGTCCAAGCATGGCTAGAAAAACCACCCCACACTTGGAAGACCTATGTAGCGAACAACAGTGCCGAAATTCTCCAAATGGTCAGTAATGCTATCTGGCGTCACGTGGCAAGTGGTGATAATCCATCAGATCTTGGAACCCGTGGATGTAAACCCCAAGAATTAGCAGAATCCTCCCTGTGGTGGAAAGGCCTCAAGTGGCTCTATAAACTCCCACTTTATGGCCAAAATCGATGCCTCAAAACCCCAGTCCGCCAGAACAGAAGCGCATTGAAGTATTACATACGGTTGATACCCCGGATCAATTGGAACGCTTCTCCTCGTTCGCCAGAGCCTTTCGCGTCATTTCGTACGTCTATCGCTTCATCCACAAAGCGCAAAAACTACAAATTTCCTCAACTCGTTCTCTATCTCAAGAGGAGATTACATATTCGAAAGAACGCCTTATAATCCCAACCCAACAAATGTATTATGCGGAAACAATTTCACTGCTTAAAGCCTCGAAGCCAATAAGTAAAAAGAGCTCACTGCTACCACTCAGTCCGATGTTAGACAAAAAGGGGATATTACGGGTCAACGGTCGTCTCAGTTACGCCGCCCTCAGCTACAAAGAACGTCACCCGATTATAATTCCCGAAGCCTCAAGATTCTGCTCTTCTGTATTACAGGAGTCGACTACGCGGGCCCATTTCTCGTTAATACGTCAACTTTACGTCGCGCCTCCTACACCAAAGCCTATGTCTGCGTATTTGTTTGTTTCTCCACAAAAGCCATTCACCTTGGAGTCTGCTCAAACTTGACTACAGAAGATTTTAGAGCCGCATTTGCGCGTTTTGCCGGCCGTCGAGGAATCTCTCATAAAATCATGTCCGACAACGGAAAAACGTTTATCGACGCACATAGAGCCATGCAAAAGGAAATCTCCCTTTTTCTCAAGGAAGCAGGCCAAGACATCGCCAAAAAGTATGCTCCCCAGGGCCTCTCGTGGCAATTGATCCCTGCTTCTCACATGGGTGGACTTTGGGAAGCTGCAGTTAAAAGTTTCAGAACCCATTTGACTAAAGTCGCCGGTAACCATAAGTTCTCATTTGAAGAATTTACAATGAGCAAGGATCCCTTAAGGTAGGCTCACACAGGCCAGAAAAACCGGAACATAGAATGACTGAAAAGTAGCTTGCGACTATAGTGAGCGTAACGGCGCAGACCCTAGGTTCAAGTGAGACGACAGCTAACATCAAATTTTTTTTCAAAAACGAGGTAGCATCTCGGCAATACCCAGCAACCCTCCGAATCTAGTTCTGACATGAAGATGCTTACCAGCAAAATTTCATCTGAATTTGCAGACGCCTTTCGGAGTGAGCATAAAATAGACAGGCCCCACCAATTTATAGCAGGGGCCGCAAATAATGATAATTTTTTTTTTTACTTTCGGAAATGAGTATTGTTTTATTTTTCATAACAAAACTCAAAGGGCATATACCATTTAACTGTGGGCAATTTCACTTTAAAAATTTAAACGTACACCCCTCTTGCTCTGAATCCCAAAGATAACTTACTAAAAATTCTGTTTTAAAAAAAATAAATAAATATTTGGCACGATGCACATACCTCCGAGAAGACCAATGCCGAACTTCTCTACCAAATTTGTGGTGTGCTGCTTCTAATTTTTCCTAGAAACTGGCGGGACCTACAGTTTTTTGCCTACTTCGTACCCAGAGACTTGTAACCCAACTTTTATAAGAACGAAACTTCGGTTTTGCTGTTATTGTTCCCAGAAACACAAAAGCATAGAAACATAATTAGAAACCGGATGACTGTAGCCGTTCCCAATGAGTAACAGAAGTGTAACGAAACTCTACGTAGCAAAACTGCCAGAACCCTAAGCTGTCACGAAACACTGGGCACAGAAACGAAACCTGAAACGCTACCTCTTTAACAAAACTATAAAAAACCATATCTGAATAGAAACAAAATAAGAAAATGTTTCTCGTAATCGAAACTGTATAGAAACCTAGGTTTCTGCTAATGAGTTGTTTATAATTATGTGTATATATGCAATTTTGATTCAACCAAAATTTCTACTTAGTTTGAACTGTTAAGAAGATTCAATTTTTTGATCCCGTGAAGATTTGTGGGGCACTCTTTTTTCAAAAAATCAGCTGTTTAGCCGCTGAAATATATATTGACAGAGATTTTAGTGTGAGTGTGTCACAAACCGGTGCCCTATTTATATAAATTAAAATTTTTATTTCCTATCTACATCGCCTGTTTCTTTATACTAATAAAATTTGTACAAAACATGTACTTCATATATAGTATACAATTTTTAATTCCATTCCTGAGGTTTCATTATAAGTTTTCTTTCCATAGCTAGCGTTTCTGTTACAGCTCCGTTATTGTGATCGGATCTGTAGGTTGTTTCGGTAAGGGTCTTGTTTCTGCTGGAACCGTTCCAGGAAAATTTTTCCTAGTTTTGTTAAAAGGAGTATCGTTTCTTAAGGTTTCGTTACACGTTTTGGTATAGCATGTAACGGTCCAGTTTTGTTTCGTTACTTACCTGTGGAACAATAACGAAACAGAAACGCGGTACAAGTCCCTGTCCGCACCACATCTGCAAGGCACTGCCACTACCGACGGGCGACCCCGTTTTGAAAAAACTTTTTCAACCCACTTTTTGATGTTACCTGTCTCAGGACTTGAACCTGGGACCTTCGGTGTGGCTGGCTACCAAAACTACCGCCACGGCGGCCGCCAAGAAAATTCTACTATAAATGATGAAGATGGGTATGAAAATATGCGTGCCTTCTTTTCCATCTCATAAATACCCCTTTCCTTGATTAAAAGCAGAATTTTCAACAATTTAAATTTAGGATCAAGAACTTTAGATTAAGAAGTTTGTTAGATAAAATTTTTTAGTCGAAATTCCGCGTATTTTGAGTTTTATTATGAAAAATAAAATCATATATATTATTTCTGTAAGGTCTTTTTGTGTTATTTCCTAATTTTCTGCTCTCATTTGGAACCAGTATTAATAAATAAGGTATCGTTTTAAAGGTGGGGGTTAGCTCTACATGCGAAACCATGTTTTAATTAGCGGAGTGCTTTTGTTTAAGCGTATTTTATAAAAATAAATTCTTTAAAATAAACGATTGTGAATGCACAAAAAAATCAATTTGTACTGCAACGCTATTGTGACTGACATTCACATGGTTCGCGACATCTACAGTTGAATAGTAAGACTGAACAGTGCGACATCTACACTTGAACATTGCTAAAATAAGTAAATAAGACTGCATTCACACTGGGTCATAAACTCGAGTTAAAGGCACATTTTTTGAGTTAATTCATATTGATGTTGGCAACCAACTCAAGTTTATGGCTCAATGTGAATGTAATATAAGTGGTGGAATTTCAAATAGCTGTTTGCGCATATTTGTATAATTTTTTGGGTAATTCTATACGACAGCACGTAACTGCTAATATAGGTCCAACAATTTCGGGAAAGGTATCAAACGACGGGTTTTAACCTTCGTCTTTTATGTCTGTTCAGAGATATTTGCAATTAAAGTTGAAATTTTTCTGTAATTTTCATGTGGCTGTTGTAATCACAGATTAGGGTGTACCGAAAAGTGCAGAAATGTGTTCTGTGCAGAAATATTGTGGACCGCGTAGCCGGTGTTGGACCGGCTAAGGTTATTTTTTTGAAGCCTACGCAGAAAGGTGTTATGCACATAAATACCTTGGATCAAGTCCCCTATTTGGGATCGGACATAGAAAATTTTTCGGTTTTTTACTAATAACTTTTCACTGAAACAAATTATTTATTTTCCGCTTTCGGATTATTGATACAGAGATCAAAACGCGTCGTTTGATACCTTTCCCGAGATTTTTGGACCTATATTAGCAGTTACGTGCTGTCGTATAGAATTACCATTTTTTGTGGGCTCACAACAAGTGTAGCTGAAAATCTTTTTTTATAATTTGAGAAAAAAGTTTGAAAAATCCTGGACCAGGACTAACAAAAGGTTTCAAACCATTTTGGTTTTTTTTGTTTTTTTGCGCAAGGAGCGCACGGGTCCAGCTAGTAATAGAGAATAAGGAAACAATAAAAATTATCATTTTTGCGGTCCCTGATTAATGGAAAAATATACAACCAGCACACCATAAATTTTACTTTTTTAATAGTCCTTACAAAAGGTATAAAAACGTTTATTCAAAATAGAAAATTAGGAAGCAACAACCGAAACTTTAGGATATATCTTCTGGCACCACTCCGTCGAGCATTTGACCTAAAGATTTTTGATAAGTCATATCTCGAAGTTTGTTTTTAGAATTAATTCAGCTTTTCAAATAGCGGTCAATTCTAATCGAAAATATGTATCAATATCCCAAATTTCTAGATTCATATTCATGATATCTCCTTAACTAAAATAACCTAAGTTGCGCAACCATACGTTACAGGGTTAAAACGAACCTGGCTACACAAAAATGTTAAGTTCATCAAATTTCGGAGACGGTTTCTCCACTTGTTGTTTGCAGAAAATGTTTTGATTGGCTTATTTACTCAAGTATTTTTTATTAAAATGCCAATAATCCGCTTACTGCGAATTATATCGATTTTAATACATAAAATATCCTAACAATCATAAGCGTGCACAAACACTTCTTCCGCCTATCGGATTACATTGTGAGTAACAAATTTATTGCTAGGATTACCAAAAATGCTTAATATCTTCAAGGAAATTTCAATATATTTTATACCTATTACATATTAATAAACTTATTTTGCTATTACATAAAAAAATTATAAAGGAGCGATTCCAGCCCTTCGTAGAATACATAAACACAAAGCACAGATTTTAATCCCTCAAAGAAGAGAGGAGATGAGATGATCCTGAAAGCAATAATGTTTGGAAATTTTTAACAAAATTAGATAATAGCAGGAGATTGCAAGGTAAGGAAAGGAGCAATTGTCGCTGAGCACAGGTCGGAAAAACTGTTGAAGACTGATGATTCAACTAACAAAGATGATCGAATACATTTACAGCTGAAAACTTATCAAACGAGAATAATTTCCTTCGACCATTGCTAGTTTAAGGCAAAAGCAATTGTCATTTTTGGCGTAAAACTCCTCAGCGAAAACTTTTGATAAAAACTGTGGGGATCATGCTTGAACAGTTTCATCGGTAACAGGGTGCGCTACTGTCTGCCTTAAAAGAAGTAATAGAAGTTCCATAAAATCCATTGCATGATACTCCACAATCAAAGACTGAAATCACGTGAGACGGAACTACAGGCATCTCAACTGAGCCAAAATTTATCACATGAATAGTTAGATAGAATAAAGTTAAGCGAGCAATGGGTGTCGCTATTGGTCACACTCGATTTAAAGCGTTCTTTAAGCTCCTTTCCCCATATCAAATAACTAGAATAAACCTTAACCAATGCTAAGGGTATTTAGTGCAAACTGAGAATCTACAATCAAGCCTTCACACTACCACAAAATAGAGAGGCACAGATTAGCAAGAAAAACACGCTGAAGTTGGAGCAAAGGTGAAACCAATTGCTGTTGTTCCCAAACCACTGCTTGAAGACTAAGGGGAGTGTTTCCATTGAGTGCAGTCCTTTACTTGCCTGACTGGGTGGGGAAAGTTCTTTTCAGAATATCCAACTTTCGGGTCGTGGATTTTAGTCAGCATTTACGAAAGACATACTTTCTAAGACCCCAAGCTCGATTGAGTTTTTTTAAAAAATACAAAGAGACTTGTGCCCCCTCAAATAACTTTGTGCAGTGAAAATATAGAAGGAGTTCTTCAAAATATCGGATAAAACTGACTGCAACAGAATATTTTTAATTTATCCCAAATTGCGAAATCATCTACTTAAAGGGGCAAGTTTGTTCGGTAATAAAATAAATGTATAGCCCCACATGCAACAAGTATATCATAAGCTAAACCGCCCAGAAGATTTCTGCGATGAGCTCCTTTTCCAATTTGTGGTGTGCTGCTTTGAATATTTTTTTTCTACCAATTGACGGGACCTACAGTTTTTTTGCCGGCTCCGAACCATGTCTGAAAGCAAATTAATTTTTCCTAAGAAACCTTCCGTGACAGAAGTACATTCGAAGAGTTTGGCAAACCATTGGCAAGGGGCGACCCCGTTTTGAAAAAACTTTTTCAAACAACTTTTGATGTTACCTGTCGCAGGATTCGAACTTTGGAATTTCAGTGTGGTGGGCTAGAAACACCACAGCAACACCACGGCTTTCGCAGTTTGTTCGTTGTCTCGCGCATTATTCTCGAAAATTGCTGGTGGCATCGTGAAATAAGTAGGTTAGTTAGTTCTACACTTAATTGCCTTCATATTAAACACATATTCAAGTCCTAAAATTTCAAAAATTGTTGACTTACTAAGGAGAAATAGCTAAAGTATGAGAAATAATTATTAAAAATATTTTGCAAGTCATGCTGGAATCCCCCAAACGCAAAAAATCCATGATTCGTAGACACTAGACTGGGCATTAATATTTTTTGTTCTTTTTACCCAGCTGTACTAGGACACAGGATATTCAATTTGTGTCCATATAACGGGGCATTGTAAAAATATATAATGGTCAAGATGAATATAGAGTTCTATATATCAATTTTCTCGGAACATATTGAGAAATCGATTGAGCCATGTCCAGCCCTTCCTTCGTGCGCACGGTACTTTATGATATTTCATGGAAATTAGGCACAGGTTATTTTCTGAATAAGTTGGGTTGCTTTTTTTAAGAGGAGAAATCGGATGTTAAGAATTGTTTTTGATATAGAAAATTTTTAAAAAACTTATAAAATGGGATAATTCATTAATTAATAATTCAATTAGCTCAAATAGTGAACTGGAAAAATTTTCAAATTTCGACTGTTAATAACTGCAGAAACATTCAATCTAGAATAACGAAATTTGATACGAGTTATACTATAGTTGTGCGGATTACTCACACTAAAAATAAGCTAACAACCACATCCACTTTTTTTATTAAAGTACAGAACATACAATATTCAGTTGGCTAAATTTGGATATACGGATATAACATAGTTTTTTAGAACTGCTCTCATTTTCACTTAACTGCCACCCCAAATTAAATTTCTTACAAAAGAATTACCAAATTTCATAATACATAACATTTTTTTTATCAGTCTAGTAGACATATTAAAATTTATTCTAATATATTTGCTGTAGGTAAGATATAATTTTTGCAGATTTTCTTAAGTGTAAGCTCGTAAATATAAAAAACCTACTCAATCAGCTTAACTATAGGGAAAGTGCTTTGTGCATGAAAAGCAAATAATTTCGTGTACACTCGCTTGGTAGTCAGGTAGCAACGGGTAAGCACAAATATATCAACAATCCATTGGAAAGCCAATCACTAGAAAAGCGCAAAACCATCAATTCCAAATGAAGCAAAATTAAAATTTGTGTGAAGCCGTGGCAACAGTACACACACTCCAACTTTAAACGCAGGTATTTCTTGAAATCAGAGCTCTAAGCGAGCTCTAAGAGGTGTTCAACAAAACTCAGTACAGATTTCTCATCATGGCGAAGGTCAAGAAAGATCTCGAAATTGTAAGTTTTATGATCTTTTTTTTTTTGCGGAAACAGAAAGAAATATTTTTAGTCCATGAATGTTTGTTCGATCGTTACTATTCGGTGTTTTCCGCGCACTACCACCTCCTTGTACAGTGCTAAGAGAACCAGTTGAATGGAAAACCGTTTGTAGTACTTTTGATGCTTTAGTTTCGTCGTGCACTTTATATACCTTTTCTTCCTTAGTCATATTTTTTTGGTGATATCTATGGTCCGTCGCCAGAGTTTGGAGTTTCCGGCTCATCATATCCCTTGCTGTTTGGTAATGTTGGGAACTGTTTTCGATAAGGCGGTTGAAAACCCACAACTGATTTAATTGCATTGAATAGCGTCAGACTCGAAACCTTCCCCTACCCAATGGATCTTCTGGTAGAATTCTATTCCGTTGCGCTTGTCGGCCAGTTTCTTAAACCCCTGACGTTAGCGCATTACGCCTCTCATCTTCTTCAAATTCATCTCTTTAGCTTCTGCGCCTTTTGCAAGCGTAGCTATGTATACCGCGGGTTGGGGCCGTAGATTGAAAAAATTACCCATATTTTGAACACCGTGCGCACTGACGAAACACTTCAAGGCGACCGGTCATATTTATATACCCAGTTCAAACAGTCGAAATTGCACCGCTAAATACATGAACAATATCGTTACGCACTGTGTCTTGCATACACAGTGTCGTACGAAATTAAACGCTGACTGTCACATTGGGTATGATTTGCCTTGGGGCTTTTAAAATGCTAGTTGAATTGTCATTCGAATTTCTGTTCCTGAAAATTACAGCGAATATCAAATGGAAGCACGTCCAAGTCCCTTGTGTTCAATTAGCTTGAAATATGTGGCCAAATTGTGTAAATGTGACTGACATATGCATTTTGAACTTTAGAATGAGTTTCTTTATGTGTGCCTTTGTGCGTACTTAAATGAAGGAGCCGTGCTAATGTACGTTTTCAATATAATAAAATATGGATGCTCACTAGAGGCTATTTCTAGATTATAATTTAACCTAAGTTGGACGGTCAAAATCGCCCAGGCGGTTAGATGACCATTTAAAGAAGAAGAATTCAACCTAAGCACAGATGTGAATAAATTTCGGGAAATACTGGAAGAGCTGTTAAGGTGTGGAAATAGACTTGCGTTAACGTCTTTGATGCCTCGTGTGCGCTTTGCGATGTACGCGAAGGGGTCTCATGGGGAGCTGATAACTGCGAACACCAATAATCGCTTTATAAAGTTTAGCAGCTTTTTCAAATATGAATTAAGTAACAAGTTTTATTGGCGACGGCGAGTACAGAAGAGGAATTAATGAGCTGTAGGAGCTGGGAGACCACCACTCTGATAAAAGGACCAATTCGAGTCCGTTTTACTAACCCGTGCTGTGGGTTAGAGGTTTAGAATATGCCCGAGCTAGGCATACCGGTCGTAAGAGGCGACTAATATTCACGAAGGTAATGAAGTGCAACTCGATGGTTGATCTACCGATATGATGCCTCTCACCTCTCATGGAGGACGGAAGGAGGGATGATATGACCTAGAAGGTTCACTGGTCATACCAAATCGCTCCCACGACAGTCGGGCAGTACCGCAAGGGAGTACCGGAGGGTAGCGGATTCATATCCGGCCAAGGACTGTCAGTTCGACAGCACTCCTCAAAACCTTCGGATAGTGTTTTTGTCAACAACAACAACTACAACTGACGCTATATTGGTCAGGCGCCATTTAAATAAGAAGAACAAGTTGAATTAAAAGTTCAAGAAAAATGTAACAAGACCTGGAATTTATAATTTTTTCATAATCGATTTATGTACATACATACGAGGTGTGTTCAAAAAGTATCGCGAATTTTGTGTTTTTTCAAAAATTATTTATTTATTCATGAATATCTATTTTGCCCCTTCAAAGTAATCCCCATGAGATATTATACACTTGTGCCAACGGTTTTTCCAATCTTCGAAGAACTTCAAAAAATCATTTTTTTGTATCTTGTTCAGCTCCTCCTTCGATGCCGTCTTTATCTCGTCAAGAGAAGCGTAACGTCGTCCTTTCATGGGCCTCTTCAGTTTAGGGAACAAGAAAAAGTCACAGGGGGCCAGATCTGGGGAATACGGTGGCTGCGGCATCATTAGTGTGTTGTTTTTGGCCAAAAAGTCGCGCACAAGCAACGATGCGTGAGCAGGGGCGTTATCGTGGTGCAAAAGCCAATTTTTGTTCTTCCACAAATCCGGGCGTTTCTGGCGGATTGCTTCGCGCAAATTGCGCATAACTCGCAGGTAATATTCCTTATTGACCGTTCTTCCCTGTGGCAAGAACTCATGATGCACCACGCCCATGCAATCGAAGAAAACTGTCAGCAAAACTTTCACATTCGACCGAACTTGGCGCGCTTTTTTCGGTCTTGGTTCGTGCGGCAGCTTCCATTGAGATGATTGAGCTTTGGTTTCCACGTCATAACCATAAACCCACTATTCGTCACCAGTTATGACCCTCTGGAGCAAATTTGGGTCGTCGCGGACAGAGTTTAACATCTCATTAGCAATGTTCATGCGATGCTGTTTTTGGTCACAATTGAGCAATTTTGGTAAAAAAATAGGTAAAAATCGAAGACGATCCAAAACACGTGCAAGCAAAGCAGCTGTCAACAATTAACTGAACATTCAAAATGGCCGAGCTTGTCGGCATAAGTGAGAGACATGAGTACCAACATAACGCCACAAAAAATTCGAAATTCGAATATACGTAACCAGCGAAAATTCAAAATTCGCGATACTTTTTGAACACACCTCGTATGTGCTGATTGCATATCACTGAAACTAGTTATGGTGAAATCAACATCCTTCTGCGGAAGACTTATTTCTACACTCAGTGAACGAATCATACGTGTTACTGCAGTGTCACAATCCCAACTTTTTTAGCATAGGATTATAACGCTGTTAAGAGAGTGTCATAACCCCAACACTATTTCACCTTTGAGCTTTAAAAATCGTAAAAAATTCAAGAGCTTTCTAATTTGGTTCCGGCACGATATCAAGCCCGTGTTGGATGGGTCAAGGATCTTATCTTTTATAAGCCCAGCCGAAGGCCGCCCAGAAGGATATTCTGCACAGAAAACTGTGGATCGTGTTACTTAGGATTTTAAATATGTCTCCTGGATCCCAAACCACAGTTGGAAGTCGTTGAGTATTTTCTTCCAAATAAAATGAATTTTCCTTCAGGCGTTATGAAAGAAACCACTCAACACCCTCGACGAAAAAAATACTGAAAATTCAGGGAAGTTGTTAAGCGAGTTCTAACATGCACAGTGTGATACTAAAATTGATTGGTTTACAGAACTGCGTACTCAAAAGTTTTCGTGAAATTCTGCCAAAAAACTGAAGACTTTGATGGCCATTTTTTAATTATAATTAACCTTTCCTAAACTTTGTGAAAACTTTGAAGCGATAGCCATTTTAATTTCACAACTATTATAGCGAACATAGCTGTATGTAACATGCGTAATGTAAATTTATACTAAGGCTATATTTAATTAAAACAAAAACAAATATCCAAAAAAAAAGGAAAATGTGCATATGTTATTTTATTGCTTTGATTTATTAATCTTATTTACTGGCACGCAAACGAAATTAATAATAATATTGCAATTAAATTATAGTCATGTTGAATTTAATTATAACCAGAATCGTAAAATTTATGGTACTACATGACTTTGAATAACAATATTTGTTGAAACAATGCAATGCTAACTTTCATAGAAGAAGTATTTCCAAAGTAATGTCAATTAAATTTACAAGCTTCATACCATTTGATAATTATTATTTATTGCATACGTTGTGTATAATGCGAAATACATCATTGTAACATAATGCATAAGTTTAAGCCAACCATTTGTGGGCTTATTGTAGAAACAAGTAATAAAGTCTAACCGACAAATATCTATGTATCACACTCTAATCCAAATAGTGGTCAAAATAGCGATCCGACTAATTTTGTGATTTTAAAGTGACTTAGCACTAAAAATTATTTTTCTGTATACTATCAGGCTACGTTTTACTGACGTTGCAGTTACTTTGGGGTAATGTCGATTGACAGCGACTGGTTTCATTGTCCATTGATATGAAACCAACCATTGTTTTATGAAATTTAGTGCATAAAATCAGCTCAATGAATATACACAAATTGTATTGTAAATATTTTCCTTTAAAAGAGATTTTTAAATAATAAAAACTTACTAAAAGTGCAGGAAACTAGCTACATACAACTTTGAAGTAATATTTACTTAAAAGTGTCTTATGATACTATGGCATTAAATATTGAAGCTTTCTTCCAGTTGCATCATCAAGACCCACGTTCTTGGTTCGTTTAATTTGGTACCGATGAACATGCTGCTTGGGTTAGTTAATATTGATGATTCCTTGTTTATTAATCCTGGGTTCGATCACTATAAAGTCAAATAAACACACGCACAGATACTGCAACTAATAGCTAGTTATATTTACTAGTATAAACGCAATACAAATTTAAGAGTTTGGTAACTTCACAATAGTTGACTGCACCACACTTGAAAATAAACTGATCAACATGCCTTGCTTGGTCACTGCCTAGTAGACTGGATCGATTTATTAACCGATATCGCTCCATCGATTTTTCGACAGGTTTTTGAGCCTACGAAATTTAATTTTTTTGACTTTTTTTGGCTTTGATTTTTAAAGTTTTTTTCATGACCTACTAAAAAAATTTTCATTTGATTTTAAAATTTTCATGTATATCCTGTCCGACCCAAAAATGAAATTTCGCAGGCTCGAAAATTATTTTTTTGGGTACGCGTAGTGGAACTTTTTTTCCTAAGCCCAAAACCTATAGAAAAATCGATGGCGCGATATCGGTTAATAAATCGACCCAGTCTACTATATAAGCCAGTGACCAAGCAAGGCATGTTGCTCAGTTTATTTTCAAGTGTTGTTCACACAAATTTTAGGCTACAACAATCAATTTCCTTTAAAACACTTTTTTTCTAATTTCATTCTTTGAAAAACGAAACGGCTTGCTGACATTGAAATTGAGGTCTTACTTACTTCCTAGACCCAAACTGAGTTTTATCCTATCAGTCAAAACTTCGAATACCAAGTTAATTAACTTTTAAAGAATAATTTTTTACCCCGAAACGTTACTGAAGTAAACGCACATCGTTCAGGTAACATGAGTGAGTGACCTTTATATTGATTCATAACCTTAAAGTAATTCAATTGGTGAGGATGGGTCACAGGTAGATAATACCGACTTACTTTAATAGAGCCACATAAGTTCTAAGCGATAAATAGTGGTAATCCTTAGCGAACTGCTACTTAAAATTACCAAAATAAAGTAATTTACACCCAAAAGTAGCAAAGTAGTGACGGTTTCGTGAAATTTAATCTCTTGTGGTTGCCGTCTTGGTTACTGTTACTTTGGTGGTAGCTATGGCATGGGCCTATGGGGGGGGACTTGACATTAGCTACTACAACTAATATAGAGTAAGTTAAGAATTCAGATAAAGTCAGTAAGAATAGCGCAGATTAAGCGTCATTGAAACCAGAAATGAACTTTATATTCCCTCAAGTCATTCGGAATGAGATATTGCTCAGCGTGATTCTGCAAATGATATCAATCAAGGTGATCCTGAAGAAGATGGCAAGAGTCTAAGCGAAAGTTTTTAAATATTTCTCCTTCACGCGTGGTTAAATTTTGCTTTAGTTTTACAAATGGCGCGGGAGCACAAGTTGTGTTGATAAAGGCTTCACAGCTTCGGCGTCTGAGCTCCACCTAGATTCACAATGCCTTTTGACCAGTCTAGTCACGCATTCTTTAAAAACGTCTTATACTTATGAAATCAGTGGAGATTGAACTCATTATATACAAGAATACAAAAAATACGCGCTTCTCAAAATAAGAGAAGCTTACAAGAAACTTACGGGAATTTATCCAGATGATTTGAACAACAAATAATTGTTCATCACGTCCCACTTTAATTAAAAGGAGAGGAGAAAAAGGTATAGGAAATTCGATTTTCGTTTGCACAACAAGCTTACAAGATATAAGCGACAGCTTTGCATATATTATTATTATCAACCATACCTGTTTCAGTTGCTTTGGGTGAAAGATAATTTAGCAAACTTACATCGATCAACACAAATTTCAGATTAACCACGAGTCAAAGTAGGTAATCAAACCTGCTCAAACTGTAGTAAATAAAGGGATAAAGTTACCTGTTGAGTTTTTTCATTGTTCCGTAGAAAAAGTTTGAGTTTTCAATGTTTCGAGGGTATGAAAATAAGGTCCAAAGAAGTTTTATTTTTAGACCCCCCAAAAGTTTTTGATAGTTCAAAAATCGAAGCAAGCGTTGCTTAGGGAAAATCATCTTAGGGCTAGAATTCGAGTGAAAGATTTCTATTTTTAAGTATTCATGAAACGAGCTCAAGGCCAAAAATAATACTTTTACACTTTTTGAATTTGATTACTATTTTTGTTAAAACCTGTTTTTTGGAAACAATTTTTTAAGGTCTGCGGTTGAACCTTAGCCCACGCTTCTTTTATAAAATATAGTGCCTCTAGAACGTTTATATTTTTTTTAGGAGAACTAGTCTCTGTGCTAACCAAGATATTTTTTACTTGAAAGCTTCGATAATGAATTTTAAAATGTTGGATAATTCCTTAATCCAAGGGTTGGCAAACTTAAGTCTTGTTACTTCTTTCTTCTTTAAATGGTCATCTAACCGCCTGGGCGATTTTGACCGTCCAACATAGCTCGCCAGTCGTTTCTTCGTTGCGCCAACTGGCGCCAATTGGAAACACCGCGGGATCGCAAATCGGTCTCCACTTGGTCCTTCCATCGGAGTGGTGGTCTCCCTCTTCCTCTGCTTCCACCGGCGGGTGCCAATAAGAATAAGAATAAGTCTTGTTACTAGGTAGACAAATTATCTTAACTCTTTTCAAACTCATATCACGAGGGTGAGATGCAGCATCTGTCTAGAAATAACAGTACTTTTCTATTTTGCAACTCCATTTTTTATCGAAATCTCTCAGCCATTGTGCCATCACCTCACGTGTCATCCATGCCTTCTTATTTAAATTCCAATTTACTAGAAGTTTTTTAATATCAATTGATGCAAACGCTCTGGGGCGTGCAGCTTTCCCAATAGCAAGGGGCTTTTCTTTTCCCTTGCCTCCACGGCATACCTCGTTTTTTGGAGCCAAGGTTTTGTTTGGTAAAGCTCTGAAGAAAAGCCCTGTCTCGTCAGCAAATATAAATATCCCTTGGGCTATATCCAATCAGTATTGATGCTAGTTTTCCCCAAAATTGCTTCACATCTAGCATATTAACAGCAACACTTTCACCGCAAAAGTACCGAAAAGTTGTGTTATGTCTAATACGCCATTATTGTAGCCACCCGTTGGAAGCCACAAAATCACTGACACCGAGTTTTAAAGCGATTTCTTAAGCCTTTTCTTGTATTATTGGCCCATATATGTGAATTTTTCGTCAAATTTTTTTCAATCTACTTTCATGAAGGACCTTTTACTTTCAACACTGCTTCCAGACTTCCATTTGGCTCGGATATCTTTTTTACTTTTAACAATGAGCGCAGCCTGGGTTTTACCAATTTTTAACTAGATAATAGAAATCGGATGGATTTTCTCTAAACTTTACATACATAATTAAATCCATTTTTATTCGCTAGAAAATGATCTAACACCCGGAAAATAGATTCAAGTTACATACGTTTCATGATTACCTTTCGGCTAATGCGCGTACAGACAAATTGTTTTCCTCACTCGCGTGACTCAATTTTATCTTTTAAGTTCAGGTTTGACCTCGCCATCGTTTTATGTGTTTGCCCTATCATTCAACATAATTTACTGCGCAAACCAAACTAGGCCTGCACTTAAAACCAATATTTTAAAGAAACACGGGAAATCCCCTCTGTCATTTATATACATAGTATGTACAAAACCAATACGACGCTTTTAAACGTCTTTATAAATGTAACGAACGTTTCGTTGGCTCATTTTATATTGTTATATAAACCTATATCTTGCCCGCCTATGAGGAGTTCGCGTTCGCCTAAGAGAGGTTTTTGTTTGATTTGCTATAAAATGAAATCTCTTTGTCCGTTGACAAGAGGCTCGCATCCGCTCAATAAAGGTTTTTGGTTCAGTTTTATAGCAAGTGACCGTCCGCGTCTGTCCAAGAGAGAGTCCGCCTAAGGGAGGGAAAAAAAATTGTATTTTAAACTTGGTGCATAAGAAAATGGAGGTGTCCGTCTAATAGAGGTGTCAATGAAGTTTGACCTTACTACTTTAAAATATTTACTAACTTGTTAAAAATTTGTTTTTTAAAGTGTCTTCTTTATTATAAATTCCGATCGGTGTCTCTGTGATGAACAAAAAAGTTATAAATTGAGTTTTTCTTGTCCTATGAATACAAAACAGAGAGCTCAAAAATTTACCCTTCACTTCAAGAAAAACATTTTTTTTTTACAATTTCGACATTGCCCCAAGTTATTTGGAATTGAAAATTTAGCAAAACTCATATCACACCTCATAATGTCTTTTCCCTCATTAATATACATCCAAAAATCATTCCACCTAAAAACACATAAAATTGCCGCGAGGTAAATTTGGACGTGCTTATCTTGGCTTTTTTTTTGTATATTTTGGTTAATACTCTGGCTTGTTTAGCGAGTAAAATGTATTGTTTCATAATCTAAATCAGTAAAAATTTGAAAAAACTTTGAATTTTATGTTATTATTACTTCGTGCTATGAGTGCAAAGCGACCGCAGTACAACTGGAGGAAAGCAAAAGTGCAGAAGCAACAGTTGAGCTACGGCTAGCCAGTGTTGGTCTAATGGCAACGGTTGTTTTTCACAATGTACACCAATATCACGACGACTTAAATTGTACCACACACAAGAGTTGAGACAGTTGAGGTCAATTGTTGGACAACCAGGATGTGTTGGGTCTATCAATTATAAAGAGTATTGTTTTATCACAAGTGGTGGGAAGTGTCTTTAGAAAAAAACATGCTAACTGATCTAATCTTACTATTGTTATTAGAAGTTGTTTTAGCAGCCTTGACCATATAGGTCCGCAACCGTGACAGAGTTCAGTTGATAGGATGCGTTTTTAAGCGTTATCAAATGACAATTCTCCTACCTGCAAATAAGCAAAGAGGGTCTGACACCGTTACTTTAGACCTATATAGACTGCGGAAAATATATGTAAACTAAAATTTCATAAAAGTCAATGCTTATGTTCACAAAATGATGAACCGGCTATGAAACAGTACGAAATACCATAGATTTTTGCTAGCAAGACGTTTTTTCGCTGTAAAGATTGTTTGGTGTTTGTGGTCGCCTGTCCTTAATAAAAAACTATCTCCCTAATTTCGCGATTGTTGATATGGGAGATGATATTGTCGACTCTCAATACTTGGTATTGCAGGGATTAAGTGCAAATCAGACTGCAAACCAACGTCCCAAACCTAAGCTATTATTAATAACTTTAGCATAGTAAGACCAACTTTGGTATAGTCATCACTGATATATGACGCAAATAAAAAAATATTTCACTCTGATCTGAAGTTTGAGTTTTAGTACCGTCTTATGTTAAACTGGCAGAGTTTCTCAGTCCTCAGTCAGGTTTGCATTTAAGTGAGATTAATTGATCGGAATCGAGACGCTAATTGGATTTGCATGCAAAACCCATACTGTTGCTCTCAACTTTCGCCATCGAAACATTATACTTCACAGACTAATCGTACTAATTTTCTCAATCCAAGAGACGTTCTTAGTGCAAAGCTAAACTTCTAGCTTCTCTGTTAAATCAGAAGGGCACTTCCATAAGCCAATCTTATACCTAAAAACTGCGTGATTGTAAAAACTAATTCTCTAAAATACAAAAAGTTTTCAATTGAGTTCAGAGCAAAAATGTTGTTTAAAATACAAAATTTTCTTCTGCTCGATGAGCAAGAAGCCAACTACAATACCGGAAGGTAAGCTTTTTCCTACACTTATATAAGGTCACTTTCTTCTATGTTTTTTTTATTTCAACTATACTTTTTTAGCGATTTTCAGCAATATCCCAACTAGCTATTGTCCTGCAATTTGGAACATATTTAGAAAAAATTTTAGTCTACATTTCGAGATAATTTACAAGCTATTTTAAACAATAAGGAATTAGCATCAACTTATAAGGAACTTCCCGTTGAGCTAGAGCCTTAGAACTTGAAGCACAGTTCAGTAACCATTGACAATGCAACACGATGCAAATAAAGATTTTCCTTGGAATAGGCATTGAGTGTAAAAAAGCGCTTAATCTGGTCTATTTTGTTAGTACTCAAAGACTGAGAACACGGATTTTGGTACATAAATTTTAAATGAGTAAACCAATTTTAGTTTTTAATTTGGTGCAATATTCGGTGGTGCACCACGGTGAATAAACTTATTTAGGTGAAGTGAAAATAACTTATGTGAAAACTAAATAAGGTGAGAAAAGATATTAGTTAAATCGCAATTATTTCTGCTGATTGCACTGATGCCCTTTTCCGGGACTTGCGTGACAGTTGACTGAAGTCTGTCAACGGGACATTTTGATGGATGGTAGTCACTTTTAGTGAAGATGGCGACCACAAAAACAAAAATACACCATGAGCATTGCTAAATGCCTCCAGAAGGCGGGGCGTGTCAATGTTATGGTAAATTGGAACATGGGTTAAGCTGGCAAAAACAGGCGTTGTGATAGAATAATTTTTGGCAGAGCGTGCCAAATGTTCTGTGATTAAGAATTTTAGTTGCTTCCGAAATAGACCTATGTATAAGAAAAACTATGTTGGTTGTCTCCAAATTTTGTCGTCTCGGTTCTGATTTATTAAAAAAATTAAAAAAATTAAAATTTTTACATATCGATCCCTAGCAGCCATTTTAGTGTAACCAAAAAAAGAAGATTTTTTAGTTTACAAATATAAAGAATTGTAAAGCAAAATATTACTTACATCACAATTGCCTCATCTTTATTATTGTGATGGTGTATATAAGGGTTGTTATATTTTCTTAGATGGTTTAAAATAAACAGAATTATCGATATTACGCGGTTAGGGTTATTGCGGTTAGGGCTCGATATAATATGTTTGGTCGCGCATCACTCAAAACCTGCTTAATGGAATTGAAAAGAACTTTTACTGTGTGATTGTTCGACATTTAACTTAAAATTTTAAATATCACTTGTTCCGATCCTTTAACGGTTTCGGAGATATCGACCGATATGTGGACCAAGGTGACTCAAAATGTGTTTAGTACAATATGGGTATTAATGAGTGCTGCAATAAGGAATGTAGTTATGTATCTTATATCTTTTCTGGTATGGGATATAATGAGTAAAATAAGACTCAGTGCCATTTACTCAATTTCTAATTAGCGATTATTCGGCGCGAAGTTGGCCGGGTTTACTAGCTGTCACATAAAAACAAAAAAATTATTATTCTTGGCCTTGAGCTCATTCATATTCCCGAATACTTCAAAGAAAGAAGATAATAAAAAAAATGTTAAGGACAACCTTTATGTAATGTTGTAAAGTGCAGGAAAAATTTGTCTTAAGCAAAGCCATAGGGTAGTTGAGTTTTGATTTTAAAATTTTAACCACACCAATTGCATAATATACTGGATTTAATTAAGTGAATAATAATCAATAAATAAATCAACAAAAATTGTTGTTATAAAAAAGCAATTATTCCCTTTGTTTATAACTTCTTTGAGATTTTTTTGTAAATGATTTCAACGTTATCACTGAGATATGAAAAAATGAATGGCTTCCCAAGAAAAAAATCATTTAAACCACTAATCATTGCAACTAATACTCAAAATTTAACAGCTCTGATTAAAATTAAGCCACAACAAAATTGGTGTACTCTTTTTCCTCACTGAAACTTCAGATCTACGTTTAAACATAATTTAAAATTCTTTTATTTTGCAGCACTGCCTCAATTGTTTCTGCTTTGCGCTTGAAAATGTTTACTAATGTCACTTAAACAAATCAATATAGATTTACAAACATAATTGCATTCAAGAAAAGTCAATTAAGAAAAACCAAGTTCGTTTGAGTGCTGCACTTTGTGACAATTACTTTTTTCTAGGCTGCTATTTAAGAGTAATGCTATTGTTTTATTATTAAATTTAGTCTGTAATGCGCATGGTCGTGTAAAAGTATTTATGTAAAAAGTATATGGGCTATACATACAAACTTGTTTTATGATATTGCCATCAACCAGACACATTTATATCCTGTGAAGAAAATATTGATGAGAGTTGAAAGCTGTGTTGATTGAATTACATGCTCTATAAAGATGTATGTGAGACTTGAGGCCAAATTTGCATATTTATGTACGTGTAAGTCTTATAACTTCAAACGAGCTGCTCTTATAGAGCTGCTACTCCTTCAGAAATGGTTCAACCCGTTAGGATAAAATTCAGTATGTGGATGGTAAGTTACTACCTACGTAGGTGTTGCATCCGACAATGTTTTTAAAGTTTGGAACCCATTTGAAATAAAGTAAGACATACCAGTAAAGGTGTACAACAAAACAAGGTAAGCCTACCACTTGGAGCTGCCATCTAATACTATTATATTAACATAATCCCGAAAAGGATTTGCCGCATTCAGAGGTTTTTACAGGGGTTCTAGCTGTCTGATTTTTTTTAATAAAAATATTTCTTAGTAAGGTTGCCACGTAGTTGATTCATATTGAAACGACTTTCGTCATCCCTTGTCAAATTTTGTTTTTTAACAAATCGGATTCGGCCATCCGAAACTAAACACTGAGGATGGCGGAACGCCGAAACCGATTTGTTATAAAACAAAATTTGACAAGGGATGGCGGGAAATCGTTCCAATACAAAATAAATCAGTTACCATCTAGGGTGACACCTCCTTGTATATTTATTCATTTGCATACTGGCTTTAAACTGCACCTCATCGTTACTTTGGATAGTGAATTGAACTGAAAAAGCATATTGAGGATATTTCCAGGAAAGCCTCCAAAGCAGCTGTGATTAAACGGTGGGGTTTAACCCTCGCGTAATGCACGGGCTGTACACAGCGGTAGTAAGACCCCTCCTCTTCTATGGCATTGCAGTGTGGTGACCCTCTCTCGATTGAAGCAATAACAAACCCAGAATTAGCAGTGTACAGAGGTCACCAACAGTGCTTATACCGAATTCTGGTTTATCTATGGACAACGATTACTCCATAAGAAACGTGAGCGACACGAGTGAAAGGACGTGTATATTCTAGACTCCCGGTCTACCTCCATCTTCGCGGATGACTCTTTGCTAAACGGCAAGGAGGGTTGCGGAGTCTACTTCTTTTATCTATTATTCTACCGAGGCACTACAGCGTATTCCAGGCTGAAATTACAGGAAAGCACGGGGTGCTCTTCAAAAACTGCATTTCCGTGTCACCGATAAAAGCCCTTCAGGGCAGCAACACAACCTCGAAGGCAGCACTCGACTGCAGGCAATCGCTCAGCGAACTGGCTGCGATATGCTCCACAGCAGTTGCCTGAGTTCCAGGCCTCAGAGGCTTATCCGGAAACTGCGGTGCAAACGAAACGGAAGGAAGGCCACGGAGCAATCGGAGGTGAACCAAGGAAACAGAATTGCTTCTACTTTTGCTAAGTGCTCGAATTTGTAAAAAAATGATATTGTAGATGGATATTTCCCACAGACGTGGGGTTACGTTTGGTACGTGTTTTAATAAGCGCTGCTTTAAGAGTTTAGCGAGCTCGGCTCAGATGAAATCGAAAACATTTTTCTCTGCGTAAAGTGAACAAGTTTAGTCAACTTCCTGAACGTCTAAAGGATGATGGGGCTCTAGCCGTTATTAAGCGGTGTCACAAGAGGCCATCCGGCCTAACTGACCTTCGCAGCTGTGCAGAGTTATTTCATAGAAATCTTGAATAAATGTTCCCAAGTTTGTGCAAAAATTCTGGGAAAACTCAAAAAAGGGTGTGAGAATTTTTAAATTTTAGGCAAGCATTTCAAAATGATTTCTGATTATGCAGTTTGGTAAGCTTCTACTACTTCTAGTCTTAAAAAGTGCAAGTCTTATTTTGTGCAATTTTTTTGTATACGGTGTTTTGTATTTTCTTCTACATAAGCTTGGCTTGATATTTCAAAAGAGTTTGAGTTATAGCTCCCATTAATTTGGGGAGTTTCGATGTGTATTGCATCCTTATGCCGTACTCCCAACCAAGGGCAAGATTAGTTTGCAAAACTTATATAAAAGCAAACATATCAGATTGAAAACAGATCAGGGAAATTGAGAAAACCATCACCTTTGTGGTAGGAGAAGAAATTATCCCCTGGGAGATTTATAGACCTTTTGGTTATAGCAAAAGCGAAAATTTTAGTAGAAAAATGCTCTGAATAAATCATATTAGGCGCATGAACAAACCCGATACCGCACACAAGAAGTGCCTTTGCATTCTTGCACCCGAAAAAGGATATGACTGTATTGCAAAAAAAAAAAAAACATTTAGATGATCAGTTTTACCTTATGACGTTAGTTATATCAAAAAAGGAAAGCTTGACTTAATGCCTTAAAATTCAAAAAAGCAATGTTTTGCAAAACGTTCAAGCTTTGTGGAATTGCTCATGCCTATCATGCACCCTACACAAAATAATTTTGTGCTACAAATTAATGATGTAAGTAAAACTCAAACGTAGCAGGTGTCAGCCGACAGATTGAAGGTATCCTTACGTTAGTCTAAGCATTTTCAATCTTGCTTGCAAAATATTATGGTTCGTTAGTTCAAATCAGCAGGTTGTTCAGTTATTTAATCCAATTTATGATAAATAGCAATAGATCCGAACCACGAAATGAAGTCTCTATTTATTTTACCTCTTATCTTATTTTCTCTTCGTATAAAGGTTTTGATTACGCTCATGCATGTATGTTGGCAGAACCTATTCTGTAGTATGAAATAGCTAATTATTAAATATTAAGTATTTTATTTTTTGCCAGTAGGTATATGAATTTGCGCATAAATCCGAATACTTTCTTAAGTGTCATATATCACTCACTTATGTGTACTATATCTACTTATAGAAATAATAATTTTTACTCACACTTTGAAGCATTTTTCCCATTTAATATAAATCAGTTTCCTGCTTCCGTTTGCTTTCCGACTTTTTGTTGAGTGGTTAAAGGAGCATGACGCTTATTTATTTTTTACTAGTAAGACCGGCCAAGCTTCGCTGCGTCTCAGAACTTTTAATAAAATGAGTTCGATTTTAGTAATTTTATCTCCGAAACCAGTTGAGATATGGAACTAATTATCGCGGGATCAGCCTGCTTAATAACGTATATAAGGTCCTATCAAGCGTATTGTGCCAAAGACTGAAGTCCACCGTTGACAAATTGATTAGATCTCATCAGTGCAGCTTCAGACCAGATTTTCACTATGAAAGAAATCTTGGAAAAACCCCCGAGAAAAAAATCGACACACATCATCTCTTTGTTGATTTCAAAGCCGCTTGCGATAGCACGAAAAGTAACTGCTTATATGCCGCTATGTATGAATTTGGTTTCCCTATACGGCTGTGCAAAATGACGTCGAGCAACACCACCAGCTAAGTCAGCATCGGGAAAGACCTCTCCTGGTTTCAGACAGGGTGACCCACTATCATACGATTTCTTTAACTTGATGCTTGAGAAAATAATACAAGCCGCAAAACTACACCGCTCGGGAAAGATATATTACAAGAGTGTGCAGTTGGTGGCGTATGCCGATGACATTGACATCATTGAATCAAATAAACGCGCCGTAGGTTGTGCCTACTCTAAATTGGAGAAAGAGGCGAAAAACGTGGGTTTTGGAGGTGAACGAGGGCAAAACGAAGTGTCTTCTGTCATCATGCAAAGAGTCAGCACATTCGCGCTTTGGCACCCGCACCACTGTTGTCAGCCATAAGCGAACAAAAACCACGCTCTTCAAGTCGCTCATAATACGCGTTCTGCAATATGGAGCAGAAGCATGGCCGATGACAGCTGTAGCTGAGTTGGCCCTTAGAGTATTCGAGAGAAAGGTTCTTCGAAGGATTTATGGGCCCCTACGCAATGCCGACGGTGTTTACTGAAGCAGATTTAATGATGCGTTGTATGAGCTCTAGGCAGACATCGACATAGTCCAACGAATTAAAAGCCAGCGGCTACGTAATCAGTTGCATTATGAAAAATCCGAGATAGAGCGTTCTCCAGAAATATTTTATTTAATTAATAAATAAATTTAATTTAACTTTGAAAAAAAATAAAATAAATAGGATATGCGAAATCAAATATAGGCTGTACCGAACCCTCTTATATATTTTTTTAACACGGTTAAATTTATTTTATAACCACACATTATTCTTTTTGCAAATAAAAGCTTTATAAATTTACTGAGGCCCTTTTTTGCCTGTTTTACAAAATATGAGAGTGGCCTTAAGGCGATTGCGCTAATTTAAAAAAAAAAAACTATGGTATCCAATAAGTGAAATATTGTACCAAATATAATTGATACATGCGATGATGTTACCTCTTCTTCGAACCTTAACCAACTTTATTATAAAACTTCAACACCTTTTAAATTTTTGCTTTCATTCTAAGTCTACCCCTAACTCTTTCTACACATTAAAAACATATTTTCCCATTAATAATAAATAAGTTGTTCGTCTATGCCATAAAAATGCTAGCATCTTAGTGATTTCTAATGAATTTTCCATTATCACTACATTAAAGCAATAAAAATGTAATCAATTTTCAATCCGCTTATACAAGAACGCTTGAGTGATTCTATGAAAAAAAAGATAAAAATCAATTATGGAACATATCAGCACACTTTATTTTGTGCCAAATATTGGCAAATAAAGTTTTTGATGGCCATAAATTGGAGGCGAAATATAATTTGACCATTCTGACCTTAGCAGTGGCAAGCTGTGTGCGTGAATGGGATAAAAATGTAAATGCTCGAAGCCAAATTATTTTCCATAACCAAATCACTGTTAAAAAGATTTTTATGTCACACTATTAGGACTTAAATTATTTGCATATTAAATTATGTAGAAAGATGTTAAGTTTTGGTAACTAAAGTGGTTGGCAGATTGCAGGAAGGAGAAATGTAAAAGCTTTAGTAATTGATGTAGAATTTTTCTTTTGTAAAGACACAAAACTTTTGCTATTTATGCTTGATTTCTTCATATTTTAAAAGAGTTGCATATAGAGACGTTGTTCTCTTATACTACACTCCTTGTGATGGGTCCCCTTAATTTGGTTAGGAAGTTAGTAAGATGTATTAATTTTTAAAAGGACTTCTTAAGAAAAACTATTTCAAACTTTCTTTGGGGTTTAATGAATGTTATATGTTTAAAACCCGTATTTGACTTAGCTTCTTTGCGCGTTCGAAGGCTTCAAGGCAAGTAATGGGACAAGTAACATCAAAAATGTTTTTTCATTATTTTAATCGTTTTCGTACCTTGATTTTAGTGTCTGACAGCAAATTATAACAAAACAAAAAAAATTAGTGCAACTTTGTTGTTGCAATCTAACTTTTGCTCCTATTCTTGTTTTAAACTATATTTGGTGATGTTGTTTTTTACTTGATGTGGCAGTTTTACTTTCCCTATGGTACACTCCTAGGTAAGTAACGAAACAAAACTGCATTGTTACATTCTATAACGAAATGTGTAACGAAACTGTAACAAAACTAGTAACAATTTCCTTGAAACTGTTCCAATAGAATCCAAACCTGTACCGAAACTGACTCCAGATTTGATCACAATAACAGAACTGTGACAGAAACGCCAAATATAGAAGCTAGTAACGCTACATCGGTACAACAAAACTTGAAACGAAACCTCAGGAACGTGATCAAAAATACGATACTATATGAAATCTACACGGCAAAAAATTTTACCCTAAATTTAAAACTCTTTTGGGCTACATATATGTCCAAACCTAATTTGGTTTAGAATTTAAATTATGCCAGTTTTCGAGAAAATGAGCATGAAGACCAGAGTTTAAATTTTAAACCAGAAATGTTTTAATAATTTAAAAACATAAAAAACGTTTGTATCAGTTGCCAGGATTCGAAATGACGCTCCCCGCATCAGAGTCGTATACTCTATCCGCTGAGCTACGACGCACTCAGAACTGTTTAGAAAAAAATTGAATGACTTGAAAAACCTTTTAGAAATAAATGAAAAAAGTTTTAAAATTTAAGATATTTTTTTCAGTTCAGTTTTAAATATAAACCGCAAGAAATTGAAAAATGGTGTAGGAGTTACCGTAAGTAGGGAACGGTTTTTTGTTACAAAATGTCTCACACAACTTTACGGGACTAAAAAATTAATAGTTGAAAATGAGTAGAAGTATTTTACAGTTTCGATACGCGAGTAGCGCACCTAGTATTGTTTCTATACAATGTTTCGTGCCAGCTCAAGTTTCCGGCAGTTTTGTTACATAGAATTTCGTTAAACTTCTGTTACTCATCAATATTTATGTGTTTCTTGGAACAATAACAGAAGAAATGGAGTTTCGTTTCCTTACAAGATATTTTTATAAGGCTCTGTTCTAAATCCTCTTGATTGCACTACCAATTTCTCTACAAAATTCTCTGATCAAGAAGTCTTCCGAAATGGATATATAAGCAAAGATATTACGGTTATCACTAAATTTTCATGCTCTATCTTTATAAAAATTTTCAATAGTCAATTAAGAAATAATTAAAACAATATTTGCTTTTATAAAAAATATTATTCTTGGCCATGAGTTAATTTATGATCACAAGTAAAGCAGACGATTTTTCCTGTGAATTGATGACAAAAATAAACAAACTCGAACATCCCAATCCGGGTGTCAAAAATGGACACAAAAAGCAAAAATCTATCATAATGCTGAATGCTGTAAGATAGCGGTGCTTGCACACTACAAAAGATATAAAGCATAAAAATGGATTTTAGCTGACAGAAAGCTAACCTTCTGATAGCGTAGCAGCTATAATAAAAACTTTTAATGATGAATCAAAAAACAAATCCTAAAAAAATAAAAACAATCAAAATTTTCATATAAAAACAATTATAATTTTTCTTTGCCCTGTGCTCATTTTTAGTCCCGCGTACTTTAAAAGTCTTTATATTTTACAAAAACGCAATCGCTTCAACTCAAAGTAAGTCAGTATTACCCAGACGCATCTCCCTAAAAACGTGGTTGTATTTAAAAAACATCAATAAACATAGTGAACGTATGGCAGGGGGTACACGCTCAATATTTACTGACGTGATCCATATTGATGGATCCCAAAATGTATTCAAATTCGTTTCACGATTCATCAATTTTGAATGCTACATTGTCAATAAATATGGCGAGCCATGGATCACGTTAGTAAATATTGAGCGTGTACCACCTGCCTATCAGTAACGTTGATATGAAGTAAAACAGCTACATAACCCTAGAGATAACTTTAAGTGCTATTGACTGTAGCTTAATTACATTACCCCTCAACACATTTCATTTACTACGCTTGCTTTACTTCACACATGTTTACTTCAATATTGCTTTATAACTTTAGAAATTTCCTACATTAACTCCACCCGTCACAAATTCACAACCGTGCTGCAAATTAACTCATAGGTGTCGATGCATGAAACCTTTGCTGAGCCTTTTCGCTCCGTTAATTCTTTTATTCGCTCTTACGTTGAAATCCCATTAACGCACTCATCGAACAATTTTACTGCTCTTACTGCCACATAAAACAACACACTCTGCTCTCTATATCATACCTACTCCATACACCTCTTTACTAATTTATCTTCCCTATGGGTAATTGGAGTGTAACTTCTAGCACTCGTGATTATATACGGATGGTTACTTCTTTACTATGTATACTGATTGTGCAATAAATGCGTTACACCCACAACACAAACATACATACTTATTTATGTTTGTAAACACAAGAATGCAATTATATGTCAGAATGTATGAACGCGTTATGTGTACTTAAATTGCATAGAAAAAGGAGCAAAAGCTATTTAAAAAGGGAGTTTTAAATGAAGTAATAAAATTTGTATGGAACATTTCAAAGCTGATTACATTTTCTGCAAACTTTAATGAATAAAATTTCCCTTTGGTAGCAACAAAAGCGAAGGAGTTTTACAGCAGAGATTTAGTAGCAGTTACTTGAAGAAAAATTGTATGGGAAAACATTTTTTGTGGATAAAAGCTATAACCAGTAGCAAAAGTAAAAAACACAAGTAAGGAAAGGGCTCTGCCTTCGACTGTGCCGAAGACTTTATACCTCATGAATACGCATCACGGTTTTAAGTGTCTGATCCTTACTCACAATTAGTACAAACTCTGCAAAACTGTTAATTTAAAGATACATAGCCCAAACCCCATTTATCGGAACAATCGGTTTTTTTGGTGCTATATGTTATGTAGGTCCGATCTCGGTGGTTTTCACTACACACATTATATATATAATATGTACTAAACTGCAAAATGTTACGTTCATAGCTTTTTAATTGCAACAGTAATAGGCCAAAACCCCTTTATCGAAAATATCGATTATATGGAAGCTATATGTTACGTTGGTCCGATCTGGGTGACTTTCACTACACACATTAAATATATAATATGTACTAAGACTGCAAAATGTTATGTTCCTAGCTTTTAAATTGCAACAGTAATAGGCCAAAACACGTTTATCGGAACAATCGATTGTATGAGAGCTATGCGTTGTATTGATCCGATCATGCTGGTTCGGACAAATGATTAATGCTTTACAAAATGGCTGTCTCTTAACAAATTTCATCAAGATATCTCTAAAAGTTCTAAAACTGAGGGACTAGTTTGCGTTCAAACAGACAGACGGGCGGACTGATGGACGGACAGACGGACATGGCTATTCCTCACAGATATGACGGACATGGCTACAACTCAGCTCATCGCCCTAATCATTTCGGTATACTTATTGGGTGGTTCTATCTCTTCTTCATCTCATACTTACAAACATCGGACCAAAGTTACAATACCATTTCATGTTCATGAAAGGTATAAAAAATATCGCATTGTTCAAATAAGGGCTATTTCTGCAGCACATTTGACTCGAAATAAGCGTAATTTTAAATATTTGCATAATAGTAAGAGCAGTATCTTAGGAAGAGATGGCATACCTTGACTTTTCACATCTCCGTATGCCTGCTTAGAAGGTAAGCCAAAAGTAAATGATAGCCAAAACCCGAAAACAACATGAATCAACACTTATCCCGACGTATAAAAAATGTGTAACAGGCCGAAATCTTTACATTGCAGATATTCAAAGAAAATTAATAGGAGGTATCAATTTTAAGCTAAAAGAATCCAAAGCAACAGCTTTTAGAAGTTTTGTCTGTCAGTATGTTTGGGCGCGTATTACTCAAAACTTGCCGAATAGAATTGAATGCAACTTTCAGCGTTGCATAACTATACGTTTAACTTAAATCTTAGTTTATTTAAATATATTTTTTAAATTTACAATAACTTTACCAGCTTCGGAGTTATCGACCAATATGTGAACCAGGGTGACCCAAAATGCGTAAGTGCAATATAGGTATCAAACAAAAGATGCTAGTGAGTGCGGCAATAACTTCTACAACTCAACTATTTTCGGAGATATAATGACCAGAATTTTACTCAGTCTGATATAGTTTTGAGACGCAAAAATGTTCAAGAAAGGCTATCCGTCCCGCAAATAGCCCCCACTACAGTCGAATCGGCATCTACAATATCGAAAATAATTTTATCTCTAACGTATTAGGCAAAACAATGAAGCCTATGGAAGTAGAAGGGCTGATTGAACCTCACAACTTCAGCTTAGACGTGTAAGGTCAGAAGAATGCCCATGATAAGAAAATTGACAAACCATCTCTCTTTCGATTCCAAAGCGCCTTCCGATAACGCCTGTACACCGAAGTTGAGCAATTTCCGCAACTCGGTCAGGATTGAGAAGGAGCGTTCGAAAATGAACGAGACTTCGAACAAGAAGCCTCCCTGCAATGCGACTACTTTATGCTGGGGAAGATAGGTTGAACAGTCACGCGGATTCGCACTGGTACAAATTATTAATGAGGTTGCTGTTGCCATGGTATGCTGATGATATTGATATTATTGAAGTTAACAAAAAAATTAGGTCTTTCCGGAAACACAGGCGAGACGCCGAACAGAAGCAGGATCGTTTCACCTGCTCCTTTGGAGCCACATTTGTTTTTTTAGACACACATTTGAACTGCAAAGAATTTCGTCTCTTTGGGAAAAAGCTACTTTGGACTGAGAAGTAAAGTCCTGAATAAATCAACAACTCACACGCTGTATAAGTCTCTCACCACGGATTTAATGGTATATTGCTCGGGTTAAAAGGCAGAGTAGAAAGAGGGCAGACTGACCTCTTCAATATTCTAGTTTAAAGAAGATTTTTGGTCCTTTGTAGATAGTGCAGTGTATAAATATAAATTAACCTTGCGCTCTTTGCCATATTCACACTCGAAATCGGCGACAGGTGAAGGGTGACGGTTAGGTTGGGCATTTCAGAAAGTAATTCAAAAGTTTAGTAGGGTATTTAGAAGGTTGTGTTACTCATGTACCGATAACACGATTCTAACCATTCTTGAAATTGATAGAAGAGACATATCTAGACAAACTGCGATATTAAACAGTTATTGAAAAATTAAAATTCGATTCGTGAACGAGATTGGGAAAAAATACTTCAAGTCGCAACTCCACTTTTCCTGAGAAGAATGGAACGGTTAAACGCTTACGGTGCTAAAGTGCAAAAAAAATTCCATAAGGAACCTTTTCCGAAGCCTCTAAAAGCAGATATTAGACTGGAAACTTCTCAAACATATAAACACAAGGGATGGATTTCAAGCGGTGTTCGGAATGTTCGGGTATTTGTCATGAGTTAAATTAATATGACATCAAAACTGAGCTTGAGTGAAGATATGCCCTATGAAGCAACCAACCACCCTTCACCCGCATCGCAAAATTTTGATAGATGACTTGAATTCACCGCACAATCTAATGTACAGCACTACTAATACTCATATGAACTGCAATTTCAGTAGCAACGCTAGGTGACTTAAAAAAAAACAATAAGAGCTTTAATTGTGATTTATAATTCCCACAGAGAAAAAGTTTCAACTTTATTTGAGGATGAAAGATGTCACCAAGGAACCGTAACTATTTATGTATTTTTGGGTGCAATGGTTGCCGTGCGAACTTTTCTGCTAAATTATGCTCTCTTTCAAGTTGCAGCCATGTTTTCAGCTTTACAATTTCTATTCTTTTTATATTTTTCTAGGGTTTTTTGGTAAGTTTTAAGTGAAATGCGATTTTAGTTTACAAACAAGAAAATGTCGAAACAAAAAAAGAACATTACAAAACAAAAAAAAAAATGTAAATTAAACAGAGCAAGTCGGTTGAATTCATTTTTGGCATTTTTCTGTTGACGGTTTTCAAAATGAATTCCCTTTGCAGTTGCCCTTTGGCGGCGACAATTCAGTACTACAGACACACAAAATAAAATATAAATACATATATATAACAACGAAACCGAAAAAAACGGAATTATAAAAAAGCAAAATAGTTATGCATGGTGGCGGCGAAAAAAAGATTAAAAACTCTATGGCAGTCAGCAGCTTATGGGCGGAGATAAATTTTAATCTGCATGCAAATGCTTTGAGCGACACAGAGGGAACACCGAAAAAATAAAAACGCAAAATACGAAACAGGTGAAGGCGACTAACTGCGTGTAAAACTGAATATTATATACCTAGTTCTGGGCTTAGATGATTGATAATCTAATGAAATCTTTAACTATCCACTGGCATATAATTCGCACACTCTAAAATTATCTAAACCTTTGAAAACTATGTATGTATATCCCTATAAAAGTACTAAAAATTCAGGGGAAATTGATTACATTGCCAACATTGATTGGTCTACAAAACTGCATGCTCAGGAATTTTTTGAAAATTCTGATGAAAATTTTGATGACCATTCTGGAAATTTTGATGACCATTTTTTGAAGTTCGATTAACTTTCCTGAATTTTGTGTAAACTTTGAAATTTCTTTTTATGTGGATTCTGTTATCGAATATCTACCCATTGACTGCCACGTCAGACACATATGTCCGACACGACTATTATCTCGCCATGTCACACAGCAACGATTGATGATAAATATGATTTTATTGCAGCAATAAAATATATGGCCTTCCATGAAATTTCTGTTATAGGGGCTTCGGCGCAGCTCAGAAAACAATTATAAAAATTGGTTTTGAAAAAAAAAATTTAATTCATTTTATTAAAGTAACAAACATTCTTTTTTTTATTTTATTTTTTTATTTTTTTATAAAATATTACCAGCACTACCCTAAATTCCAATTTTGACGTCTCTGATGAGATTTAAAAAAAAATTGCTCTGGCCCCCAGCAACCTATTTGCTGAAAGTGCCTTGGCAGTCAATGTGTTAACGACGTATGCGGAGATGCATGCGAACCCTTGTCTTCAAGCATGCAACTACGAAAAACTATCATTTCCAATTAGCCGCTCTTTTTAGTTGCTTCCACCTAACGAGAAATCGGTTATATGGTTGAGTGCATCCTAAAAACAGTGAACTGGTCACGTGTGGGCTCTCAGCTTCAGATTCAAACATATCGATTCAGGTATACATGTTTGCATGTATCACAAATACAGCAAAGTTTTAATGTTTGCCCTCTCCGTCAGAGATTTCGAGTTGTGAGATCAAGAACGCATGCTGGGATGTATATCAAGCGCGATGTACATATGTTAGCGCACTTCGTCCCAGCTTTAATGTTATGAGATCGAGAACGTATGCCAGCTCAGAAATTAACAGTTATCTTTTATTGATTTGTTTGTCTGGGCTTCCAATACCGATACTTTCTCTTCAGTCAAATCTAGTAGTTATATACAGGTCCGAAATATCGACCGAAATATGGGAGATGGTCTTTTTATAACTATTTAAAAGTAGTAAGCTGTTAACTAGTATGAATTCGCCCATAAAATTTATAATCAATGTACTAGAATGTTTGCTGAGTTGTTTGCAAGGTTAATACTCTGAAACATGTAGCTTTTGTTGTTGTTATTGTAAAGGCACCTTTCAAAGAGTTGGGTTAGTCTCTAAGTTTAAGCAAAATTTTTGTTTCAGTTGCCTACCTAGTCAAAAGTTGGACCTGGCTAGCTGTTTCGAAACCAACAACTGTACCAAGCCTAGTATTGTAGAAAAGTATAAGCTATTCTCACAGAACCTGCCCCTTTTGACGGCTGAGTATCACTTACAAACTTGAGTAATTGTAAAGATAATCCTTAGTGGTAACAATTAAGTAATTTCTCCTTCTTAGGTCAAGTCAAAAAAATAATAAAATAGTTTTGAGAAAACACCACGTAAAATACTTCTCTTTGAATACTCATGTTTTCACATTTCACTCTGTTGTTTTAAAATTTCCATATAGCTTTAAACTAACAGATATACCAACAGAGTTTAAGTTTAGTTTTCTATCTTCGTGTTTAAAAAAAATGGTCGATTTTTATAAAACCGAATTTATATATCCATATCTTTCGAACGCAGTGTTACTTTTCTGATCCGTTTAGAGCACTAGTAAATTTAGATTTTTGGTTGTTGCAGAACAAAGATTGAATGAAGATTTTAATAAAATAATCGAAACACTTATTATCTGAAAGTTTCAATTAAAAAGATAAGAAAAACAATAAAATAAGAACTTATTATAAGTCATTTTACAAAAACTAAAATGAACTTATCAAAATCAAAAAAATACTCACTGTAATATTGCAATGGTTCCAAGCTTTCAAAGGTGTATATTGGAACGATTTTTCGTCATCCCTTGTCAAATTTGGTTTTGAGACAAACCGGTTTCGGCGTTGTGCCATCATCAGTGTCGATTTTCGTTCCGATCTGTTGTTGTCGTTTGTCTTGTATTTATAGTAGGTAACAGGTAACGTCAGCATGGGAGTCTACGTGTACGTGTGTGCATGTGTTGTGTGTGTACATTCAGAAACGGGGGTGGTTTGCATCGATCGGTTTTTGTGTGGTTGACTGAGGCAAACGACAACAACAGATCAGAACGAAAATCGACACTGATGATGGCACAACGCCGAAACCGGTTTGTCTCAAAACCAAATTTGACAAGGGATGACGAAAAATCGTTCCAATATACATCAATCATTCACCCTGTCGGAAAAATAACAAAACAAAATAAAACTTTCAAAGGTCGTATATTTTTGGGATGGAAAAATCGAACTGATATTGTCGAGAATCGTTAAAATATTCAACAAGATAACATTTTCACAAACGACTTTTCTGCCGAAATCACAACAAAATTATTAATTCAAGAAAATAAGTAAACAGGTAAGCCCTCCTCAAAATGTCGAAGAATTATATTTTGGAGTAACCCAACATTTTCCGCCACTCCGTGTTTTCTTTAAAATGATAAATATCTATGTGGGACAGCGTTCAGGAAATAGTGTACTTATGTCTACATAAAACAATAAAGTTGTAGTGGTTGTGTCAGTATCTTGATTATGGCCCAAAAAATAGTGCTTAGAAACTATAATTATAACGGGTTTATGTCGGTATCAAACATTGTGTACTAGATGCAACTAGGTAAATAAAAAAAAATTATAAGCTCCAAAAATAAAAAAATGTGCTCAACAAAAATGAAATTGGTGCTGAAACACAACTACAAATGGATTTATGCAAATGAATTATGTATGTAGATATATATTTTTTCGTTTTCATTTTTAACTTTATGATAGTTAAGACACTCGAAAGTATGTGCATATGTATGTATGCATGCATGCAGTTTTGTAAGTTTTTGAGCAGTAAAAAAGATTAAAATTGTTGGACGACGAAAATAAGATATAGAGTAATGGCAATAGCTGCGGGCACACTTTATCTAACGAATCTCGGTGAAGGCCAACAAACACATGTGATTGACACCTTCTTTCTTCTTTAAATTGTCATCTAAACGGCTGGGCGATTTTGACGGTCCAACATAGCTCGCCAGTCGTTTCTTTGTTGCGTTGAATTACGAGCGACCTTATAATCTAGAGTATTTTAGCCAATGCGTAACGTGCAAAGACAAATACAAATCAATGGACAAGTAATTCACCCGCACATTCAGTGATTTCTTCTCGCGAATCCTCTAAAGGCCATTCATCCTTCTTTAGAAAACTCCATAGGCGGCAAGCATACCAGCTAAGCGTGAGAGTGAATTCTGCAGAAATGTGGATTTATCGAACCAAGGATGTCTTTAATATTCATTGGCCACATAGTTGCTAGCTCGCGCGTTAAAAGTGATACAATGTGAAAACCAGCTATGAGGTGGGTTTTGTCGAAGGCTGAGGTAAAGCTCAGTCAGCAGAGGTCCCACTAACCCCTACTAAGAAATAACACGATATATGTGTATTAAGATCGAACACACACACACGGCCTGAAGGCGTTGGGGGAAGCACGAGAACAACGGCTGAATGGCGGAGCGGCAAGGCGGATTTGGCACAGCTGGAAAACGGCTACAGTTGGTCAGCGGCAGAACGGCGGAGCGACAGGGTGTATTTGGCACTGCTGGAAAGCGGCAACGGTTGGGCGGCGACTCACCGGGAGCAGAAGTAGCGCGGCGGGGAGCGTATCAATGGCGGAGCAGCGATCGTCGGGTCGGAAGACTATTGAGGCGGGGATAGCGGAGCGGGTCAATAGGCCGGTGATTTCCCTGACGTTGTCTCTTTGTGCCGATATTCCTTAGGCGGCGATTTGGTGGGGCGGTACTCTGAAAAGAGACTTGAGTGAATCCGGTTAGGGTGCTGGCTCTGTGGCTGAACACCACTGCCTCCATCAGCGCACGCTATATAGGTGGCTGAATGGAGGGCAGAGTTGTTCCAGCTAGGGCTTCGCAGGCCGATCGGAGGGCTGAGGGGAGGTGCACCCTAAAGGCCCAGCGCTATTACCCCTCGTCCACCCATCAGTCTACCCCGAAGCCGGAGATAAGTGGAAATCAGTTCGCCGCCGGAGCGGCACGGTCTTTTCACTCAGCTAGTCGGTGGAGCGAAAAGCCATAAAGCAACAACTCCGCCGACTCACCCAACCAGAAAGGAGTGCTGGCCCCTCGCTGGACACCTCCGTCACCCGCTCGTATTCGCACTCTATCTATGTAGGTGTCAGGAGAGAGGGGGCCGGCGGTGTATCGGCTCTTTGCCATGTAGGACGGCGTGGTGGTCGGGGGGGGGGGGGGGGGCAATTGTGTTTAAAGCACAGACCTATGCGACATTTCGGAGGGTTTACGTTACACGCTTTCCCCAGAGAGTTTGATTTTTAAAACACCTTAAGTTTTTGTTATGGAGGCTAGTTGCAAGGAACACATTATCGTAGTATCTCTCTCTATGGCGCGATATACAACAGGTATATCATCATAAACCTCCTAAGAGATTTTTGCGCCAAGCTTCTCTTCCAATTTGTGGTGTGCCGATTTGAATTTTCCCTACAAATTGGTGGGACCTACAGTTTTTTGCCGACTCCGAACGGCATGTACAAAGGAGAAGAATTTTTTGCTGAGAAGCCTGTCATGGCAGAAATACACTCGGAGAGTTTGCAAAACCACTGCCGAGGGGCGACCCCGTTTTGAAAACTTTTTTTCAAATCACTTTTGATGTTACCTGTACCAGGGCTCGAACCATGGACCTTCGGTGTGGTAGGCCGGAAACACTACCTTCACACCACGGCGGTTCCATCCATAAAAAATGGCAGTGAAGCACTCGCAGTTATGTAGCCAATCTTTTCAATCACCAATAAGGACTACACCATTGTATGGGTGAAATGTAAAGAGAGATTGAGCCAAAAAATAGTTTAATAGATTGTTTAAATTGACATATTCTACCGAAGAATATGCTGAGGCAAGAGAAAAGAAAACATAATTCTTCAAGTTAGAGTGTGAGCGTGCTAACTAACCTTCAAAAAAATTTACATGCCAGTGAAAAAACACCATTTTATATTTAACTGAACACATAGAAAAGGGTGACTTACTAAGCTTATACATAGATAGGATATGACACTCGTCGTTTGCCTGGTTGATGCAATATCCCCGGCTCTATCGAAATGCACCGCAAAGTAAATTTTGATAAAAACTGGATTTAGCAGGTTTACACTCGAAGACGAAAACTTTTTATTTAAAAGAATCACACTAAATAATAAACATGAAATCCCTCCGACCCAATAAAGGTTAAAAAGAGCGTGCGCTCTTTAGACTCTGACTCGTTGAGGTATTAAAAATTTTTACCAACGAAGTCTTGCTTAAGAACTACAACAAGAGCAAGAACAGCATATAAGCTTCACAAGCAGTTATTTCCTATGTTGTTTCCAAACCGTCTGTAATCCACTGAACTTCCGGATTCGTAAAGTTTTGGATATCTTGGAGGCAATATGCGTTCCCCAGATAGATAGAATTTCTGAAAAGAATCACTTAAACTTATGAGAAAAAAATAATGACCATGCTTGCCTTTGCGCATTGAGCGAAAAAGGGATTCACAAAACTGAATCAAGAAGCGACCTTTTTCGGAACTGGTCGATTTTGATAATTATAGCTTTTTCATATATCTGATTGTCATCACTATTCCTGCTAAGGTGAGATTTACTACTCAATCATTCAGGACTTTCAGATAATATCCCCGAAATCACAACTAATGAGAAAATGTTGAGATAAATAATACAATAGATGAGAGGACTCAATCAAAATATAACTGAGCAACAACAATAACATTATAGAGTTACATACATGAGCGGTATGGGAACTAAACGCTTCTATCTTTATATGCATTAACATAAAGGCTACATATGCGTATCTACAAAAGTTCTTATATATATGTACATACATATAGCATATACAAGAATGACAATACAAATAAATATATTTAACTCAACCAAAAAACTTAAATTGGCAACTGCTTACGTCTTTGCCATTGAAATAATTGCGTCTTAACTATTTTGCTAGGCAACAACGCCCTTTATAAAAGTTTTAAGCCACAAGCTGAGCTGCATTTCTGCTTATTTTCAAGGAGTTCGAAGTGCCGACAGCTGCAACGAGCTATAAAGTAAGTAAGAAGTTTTTATATTCCAAACTTAAATTGCTGCTTTAAAGTTGTTACAAAAAAGTTTCATTTCAAAACTTAAATTGACACCTGTAGAACTGGAAAACTTTGTAAAGGGATTAAAAATGCTGCTTGACTCAGAAATGAATTGGTTTAAAATTTTATAGAAGAGTAAAATTTGACTTTATTCTGCAGCTGTGCTGAAAAAGGTATGCTGATTGAACGTCTTGGCCTGGCAGGTGAAGTGTTGTTACAACAATGACGGATGCGTTGGTACAATTAAATTAATATTATTACAAGCGTGGTTAATATTCAACAAAAAAGCTTCCGTAATAATTTTAATTTCAAACTCTCTATTTAACTATATTCAGGATATTATCAAACATTTTTATTTATAGACAAAATTTTTACTTTCAATATTTATTTATTATATTTGATTATATTTTATTTTATTTTATTTGACTTTACTTCAAATTTTTTTACTTTAGTTAGTTTTTTTTTATTTGTTATTTTTGCTTATTTTTTTAATATAACTTTATTTTATTTTAAATTATTAATATTAATTATTTAATTATCTATAATAATGTTTGTTTATTTTATTTGGTTTTATTTTATTTTATTTTATTTTATTTATATATTTTTTTTATTTGCTTTTATTTTATTTTATTTATATATTTTTTTTATTTTTTTGATTCTATTCATTAAATTTTATTTTAGTTTTTTATTTATTATTTTATTTTATTTTACTTTATTGATCTTCTATTTTTATGTTTAGGTTAAAGCGTCCTAAAATATTTGATTTTTAAATTCAGCCCTGTACTAGCAAAAAAAAAAAACTTACTTAAAGAAGATATTGTGAAATAATTTTAAAGCCATTATTTGATTACTTTAAACGAGCCATTCTTGTAAATTTGTATATTTCTATATCCCGACTATCTCGAAAGCCGCTCAACCGATTTGGATTAAATTTTGAATGTAGATAGTGTACCACATTCTACGTAGGTGTTGCCATATAGGTTATTTTTTGGTGTTGCCACCTATCTGCATTTTTTTAAAAGAAATGAAATATGCCAATATGGGTATCAAACGAAAGGTCTTTTCATGCGTATTGAAAAAAAAAAATATTTCTAAGTAGGGTTGCCACTTTCGTTCGACAAGAAAAATTCGGCAAAAAAGTTCATATACCGAGAATCGCACTCATCCAAGGAGTCGCTAAGGTGCAACTTCCAGTGTGGCCAACATTTGCCATGACTGCGCATAAAGATCAGGGAGAAACTTTTGAGTTTGTCGGAGTTCATGCATGGTATGTTATATGTGGCGTTTCAAGAGCTAAATGACCAAATCCATTTAAAGTAATGATTCCGGAACAAAGCAACGTACTCGGAATATGGTATGGAGGGAAGGGTTGCAATAGATTTCATATGCATTGAATATAAAAATTTTGCATAGTTCTATCTTTAAAAATAAAGAAGAAAGCACAGAATGTTGACCGATATATGGAGCTCTAACCGACAAATATACAAATGTGACCCTAATCTTTCTCGATGTCGAAAATTTGTTTGAGCAGCCACCAAGAGTAATTTGTGTATTCAAACTTTGTTACTAATAAAAAATTTTGAACATATTTTTGTTATCAAGATATGTCTTTAGAACGCTCCACTGTTGGTAAGTAAAATTATTCATACAAACAACCAGAATAACTTTATTGATGATTACCTAAATAAACTAATTTGTATGGCAAACTATAAAAATGCTGAGCAAAGCTCGGTCGCCCAGGTACTAAGAGCTAATACTAGCTCTGTGCTGTGAAAAAGAAATGACTTTTAAATGAAAACACTATTTGCATATGTTCCATAGTTTTTTACAGAAAGCATTAATTAGAATTTCCGTTCGTAAATGCACAACTCCACTTTCTATATGCAACCGCACAGCCTGCCGTTATTGTTAATCCTTCTACTTGCTTACACCATCTCCTCCAAAAATATGAATTTTTATCTTTCGCGTGCTAAGTGAACTTATTATAATGGTATAAAATGCTTTTAACGTATTAATTATCTTTAAATACGAAAAATTAACTAATTACGATATCACAAATGCAACTGGTATCACTAATTGGAAAAATGTTTTTAATATTATTGTTTGCTAGTATACAAATAAATATTTATGTGCAAGAACTTTTAATATCTTTCACTGTCTAGTAGCCAGACTGGAGTTTTACTAGATTGGCTCATAAAAATTAATTAATTTCCAATTGCGTCAAAGTATAATTTTAAAAGTAAAAGCATAGGCAATCGAAAAAGTCATAGAGGCAAATATAATTGTGTCACTAATTAGATATTATTTCTACTCTTCTTTGATTTTAGTCTTCTTTAGTTAGCTGCAAAAGCTAAAATAATACAAGTTATATGGTATCAGTAAAGCTGCCATTCCCGGTCACCTGCTTCTGCTTTGCTAAGTATGCATTAGGGATGTTGGAGAAATGGCTGATTTCATATATGTACTTGAATACTCTGGTTCCGAAAAATTATTTATGTACAAAATTCAAGCCAGACATATTTAAAAATAAAATAAAAGCCATTAAATAAAAAAATAAAAAAAAAAAAAACATATCAAAAATTAAATAAAATAAATTAAATAAAACGAAAAAAAAACAATAAAATAAAATAAAATAGAATAAAAAAAAAAATTTAATTAAACAAAAAATAAAATAAAATAAAATAAAATTAAATAAAATAAAATAAATAAAATAAAATAAAATAAAATAAAGAAAAATAGAATAAAACAATATAAAACAATAAAACAACATAAAATAAAATAAAATAAAATGAAATAAAATAAAATAAAACAAAAAAATAAAAATATAAAAGAAAAAATAAAATAAAATAAAATAAAATAAAATAAGAAAATTAAAAAATAAAAGAAAAAAATTAAATAAAATAAAATAAAATTAAATAAAATGAAAAAAATAAAATAACATAAAACAAAATCAAATAAAATAAAATAAAATAAAATAAAATAAAATAGAATAAAATAAAATAAATTTAAAAAAACACAATGTATGTGCATGCCAATGAATTGCTATAATTGGTTTGTAATTTGAGCTAATACTTAAATTGGCATAGATTTTTTAAATGTTCTTTTCATAATCGCATTCTCAACATTAGTACTTTTATTCCGAACCTAGAAAACCAAAACTATAAATAATTTTTAACATCCTTAGTGTGTGTGTATGTTTTTATGTAAGTAGGTCCGCTGAGGTATAGGCACCAAAGAGTATGCCGACCGACAGCAACAACAACACTGCCATTGGCGAGCACTAAGGAGAAGCAAAATCTGTATTTTCATGGCTCGTGTATGCTTGTGTAAGTCCTTAATTGGAACAAAGTAGATTTGTTGGATTAAAAATGATAATAATTTTCATTTTCACAATGGCGGACAGCAGAAATGCCATAGATTATAGGATTATATTAAGACCAGCGTACCAAAGTGAACAGTTGCAGCATAGCACGGGCGCTCGCATAAGCAAAGTTTACCTACTTATCTATATAAAAGTATGTAGCCATGAAAAAATTGTAGGAGTTGCAAGTAATAAGAACTGCAGCACTAGTGCTACGATGAGAGGAAAGTTGTTGTTGTTTCTAACGACTAAAACACTCACAGAAGGTTTTGTGGAGTGTTGTCGGATATGAGCCGGGAACGCTCCGGTACTCTCTTGCGGTACTGCCGGACTGTCGTGAAAGCTATTTTGTATGACAAATGTAAGCTTCTAGGTTATGTCACTCATCCTTCCGTGAGGAAGTGTAAGATCATCATATCCATAGATCAACCATGGAGTTGCACGTCATTACTTGTGGGCATATTAGTCGCCTTTTACGACCGGTATGAATACCTCGGGCATATTCTAAACCCCTAACACGCAGGGGGTACCAGAGGAAACTCTTGATGAGTGCTATGAGAACTCTGTTTAATTAGTTTAAATCTGTGAAAAGTGTTTTACTGAATTTTATTGTGGCCGTACGAATTTTGGAATTTTATCAAACAAACGGAGCATGCTAGTAGCGGAAATATTGAGTCCACAGGCATCTCAATTGAGCGAATACGTCTCATATTACAAGAACATTTGAACATGAAAAAGTTATTCCCGATCAGCGTGACCTTGGAAGAACTTCCAGGAAGTGATACTGAGCGGCAATTTATCCATCAAGTCACATCAGAAACAATCAAGACCGTGGATTTCTCTGGGGCAAAACTTACCAAAGTATATCAAAGTGGATTCAGTGCCGTTCACATCGATTACCTGGCAAACTGTCAAGCAATTACCGGCGAATAACGACAGCAGGTGGCCAATCGGTTCTATCATGACAATGCACTACTCTTCACTAACTTCCCCAGAAAATTCTTCACAGTTAGCTGCCTTCGAATATTTCCTCTCGGACGAAGAGGCTGGACGTTAAGGGCTTTGGGTCAAATTACGCACTGAAAAAAAAGCCTTTTTGAGATCCTAGAAAAGTCAACTTATTTTGAAGTAGGGCAAAAATTGGAAAAACACTGAATATAATATATCGGCCAATGGAGATTATGTACATATGTTATGATAGAGAAACCGAACTAAATATATGTCTGCAATCCCCTCTTCTTTTGGCAATGCCAATGATGTCGAGTTATACAACATAAAATTTGGACCTATAAATTGTTTCAACAACATGAAGTTGTATTGAATTTTCGTAGAGATAGCGCATCTTTTAAGCTCATTATGAGATAGCGTATTCTTCAGACATATTCTGATAAAGGGCGCTTTTTTAATAATTCCTTGAAATTGCGTGATCTTCCACTCACCCATCGATTAATGATGAGAGATTTATAGAGCGTGGTCTTTGTTAGGTTGAGAGTACTTTATTTCAGGCGTACTTATATTGAAAGACATTTTATTATAAACCTTCGAAAAGGTGCATATATTGCATATAGGAAGTGGAGGTTCGCAATTATCAATTAAAAATGTTAAAATTATACTTAATGTTATTTGTTGTGCTATATATTTTCGAAAAATTTTCCAAAAACAGAAAATGCCAACTCTTTTTCCCATATGTATAATTCCTCAAAAAAACTAAATAGTAATAATCCCTAGCAAAGTGTAGTTTCAATAGAGTCGAACTAGAAGGATATTAGAGTTCGGTAAACTGGTTCCATGTAGCATTTTTGGCGATATACAATTTGTGGCTGCTTCATAAATGCTCGACATTTATTGAATGTGTGATAAGTTAATTTGAAGATTTAGGATTTTAACCTGCTACAGTTCCCTGTGTGGACTGGCACAGTTTAATGTAAAAATCAGTACCTAGACTCAGACCATAGGTTGCTCCGTAGCACCTGAATGGATGTACATATATATACATATGAAAGGTATAAAGCCTTCGGCACAGCCGAAGACAGCGCTTTCCTTGCTTGTTTTTACATTATGTAGGAACTGTGCATTAAATTTGCAGAACTTTGTTTCTTAGGACGTATACATATCGCAGTGCGTATAGAATTGCCTTTAATGTAAAAAGCTCCTGTACTAATACAATTCGTTGCATATAAGATGATGTTAAATATATATATGTGCATATGTACATATGAATATTTGTATACTTGTTGGTAGATATATAATCTGCTTGTACTATCGTAAAAGTAGATTTGCCCTTCCTACATTAAATTCAAGTATTGAAAATTTTCACCAAGTTTTCCGACTTGCATGTATGTAAGCTGAGAAGCCTTTAAACGCATAAAACATATGTACTCGTACATATGTACAAGTTGTGGACACGTTTGCAGTATTTAAAGTCGTATAGGTAGCTAGTTATGTGTTTAGAGTTGTGTAAACTAACTTCAAATTTAGTAAAACAGTTTAGTTACTATATATATATATATATGCATTAGACTGGGCTTGCATTTTTTTGTTTAATTTGCATTTATATTATTTTTGGCATTGGCGAAAATAATATACTAATATTAAAGTCTGAAACGTTTGAAGACTTCTTTTACAATTTTGCTAAACAATAACTGTAATTTTTTATTTTTTTCAATCTAATATTCATGAGTGCAAAGAGCTTGAGATGTTAGCCAACAGGAATAGTGTCCGAAATTCTGTCAAAAAATATATTGGTGACTGAGGCTTTGTCAGCTTAAATGGAAAAATCGAGCAAGAACTCAGAGAAGATGATGGAAGTAATATCTCCAACCCGACTATGACGAGATACGAATAGCAATATACTGGTTCAGAAAAATTGCTGCAGGCACAGATGAATTCCCTGCTGAGCTATTCAGGCACGGTAGTGAGGAGCTGGCTAAAAATTGTACCAACTATCCCAGAATCAGCCTTTCAAATATCGCTTAGAAGATTCTATAAACTTAGTGTGCGAAAGACTGAAGCTTGACGTGAATAGACTGATTGTTTCTTATCAGTGTATGCCAAAGCTTGGAAAACCCCCGTGATAAAAGAGTTGACATACTTAGGGCCGTCGAGAGCCAAGCCGGGAGCCAGGGATGCCTAGCCTCGTGGCCTACCTCACCCCATCCAAAAACATAAACTCGATTCATTAAAAAAATTTTGCTTGGATTTTAAAACATTTGTAATTGCCCCCACCACACGACGGGCCTGGACACACATCGCCTATTTATTGAATTTGAAGCCACCGTTAGCGCGAAAAAGAGCTGCCTAGATGCCCTTTTTCGGGCTGCTGAAAAACAACACATTTTTTTGCCCAGTCTAATATTCATGTGTATTAAACCATTCTTTAATTTTTCAAGTTAAACTTCTTAGACCCAAAATGCAATGTAATTATTAAACTCGAAGCTTAGCGGGGTCTTCTCAATAATGAGATTATTGTGTGTATTTCCGGTGAATTTGGGAGCAGAGAAAGAGTTGGAAAATAACAAGTGGAGGAGGACTAGGCCGCCTTTGGTGTTTTCAGTTGGAGACTGTTACCGCTAAGTTAGTGATGTTGGGAGATATAAGTAGGTTCTTAGTTCTAATTCTCGAACAATCTTGCATATTATCAGCCAAAATAAATCAAGCAGTTCGCTTAGTTGAAACCTCATTCGGTCCGTTATAAAACTGTGATGACAATTCCTGAAATAAGCGTTCCAATTAGGAAAGTCGAAGTAGTGTTACACCAACACCAATATGCTTGATTAGCGCACTAGATAATTGGACAGGCAAATATATATTATCTATTAAGTAGGATATTTTTAGATATTTATCAAAATCTTAAAATATACGAGTATTCCTAAAAAGCAAAAAAGTTTCTTCCTCAAGATGTCATGTGAAATAAATTTTACAACAAAAAAATTTTACTTAGAAACTTTGTTTGGCTTTTGCAAGTCATGTCCTATCGCACATAGGAGTATGCATCATGCATAGCCATATACATATGTATACTATTCTGTGAAGTATATATTCATGTAGAAATATAACTTTTACCATTATCGTTATTAAGATTATTGAAAACTCGTGTAGGAAGCTGTTATGTCATTCGCTGCTGAAACTTTTTGCCTTAACAGCTCAAGATACCACAATGTGCATGCCTTAAATGCCGAAATTACATAAAAGCTTAATGACATAGCGATTAAAAATTTAGTTTGAATATTCTTTAGCTTATTTGTGTACTTCTTAGCTTAATTGCATTTGTTTAAATAATAATTATTCTTTATGCACTCAAATGTTGTCTTCATTTAAGTACTTTTGTTGTTTTTGTGGAAACGTTTAGCTTTTTTTTTTTGGTATTGAAAGCAATTTCAGTAAGTACTTGTAACAGCACATTCGATAATTTTGTTTGATATCAAAACTATATAACAAAGTCATTTTCGAGCTTAAGTTTTTATTGCGCTGCAGGGGAAATATACTTTCCGCGATACATGGCTGCCGTTTTAGTTCAATTCGAGCATACAAAATCTGCGTAATTGGAGGTTTGCGTTACAATATTAACCTTTATGTGCTTAAGGTGTTCAATGTGCAGGGCATTAGAAAACAAATAACTTGAATTAAACAGACTTCTCAGCCTACCTTTTTGATATTTTCAATAATTTCGATATATAAATTTGGTTCGGAGATTGAAAGTTCGAAGTTATTTAGTGAAATGCAATGATTTTTCGGAGGCTGTTTTTTATCATTTATCTGACCAAATTACACTGTGTCAAAAATTTTAAAACACTTTTCGTTGGGCTTACATATTTTGTAGGCCTTATCAAGTCTAAGGAAGTGGCTGTTAGATGCCAGCAATCCATTTTTCATATTTTAGTTAAAATCTTATGGCAAAAATAGTTACTAATTAGTCAACAGGTTTCACTTAATGTTTAGTCATAGACATTTTTAATTCTTTTTTTAAATTTTTAAAGGTAAAAGTTTTAAGAAACTTTTTCTAACGACCAATCACTGAAGTCTGCTGATTTATTACGCTGCGTTACCAAAACGAGCTTTAGTTCTGTCCTATGAACCAAATATACTTTTTCGGAAAGGGGAGAAAAAATAAAAATACACGTGTATCGGCAATTTTCATGTACACGTCAGAATTTTTTTTTATGTATTAATTATAAAGGTCGTAGTGTCCGTCTATCCGCCTGTGTGAAAGACTTTGGATCGAAAAAAAAAAGGGTTCAAAATCGACGTGTATGTTTTCTCCTATTTCCGAAAAAGTATATTTGGTTCATAGGACAGAATGTGTGTAACGCGGTGTTATGACTAAATAGTGACAAACTATTTTGAACAGAAACCAATTGTTCATAGGCGTGGGCATAGACATAGGTTGATTCAAAATCCCCTAGTGGACATAAAATTCAAGCTATAAAAAAGAGGTTTTTGATCCCTAACTAAAGATCTTGTGGTGTCAGACGAAATGTTAAGTATGCAGATTATTACCCTTTATAAGGTTTAAAATATTCAAATTATGCTTAGAAAAGATTTTTTTTTCAATTTATGTGTAGTTTTTCAGATTAACCCTTATGGGTACACATAGGTTTGGCCAGACTTATAAACAGTTTAACTAAATTTTTGCCACGGAAATTAGAAAGCTAGAGCTTTGAGCTTTACTGATATCCTCGACATACTACATATTAGCTATCATTTTGAAGAAAAAATTAAAAATATGTATTAATTTTAATTTTTACTACAAATTTACTAAACTTATACCTTAACCGTACATTATAGTAAGGTAAGGTAAACTAATAATGTCGAACAGTTTTGAATACTTTTCTGCCGCAATGCTAAACCGGCAAGTGCACATTTTATTACTTTTTTTATAATTATTATTTGAAACTTTGCATGTTTATGCAGTATGTCAGAGGAGCAGAGAACAAAATATTATGAGCGCCTTGATTGGTATGAAGATATTGAAGATTTACCAAGACTTGATCACAATAAAGATAAAGATTTTTTTGTGGTAATTATGCTTCTGGTATCGAGGATGAAAACGTTCTTCAAGTGGAAAGGGATCCTGAAGACTATGATGATGATGATGATGGAGGAGATCATGTTGAAGTTCCCAGCCAAACAAATTTTTTTCTTGATCCTGATGGTATTAAGAGAAGCTGCTGGAACTGTAACAAGTACTTCGTTTATGGATATAATTAAGTCCATTATAACTGAAGAAATCATAGTTATTATGCGAGAGACAAATCGGATTGAAACATTCGGGAAGTGTTTTTGTCGCTAAAACAACAACCACAAAGGAGCTTATAGGTCGACGACTACTTTTAATATCAATAACGAGCTGAGTATTTACACGAGTAAAATAACGCAAGGCCTCCCAGAAGCGACGGCATTACATCAGGCTAGTCGCATATATCCCGCCAAATATGAAATTAAAGGGAGAAGTGAAAATGAAAAGAAACGAAACACAGGTTTTTCACAAAAGCAAATTTGAGAAGTGATGGCGGACAATCGTTTATCAAGTGGAAGAAGCAGCGAATGGCGAAATCAACTATGTAGACTCAGTGATCGTTCATTTAACTGGTAAATATAACCAATATATTGTAATATGATGCAGAAACTGTATGTGTAGCATCTGTTTCATAAATTTTGGTTACAAAGCAAATGGAGTTTCGTACTACAATATTGTTCTAGATACCGTTGACATTGAGTTTTGTGAAATGTCCGACGATGGTGTGCAATGAAGACAGCCATAAACAAATTAATTAAATATTGTTATAAAATAAAAAAAGGTTTAAAAAAAAAGTTGGAAATCCTTAAAAAACAAAAAGTTTTTTTCTCTAATGCGACTTTTAAGGTCCTTAAAATATTCTACAGTTGGGACTTTAACTAAAAGAGACCCAGATATGAAAGCGAAAAACTCAACCCATGTCCACATAGGATCTCCTCTATGCAATTTCGCATTTAACTTACTTCGCTAATGCACCATATCAAATATCTAATTTTATGTGAGTTTGGTGTTCGATATCGAGAGAAAGGGCGCTTTGAAAAAAATTTGGAGATTGTGAGCTGTTCAACCAAATATTCAAATAAAGGATTTTTCAAAAATATTTTGATATTTTATGATATTCCACTGACGTAATAATAACCGATTTGGTTTTGTTCGCTTCATAGGAAATAAAATGACAAAATGCATGATTCAATTACAAGAAGGTTAGCTCTGTAGTGGCAGATTTTGAAAATTGCAGCCAATCTTGCGCCCTGAAAAATTGTCATTCACATTCTGCGTGACCTTTTTGGGGAAATTATGTAAAAATAGTAGTATTAAACAAACGGCGGCCGCCGTGGTGTGAAGGTAGTGTTGCCGGCCTACCACACCGAAGGTCCATGGTTCGAGCCCTGGTACAGGTAACATCAAAAGTGATTTGAAAAAGTTTTTCAAAACGGGGTCGCCCCTCGGCAGTGGTTTGGCAAACTCTCCGAGTGTATTTCTGCCATGACAGGCTTCTCAGCAAAAATTCGCCTCCTTTGTAGATGCCGTTCGGAGTCGGCAAAAAACTGTAGGTCCCACCAATTTGTAGGGAAAATTCAAATCGGCACACCACAAATTGGAAGAGAAGCTTGGCGCAAAAATCTCTTAGGAGGTTTATGATGATATACCTGTTGTATACCGCGCCATAGAGATAGAGAGAAACAAAAAATTGCGAATTGGTTGGTTATTAGAAAGTTAATTAATTAATCATTATATTTATATATATATGGCTATTAATATACACTATTATTTAGATCGCCAGAGTGAATCAAGTTACCCTAGATTGGCAGTGCTCTTCTTCATCTTAAGGTTTTTCAGTTGAGTCGACAAAAGTTGCAAGCGCCCTTTTTTGTATGTAGTTCTTGCATGTTGCCGGATATAATCGTGTACGTTTAAAGCCTAATATATTCCGGTATGTAACAACCCTTGTCTTCATGTTTTAGCCCTGTATACATACATACTTACTAAGGTCAACCGTTACTTCAATCCTGTTCCTTACGTCATTTGAAATTTGTTATTTTTGACTAAACTTGACTATCATTCTATGGGTTGGATTATCAGTTCTGGCTTAGCTTATGTATAAAGGAACTGTTCTAAGTCATTCTCTGTTCTAAGTGTATATTAACCATTGAATATTTGATGTTTGACGAAAATCGCGTGTACTTTGCTTGCACCGACGCTGCAATATTTTGTAATCCTTGTTACCTGAGTGAGCCGAAATAAACTTATTTTTCATAAAAATTTTATTTTTAAACTTGTTTTACCAACATTTTCATTTTAGAATTAACGAGTTTCACAGCGATGGTATGGGATGATATGTTTTGATGTTGCTTTAGTTCGCTTTTCAAAATTGATTACTACTAATTTCCTACTTTTTTGATTTTTCTACTACAAGGTGGCGCAAAAGTAAGCTTCCGATGTTCAGCATATCGGTTGTGGCACGTGCAGTGTGTGCTGTTGCACCCTCTTGTTGGAACCACATGTTTTCCAATCCCAATTCATCAAGTTGCGGCAAAAAGAACTCGTTGATCATTGCTCTGTAGCGCTCACCATTCACAGTAACCGTTTGGCCCCGACCGATTATTGGTCAAATAAATAGTCAGCAATATTCCGCGTTCTGGAGCAGTGTAGCGTAACATTGTTTACTGAAGTGTATTTCGCATGTGTTTACTACACAAATCTCAAAACAGAACTGACTTTAAGGGCCAATCGCAAAATTTATAGTATTTTCTGATAGGAGGATTACTTTTGCGCAGTAACCGTTTTTCACCGACCGATTATTGGTCAAATAAATAGTCAGCAATATTCCGCGTTCTGGAGCAGTGTAGCGTAACATTGTTTACTGAAGTGTATTTCGCATGTGTTTACTACACAAATCTCAAAACAGAACTGACTTTAAGGGCCAATCGCAAAATTTATAGCATTTTCTGATAGGAAGATTACTTTTGCGACACCTTGTACCATTTCCTAGACAAATGAAAACATTACTCCTACTTTTCTTTCGTTCGCAAAAGAAACCCGTACAAATATTAGCAAATGGGAGTGTCAAACCGAAACGTCAGTTAGAGAGCTAACCCACAGTGTAACAGTGAGCCAAGTAGCCAAAATAAAAAATGTAAACATGCTTATTTGACAATTCGTTTGAATGTATGAGTCAAAAATTTTCGTCAAATGTCGTTTGTTTTAACCCGTATAGTATTTATTTTTTACTTTGAATTTAATTTCAATTAAGAAAAAGAAAAGATATAGACATTGCATTAAAATACATGCTGCGGTAATCGTTTTTTTGCATAGTGGTACTAATACGTTTTTATTCCTAATTGTTACATGGATCGAAAATTTTCGCAGTGGCAGTTTTATTGCTACTAAAGATATGGGAGCTAATAATTCAACTTTAAATGCATTTCGTCTGCAATCTTCAAGTCCTTTCCCTAGAAACTTACATACTCATATCAGGTTACCTACCACACTAACGTTATTACAAGCAGTGGAATTCAACGAATTTATTGAGAAATGGAAAGTTAGAAGCTATATTACGGAAAATCCAAGAAGAAATGGAGTACGTATATGACAATGGTTAGGTATGATCGGCGAGAAAACTTTCAAGAATTATAATTCATGAATATGAATGTCAGAATTTACCCTAGTCCAAATTTGTTCACCTCATTTTTCCCCTGAGTAGAAAGTTTTCGATTAGCACAAGATCTAATTAAAGAAAGAATTGCCTCAATATCTCTGGAAACCGCAAGTGAACTCTCCCAACAGAAACTTGCCACTTCCTCTCTTAATTAAATGTCAAAATGCGTTCCCTCCCTGTAAGTTTTATGTGTCACCGGACACAATTCAGAGAAATTGTATTACGTTTTTAAAAGTGTTAAGCTCCTCTAACACAGCTATTGCCTCATCAATATTTGAGCAGAAGTTGGAAAACCACATATGTATATTTCTCATACGAAATGTATGGAGCTTTTGTGAACTTTTCGTTCAATTGTTTTCAAAGGGTTAATGGAAACAAATTACTGACACTTCGAATTATTTCACATACATGTTGTCAAATAAGCATGTTGTCAGCGGCTGACTCACTGTTTCACTGTGAGCTAACCTTCTTGTGATTGAATCATGAACGCTTTTTTACAAAACCCGACATTTTATGAACAAGTTACTTTCCGGTCAAAAACGGTAGCTAGTTTTCAATATCGAAAGTTTCGAAAAATATGTAAAATGTGGTTTTTCCTTTACTAACGCAGCCGATAAAACTGAGTAGCTACGTTGACTAAATTCAATAACTTTTTAAAATTTTTTTAAGAATTTAAGGAACACAACCCAAATACGAGTGAAGAAATTGAACGAAATCATTCGTTCACTAATGCATCTAATGCAAATGAATTACACCCAAAAAAATCCCTTGTGTGCTGACATATACCCTTGTCCATTACACAAATGTTCTTGGCCTACAGTGCAGTGTGGATCCTAATCGCTTGCATTTCGTTCACAGAGTTCAATATCAGCGAACACTTGGCATAATTAGCAAATATTATGCAATTTGTGACAAATCTCGACTTCAATCTTTAGCAAGTTTCATGAACTATTCCCTACTAGACAGGTACCAGTTAAATGGTTGGTCAGATAACCCCTCGGCCTGACTTGCGTTTGCGTTATTTTTGCTTATTTTTCTCAATTAGTTTCTGAAGAGCAGTGTGCCAAATCTAACCATGTGTTTGCTGTCCGTGTGCACACGTACAGTATACGGCATCCCTTTCTTGCGCATGTAAAACCACATCTGTCTGCACTCTTCACTCTCATTATCCGTAATGAAAAGTTGGGTTAGCGCTAACAGTCAGGTATAATGCAAACGCACGCAATCGCTAATGGTTATGAGTACGGCAAACATGCGCCAGGCCTAATGGTTATAAATAATGGAAACTTCATATACAGCTAACAATGAAAATACAATTGGGTTTATTATTAGATTTGGTATTTAATGTTTAATATAATTTAAAATTACACAATTTTCACGTTCACAACAGTCAATTAGATCTATAAATACATATATACCACTAAACATTTACAAAATATAATTTCACTCCATTTGCCGCAAGTTGAAAATTCCTTTGCTCGTCCACCTAAAAATACGAAAATTTTTGTGCATAAAAATATAAACCAGGACTTTACTTGTTTAATAACAATAATAAGCACTATATACTTGCCTTATCTAGGCGTATTAGTTGCAATTTCTTTGCAAAACTCCTTATTAAATATTTTATAAATTTTTTTACGACGCACTAACATTTCGCTCACAATACCAAAGAAGAAGATACACAAAGAAAAAAAAAACTTCACAGAAGGCTTTGTGTGTGTTAGTAAGTTACAATTTTCGCTTGCATGTATTAGTGAGTGTGGTTAGGTCCGTCTAGTAGGGTTGTATATTAAGAGCCTTTTCATTCACACAAACAAATAATGATTCCGTGCAAGTGGTGTAACTGGTTTGAAGCACAGGCGCGGTTAGCTGTGGTAATTTCAATTCCATTGTTTTGCGAATGTATTAGTGATGTCAATTATGTGCTGGCTTTTGAATTTGAATTTAGTGTGGTTGCGATTTTGTATGTTGGTTTAATTACCGTGCTAGTTAATTAGCATTAAAATAGAAATTTGCATTGGCTGTCAATTTGATTCTCATCGACCACTTTTCAATTTTCTTGCGTAATTAACACGTTCATAACATTTGTAATTGCTTAAGCAAACTTGCTGGTTGCATTCTAACGATAATTTTTTTATTTGAAAGTAAAGTACTTGCAACACCTATTAAATACAATTTTAGAAACTTCTGATAGACTTTAAAACTCATTTTATATAATTTTTAAAATATTTTCTCTCTTGGTTATACATTTTGGAACACTTTTGTTACCAAAGAATGAAGAAAAAAAAATTGTTATAGCAAAACCAATTCACAATATTTTAAACTGAAGGTTTAGTCCTAGCATATATGTTAAATAAACATTTTCCTCGAATATTCCGAGCATCATCCTATCTCTTTTTGATATTGTCCTTTATTGCGAACAGTTATGATGAGAGACTTATAGAGCGTGATCTTTTTTTTCATTAGAGGATGAGATAGAAAAACCCCTAGCAACTAGTTTCTTGAAAATCGTGATTCGTTAAAATTTGTGATTCGTTGGGTAGTGCATATCTGCCTCAAATATGACAGTCTTCTCAAGATTTGTTTGCAATTGATTTGTTGTTTTGGTTAAATTCAAATGTACAATTTTTGAAGTTTTTTGGAAGATATCGACGCTTTTTACTGTTGCAACAAATGCCAAAATGTAGAAGATATAAATGAGAAAAATTATTATTTTTTGATTGAGAATAACCATTATCAAGATTTTTTCCTGGACATTTTATAGATATACGAGTATATAAGATATAATGTTTTTCGAATAATTTTTTTAAGATTAATTTTCAAGGAAAAATTGTTATTTGATATAATTGAGTATATAAATTGCTCCTCAAACCTACTCATAAGGAATGACTTACCAAAAGAAAAAAGGGATCTTGATATTAGATATTATTAGCTAAAAAACAAACATTTCTCATTTTTAGTGGTTATAGCCACCAAAAAAACCATAACCAATATTTTCATTCATCAATGTTAGTGGTTAAATACGACCTTATGTTCGACCTATAATAACCGTTACGTTCCTGTAGCTCTCCATAAGTTACTAAGTCTCTTACGGGTCAATTCTGAGCGTAACCTGCAATTTTGTACCTGGAAGCTTATCTAACCGAAAATCGTAACCGTTGGCAATGCAGTTCATGTAACCGCGGTTCTTGCGTACATGGTAACGCTGTCAAAAACCAACAAAGCGTAATAGAGAATAAAATGCAAACGTGAACGAAACTTTGTGTAAAAAAGTGCTTATATTGTTTATTAATTGTTGTGAACTATTATGTGTACAAAATTTTGCGGTATTTTCTATCCACAAAAAGTATTTACAGAAAAAGTGCAATTCTTCGTGGTTACGCCACGTTACCACCTATTTTAATGGTTACAAAATTTAACTGCAACTTTCACCGGCAGAATGCCAAAAGGGTGTAAAGGTTTCCAAATTATTAATTTGCCGGTAAAATTAATGTTGTTACCACACTAGAATTAAGGCGTTAGTGTCGATTACCATGTAGACATTATTATCCCCGCAGAAACTCTCTCGGTTCTGAAACCTTGCGTCATCCGCCATTTGACATAAACTTCGGACATTATTGCTAACGCTCGCAGCGTCAGATAATAATTCGAATGCCGCCACATCCTTTACAAAAATTATTTTCTTTCACATATTCAAGATTTTGTATTTGTATGCAATTATCTTCTCCGGAGAATCAAAGAATGACGATTATCAACTTTTGCTTGTCATGCAGAAATAACTGTGCAAAAAAGCAACTGACAGAAATAAAGATGAAGAGTCAGATACAATATATGTAAAAGGATGTGAAAGCTGCAATAAGGCTTTTTGTATGATTGTACTCATATACTCGTATGTATGGCAACAATATGCACACAAACAAAGCATATACCTGCCCAGTGGGAAGTGGTCATGTATAGCCATGCACCCAGCAATGTAGCGGTTTTAGGCAATATACATTCCAGAATGCATCTTTTCCTCAAGCCGATTTCCTGGCAAAGTAATTTATCCATTTATAAATACAAGGGTAATACAGGGAAGACTGTTTTGGTGAGAACTGAGCATTCTTGAGCTCATTTTCTATTGATAATGTCTTTCGGTTTGTCTCTCCTGAAGAGAGAGAATTGGATTGAGCTGCTATCGTATGGGATCATGAGCATGCAAGGAACTGGTAATGTATCCTAGTAAAGATGCACTTAGGCATGTATAAGCATTAGGTTCTATACGTTCAAGAATGCATTCAGAAAACAAAGGACTGGCAGTTTCCGAGCACTCTGTTTCAGCTTCAAACAGAGAAAGTCATGGACACGTTTAAATATATTGAAACAAAATACTATACATCAAAGAAAGCAAGAGAACGCGACTTAGAAAGACATAAAAAACATGAACGCTTCCCTTTTTTTCGATACGTGCTGGCATGCGTTCTCGATCTTATATCTTGGAAGCTGCGATGGAGTGCGCCACCATTACCATTTCGCTGTTCTTGTGATGCATGCAAAAGTGCATTGGGGATCGCATATGCTTGAGTCTGAAGCCGAGAGCCTGAATATGACCAGTTTACTGTTTTTAGGATGCATTAAAAAATACAAGCGATTTCTCATTAGTTGGAAGCTATTAGAGAGAAGAGCGCTTAATTGAATACAAGCGTTCGCATGGATCTCCGCATACGTCGTTAAAGTCATGCACAATGAATATTCTCACTGGGAAGTCATCACTGCACGTGTGTGTGTATGCATGTGTGAGTGTTTGTGGGAACGTGTGTGGTTATAGAAATTTAACTGCAGGAAGGACGTGGTTAAACGACTGGGGAACTATGGTAAAGATTGTAAGACCATTTGTGGCTAAAAGAATGTCCAGCCCCCACTATTGCCTACTATGAGGAAATACAAAAATCCAAACCATTAACTGTTGAAAATACCATGCAAATGATGAGAAATGGTAATTGTGCGCAGGCAGTTGGAAAAGATTGCGGGAATTCACAATGAGTGTGCCTTCATTTGACAACGAGTAGGTGAATATGGCTAATGAATATGCATTTTATTACAATCTCAGATACAGAAGATATTTAACCTAGCTTTATTCGCTTTTCAGTGTTATGCCAAGTAACATTTGTGCAAGATTAATTTATTTATACTCTTTTACAATATTTTTTTTTTGCAGTTATATAAAAAATTTGTATACTGTCATGAAGATGTGAGGAACATGAGAAAGCAGATATTGTAGGAGGATGCAGAGGAATTTGTTATGCAAAAGAGAGACCACACCACCTTTTTTGCACCTCTGTTAAGTAAAACTGCGAGGCTGATAAAAACTTAATTTGTATGCAGGCAATAGGACTGACGACCTCTTCACAGAAACAAATAGTGAGACCTTTTTCACTTTTCGGGCATGCTAGTAATGCGTGAATTCCAAAATGAAAGTGATTCGCTGTCAAGACTGTTACTAACGATGCCACTAGTTACACTTTTCGATCAGACTTAAGTAGCGCGGCTCAGATGGTGATCCATTGTGAAAAAGAGTTGAATGAAAGTGTCGAGCAAGTTGTGCTGACGCACGAAGTGAGATCGATAATAGTTGACGTCGAATTAATTTCTAAATAAAGCGTTGACAGTAAAAGTACTAAAACTATCAACACCCTCATATAATATCCTTCTTACTGAAGTGTCTGCTAAAGATTTTCCGGCGCCCGGAATGCAGTGAGGGGGATTTTAATTAAGTCGCCGATGAAGTTGCAGAATACGACATAATATTTGAGTCGAGGAGATTTGGCTCTGTTGAGTTTACGGCAGTTCGCCATTGGCTGCACTTAAATTGTCAGCTTCGGATCCAACATAAAGTTATCCTTATGTATGTCTACTAAACTGTCTTTTGGCTTAGGATCTTTGTTAACCATACTGGACTGAGATTTTGTCCTAAACAATATGCTTTTAACTTCCGAGCTAAGGTTAGTCTAGTTCACATGACCTCTGTATTTTATTGTGAGTCAGTATTTTGTACAAGTTGTTTAGTTTAGGAGAAAGGCATTTAAGCTAGATCAAGTAATTGGTGTGGTGTAGTTGAGTCCCAATGGGTAAAGGTTTAACCTGTAACAATGTCTAAATTGAAATTGAACCAAAGTGACTCTAGCCTCCTTGGGAAGGGCGCCCTTTTCTTCAGCCCCCTTCAGCTATATTGGGTGATTTGGTGTTGATGACGGGAATCACAGGCCGCGAACTGACCGAAGCATTTACAAAATTGTTGTGGGTGTCATTTAGAACTAGCCTATGATTCCGCGGATCGAACAGCTCAGAGATATGATGCAGGATCACGTCATAGAGCTTTCAGAGATAACTTTTATATCACTGGGCTGCAGATCTCCTTCCAATAGATGTCTGTTTGGATGGCTAGATTTATAGCAGCTCAGTGAATGATAAAAAGTAGCTCAGTGTTTTGTAATTCCGAGTGCTCTTTGAAATTAAGCATTTTACTCTCTTGGTGGAGTAGTCTCAAGTGCCAAAACAGCAAGTCCCTTAGCACTTGTGATTCTGGTATTTTGACAGACTACCTCCAGTTAGTGTTGCTAAGGCTCGGACCATATCGGATCCTTGTAATCAATGACCTGCCAAGGGAAGTATATGCAGCCAGGAAGGTTCCTATAGATTTTCCCCAAATACTGCTGTCGAATGGTATGACTATCTTGTTGCTGCTTTGGTCAAGTCTGCGCTCTGCATGACGTAAATAGTGTCCCGTCGATTTAGTTGGATATAATGTCAGATTTCGCTGGATGAAGAAACTTGAAATGCCGTGGAAATAACTTTTCGTCGTTATACAGAGTTAATCGATGGAAGGGCATTGGTTTGTATCCAAAAAAATGCAGTCGGCGGTGAAGAAAACAGAATCACGTCCCCAAATAACCGATGTTTGTCATTCTAAGTGCCCATGGTGTTGAAAATTTGCGCCTGGTAGCGGTGGGATGAAATGACGTTAGACGTCAAGCGCCATTCAAGTTTCCATCTTTTATCGGAGACGGCTGGTGGACTTTAAAAACTAGCCTCACGGAGAACGGTGCATAAAAGCCAAAATGTGGAAGAAAATTCTGAGATTGTTTTTTAGTTAGAAACAAAAAAAAACCCAAGGGCACTCAATATTATATTGTTATGTCTTCCATAAATTGTAGCAAACAAGACCGCAGACAAAACATTTTTATTAACAGACCCGTTACATTTTATTAGTTATTAGTAATCAATTAATTATACTGCTTTTTTAATTGATAATGATTATTTTAATTGTTTTTCAAGAAAAGGCAATTATTAATTGATTACGATTAGAAAAAATTAGAAACTCAATCAAAAAAAATCCTAATTAATCAAAAAAAGTTGTTTTGATTACTATTGATTATTTAAATTGTTTTTTTTTAATGTTTTTCAGTATTGTTGATTTGTATATTTATGCGCTTCTACAACAAAACTGAAAATATCAAAAATAATCAAAAAAAAAAAAATAAAACAAAAATTAACAAAAGTATTTAAAACAACTTTTTTGAGTATATTTTTTTATTTTAAATAATCGTAAAAAATCATGACGTTTTTGATTATTCTTTTAATTAATCGAAAAATAACCATTAAAAATTTAAAGTAATGGTAATGGTAAATGGATTCTTAAGAAAAAATTTATTAAAGCTGTAATCATTACTATTGATAATCATTATTTAACAGGTCTGACTACTCCTTAGTATAGGTGTTATATGGGTTTACCTCCTGACCCCTTTCGAAACTGCTGACTTCTTACACATTCAATACTTAATATCTGAAAAAATACTCGAAATACTGCTTAAAATCTGCAGCAATTTTCAAATAAAACACAAACTCAGTGAACCGATTTTGTGTCGTCTAAAACTTTCAAGATTTAAAAGCATGCACAGGAGTATATAAGAATTCACAATTTCCTCTTAGTTACGTGTTCATATTGAACTCGCATCTGTGCTGTACGAATTGCACCCTGAAGTGTAAAAGTAGCACAGCGATGCCGACAATTTGTGCAGTGCAAATCGATCAAACGTACTTCCGCTACTAAGTCTTCAATGGTATCAGAAGCATTTGTTGTTGCTGCAGCTGTTGCAGCAGATTGCATTCAAATTGAAATTCATTTCTCTGTTCAATAAAATTCAAATTAAGGGCGGAGCAATACGAAAAGTTGGCACTACTTTATTTGGGCGAGTTCTGTGCATTATTTATTAATTTTTCTTCGCTCACTGTTAAATTTGAGGGGCGGAGTGTATACAAAACTTTTCATGATGGTTGCCAAAAAAGTTTCACATTCAAATTGAAGAAAATTGGTAAACACAGATTTTTGTATAATTTTCAACAAAATTAAATCTCTACATATAATAAATTTGTAACAGGTCGATGTCTGTACATTGCAGGAAGATATAATGATTAAAATCTGACTCAGTCTACTATAAGTTCTGAGACGCAGCGAGGCGGGAACGTCTTTACTGCTGGTATAATATATTTGTTCAGTTGTTTGTAAGTATGAGAAGACGAAGAAATGGACCCAGTAGTAAGTGTACTTAAATAATCAGCGTTGTGAGTTGAGTCAATTAAGCCATGTTTGAACGCAAAATAACCTCTCAGTGTTAGAGATATCTGTCTAAAATGTTTAAAACAGCCGCTATTTAATGATAAATTAAACATTTGTCGGAATCAAGATCGGGTGAATACAAAATATAAGCTCTATAAAGTCGATTGTTCCGATTAAGGGATTTTGAATGTTTCTATATAAAGATGTCCAGAGGTGTGAATTTGTTCATCAATCACACCAGAATGGCTAAACGGATTTCGTGAAATTTAGTACGCAAATAGCTAATAGTCTGGAATAAAATGTAGGGTGAGAGTCTTAGAAAAATTAGGAGTCGAGTGCTTCCTAGGAAAATTTGCTTTTTGAAATTTAGTTATTCGTTATAACTCTGAGTATATTTGATCTATACAAATGATATTTCACAGAAAGGTCATATACCGGGATCTTAGCCATTTTAGGAAATAGCCCGGTGTCACCCCCTGTCCCATTTTTGCAGTAAACTAGCCTATTACGGAGACATCGGTCAAAAAGTGGTTGCATCAAAATCGTAATAGCTGCATACAATATGGGAATCAAACGAAATCGTCGGACCACAAATTTTATTTTGGACTTTGTTTTATTTCGATACTTTAATCGAACAAAAAAAGAGATCTCGGTTAAAATGGAAATGGAGCAAAGTCTTAATATTCGTATGTAGTGTATATACATTTTTGTTCGAAATTTCATAAACAGACTGCTGTCAGAAAATCGTAAGTTTCGAAGGAAAAGTTGCCGTGATATGTATTAAAAAAAAAATATTGAATGAATTTATGATCATAATGCAACCTATATTAGTTTGCAGGATCGGTGAGTAAAATATATAAAATCGAATAGTTATTTTGAGGTGGCCTACTTGTGATAACATGAAAATTAAGAACTTGAACTGTTACAGTATTTTCTTTTTTTCTTTCCTTTCCTTTACTTACCTTTAATTTGCTTTGGTTTCCTTTAATTTTCTTTTATTCTTTTCTTTTCTCTTTTTTCTTTTCTTTTATTTTCTTCTGTTTTCTTTTCTTTTCTTTCCTATTCTTTTCTTTTCTTTTCTTTTCTTTTCTTTTCTTTTCTTTTCTTTTCTTTTCTTTTCTTTTCTTTTCTTTTCTTTTCTTTTCTTTTCTTTTCTTTTCTTTTCTTTTATTTTCTTTTCTTTTCTTTTCTTTTCTTTTCTTTTCTTTTCTTTTCTTTTCTTTTCTTTTCTTTTCTTTTCTTTTCTTTTCTTTTCTTTTCTTTTCTTTTCTTTTCTTTTCTTTTCTTTTCTTTTCTTTTCTTTTCTTTTCTTTTCTTTTCTTTTCTTTTCTTTCTTTTCTTTTCTTTTCTTTTCTTTTCTCTTCTTTTCTTTTCTTTTCTTTCCTTTTCTTTTCTTTTCTTTTCTTTTCTTTTCTTTTCTTTTCTTTTCTGTCCCTCTCCTTTCCTTTTCTGTCCCTTCTTTTTCTTTTCTTTCCTTTCACTCCCGTTATCATAGTTCCTTTTTATTAATTTAATTTCATTTAATTTTATTTTCTATAATTTTATTTTTATTTTATTTTATTTTATTTTGGTTTTATTTAATTTTATTTAAGTTTATTTTATTTTATTTTATTTCTTTTTGTTAGATTTTATTTTTATTTTATTCCATTTTGTTATATTTTATTTTATCATATTTTAATTTCTTTTATTTCATTTTATTTTATTTTATTTCATTTCATTTAATTTAAGTTTATTTCATTTTGTTATATTTTCTTTAATTTAATTTTTTATTTATTTTCTTACTTCATTTTATTTTTATTTATTTTATTTTATATTATATTAGTTAATTTTTTTTTCATTTCATTCCATAAGTATAACCACAAAGATTACACAAACAAAACAAGTTAAATACTAAAATAAATCTAGCATGAATAATCACTTATTTTGTTTTTGTAAACAATGCGTATATTTATTCATCTTTTGGCGATTGATAGCATTGGACGTGTTTAGGCATGTTTACCGAATAACAACATTTATATACACAAGGCACAGACAGAGGCACGATTACAAACAGGGCAGTGGCACTTTTCTTTTAACTTTTCTGTATGTTTACCCATAAAAAAAAAGAATGTTGACCACGTTAAGTGGATACGTTATAAATTTAGGTTTAAATAGCAGTGTTTGAGGAGTAATTATTTTAATGTTCTTAAACTGGGCACACACAAAATCTAGCATCGCATTACCTGTTTTCGCAATCCCAAACATGCCACGCTACAAATTCTAAAGAATTTGACGAGAAATGCAAAAGCTTGCTAAAATGGACATCCCACTGGTTTTTTCTATATTTCCATTAACTCTAAAATTATTTCTATTAACTTCATACACAGGCACTTAACAAGCCATATTATTTATGCTATACCCTATTGTGCTTTTAGACCAATCTAATGGAATGGTTTACCGGTGTTTAACCATTTACTATCATTAGCTACTTTCCGCAACAAAAAGCAACTTTCACTAAGCGTTACAAACAATATAATAAAAAGCAAATACTAAAATGAGAAAACAGCAGCAAAAACTATACAAAAACAAAGTTGTGGCATCAAAGAAAGGTTGGCCATCGCCTATTATATGACTGCTTTATGCTCAGCAATTATGACCGAAAGTGCTTAATTGCTTGTAAGCAAAGTTTGAACACAAATTTATGAATAATTAAAAGTTTTTGCAGCAAAACGAAACCACTCAACTTTTCCCCCTGTAAAAATTAGTATCACCTAAAAAAACATAACGTATGAAGAGGCTTCCTTGCGTATTCGGGTGAGTAAATTTTCGAAAGGTGCTTTGTTGTATGTTGAAATTCAAATAAAAAATATAAATATATTTTTAAGTTTGTGACCAATCAAAATTTCTAGAAACTAAAATAAATCTAACTATACGTTTTCTTTTTAAGTGCAAATTATCCTACGTACTTATTATGTAAAACGCAATGCGACGCAAAGAGTTGCCTCTTCTTCGTTAAAGAAAAATTCTTATTATATAAAAGCGTTCACTCCCTGCAATGACTGTCAGTGAATGCGAGTTGCTATGTGCGTTTGTTTGCTGGTACATACGGGTGAATTTAAATGTGTGTGACTGCGATGCAAAGTGTCACGGTGCCTTACATAATCAGCTCCTTAAGGCGACTTCGACCGACAGCTTATTCGTATGGAGGTAAGTATAATATATAATATTGATTATTATTTTTGGTTTCGCTTGTTTTAATGTGTGCTTTTGACAGAAACTCATCAACATAGAATATATTTATATCTAAATCTTATATTTATTTGCCCAAGGAGCTACTTACGGAGATGGGGGATAATGTCAGCAGCAAATTTTTAATATGCTGAGAATTTGCTTTTCTAATCAAGGCTAGTTTTGAGTAAATTTAGAATTATATTACAATTTTGTGTCGGTGCATTCTTGTGTAAGTAGTATTGGAAATCCATAAATCAGACCTACTAAATCTATCTCAAATACCGAATTATGACATTCATTATTTTTAATACTTCTAATGTCAACAGAAATTAGAAAAAAAATTTCTCTCCATCTTTATCTAATTGCTCCTATTTGAAAATAGATATAATTTTCGAGAAAAGCTTTGCAGTCCCAGGCAATCTTACTTATACATATTATAAATGCGTAAGTTTGTGAGTGAGTGTGTTTGAACCGTTTTCACGCCCAAACTACAGCACCGATCTGTACGAAATTTTGCACACTTATTTCCCGATGTGTCGGAGAGGTAACAAGTTTCATGAACTCTCAATACCTCACATGGTTATGGAGTTATGTGACCCAACTACCCCAAAAATGTATTTTATCCAATGAATTTATGCAATTGGTGCCCTAAAACCTTAAAATGTGCATACAATATGGGTATTGAACGAAAGGGGAAGGCCACAGTATTCTTTTGGATTTTGCAATATTTCGATAACTGAGTTATCGGTCAGAATGGGGTCGCCCAAAACCCCTGAATTTGCATACAATATGGATATCAGACGAAAGGGGAAGGCCACAGGATTCTTTTGGACTTTGAAATATTTCGATAACTTTATCGATAACTGAGTTATCGATCAGAATGTGGTTGCCCAAAAAACCATGAATTTGCATACAATATTGGTATCAAACGAATGGGGAAGGCCACAGTATTCTTTTGGACCCTGCAATATTTAATTATTAATATTAAGTTAATCGATAACTGAGTTACCGGTCAAAACGTGCCTAAAAAATTCATCGCCATATCTACAAAAATACTTTTAAAAACTAATTGCAATGATTTTAAAAAGTTTAGTTACTATAAATCAAGGCGAATTTAGCATGTTCAGAAATGTCAGATCAAAAGAAAATAACGTTCATGTAATGAATTCGCCTTGCTATACATACAACACCAATTTTATTTTGCGTTTTCGGTACTTTTTCTGTCACTTAGGGAAAACAGATTCAAGGCGACAACGACGGTGCGGCATCTGTCAAATTATTTTTACACATGTTCTTATGTAGAGGAATTTTTCATGAATGCCGCTGTCGCCAGATTAGATCTATTTCTAATTTGACAGTGACGGTCGTGGCGTCCTGTTTTCTTTTTGTGAATTAAATCGAAAATATATGCAAATTGCTTTAAATATGTGTTGAAATTGATTAGTTTTATGTTTTTTTTACACATGAAATACTTTTTTCAACATTTTTTTGCTGTTGTTTGAGCTAATGCAGAACTGTCGTTGCCGCTTTCATTATTATCGTGTCGTCGGTGCTTGGCGGCAATTATCGTCAAGCTTCGGTTCTACGCCGTTGTCTTTCGCAGTCGTCGTTTTGAATGTCGGCCGGGCTATTGTCGTCGTTAATAAATATGAGTAAATCGTCACCTGTCAAACATAAAATCAAATATTTTGAATGAATTTTTTGTAACGTTTGAGTAAAATAGTTGTGCATTTTAAAGATATTGATATTGATATCGTTTCTGCGGAAAATATCCTTTTAGTAAGTTTCGCAATTCTTCATATTTTGGTTGCTTCGCTGTTTCGTAAAAATTAAACTTTTATGAGTGTTTATATAATAATACAATTTATGAAGCTCTTACGGTTTGTTCGGTATGTATATCTTCTTCAATTTGATCTGAAAAATAATTAATAGTGTCAACCAATCTGGTAACTCCTAACAATATCGACCATTACTGACCGAACATACAAGAACAAAGAGAAGAAGAAACAGCGAGAGTCATCATAGAGTACTCGTGCAGTGCAAGTCGGTACCGCTCGTATCCTTTTTAAATAAATGAATTAAATACTTAAACTCTGTAATTAAAATATGGGCATTTCCATGGTGTCGAACGTGACTGTCGTACACGTTTGAAGTGAAATATATGACAAAATATTATAATATTCTTTTATAAAATAGGCGTATCTTATAGCTCTTAATTAGGCCTTTAATTATTGGTATTGTAAACCTTTGGGCCATTTTCCGTTTTCAACATATTTGCAAAAAACCAAGGTGGTCGCACGTGACCAAAAACAGAAGTGGTTTTCGTGGCAAAAAATTCAAACGCGGATTTCAGCGAAATGGGAAGCAATGTTTTCAAGTAATATTTTTTTTAATTATGTGTATTGATGTTCCTTAAAAATGGCTAGCATTTTAGACATGAAGGATTTGTATATTGTTTTTTATTTAATAAAAGAGATGGTCGCACGTGACATGTCGCACGTGACACTTTTTTCCATCACCATATTTGTTTGTTTTTTTCTGCTCTATAATGATATTCAAATAAAAAAACTGTGCATAAGTCAACCAAAATATTTATTCAAACATAATATTATAATAAAAAACTTAAAAAAAATACATGAGTATGGTTTTGTGAAAGTACCTATAACAAACATTAATGAATTTGATTATCAGAATAGGCAGTTTTAGCTGCTTTTATTTCTTGATCATCGCAAGAAAAAAAGTGCAAATTGGAAATGCTTTGTATGTTTTTAACTGCTTTCCATTTTTCGTCTAAATTATAAAACAAAGCATGTTTTTCAATCTCATCAGATGGCGTAAAATAGATTTTGATTCCATTGATGTTATTTTTTGCACACTGATAAAATGAAAGTGCGTCAGGTATGACAACATTTTGTGATTTCGTTATCTGCCACACTTTCCTTTTAATAATTGCTCCGACTCCATCGACGGCTCCCTTTCCATGTGAGCTTGCAAAGAAATTCCATTCTACTGAGGAACATCTTAATTGTTGTATAAATTCATGTAGGCTTGATACATTTGTTTTTAAACTGAGAGCGACTCCCATCAGAGAAAATAAATATTTTTGACAGATTTATCAAAAAAATAAAGGAATCGTGTTTGTTGTGTGTAAGCTTGTCACTGATAACAGCAAAACGAAAGGTAGATTTCCCAACGACTTCCTCTGCATACTCTTTTTTATACAGTTCATATGCTTCACCAACTGTCATTATCATGAAGCGTTTAGCGATTAATTCTCCACCAATGAAAATTGTATCCTTCTTTCCTGCAGCTTGCACACTAACATTATCGCTCGCATAAAATTGCTGAATAGAATTAAACAAGCTTTCTGCAAGCGTAGTGCTGGCATTAGTGTTGGGATTTGTTTGTTGGGGCTGGTTATATTTTGTGAATAAAACTTCTAGAACTATTCTTTTTTTCTCTATGTCCTCTGGCAACGCATTTTCCACTTTTTTAACAGCTTTCGCCAACGTTTGCTTGCATTTGTAATGTTCGATTGGTATTTGTTTTAATTCTTTAATTTTTGCAGCGTTCTCCCGACTTCGTCTCTTGCGTAAGCGATCAGCCTGTTTTTTTGCTTCAGTAATTTTATTATTTCCTTTAGCCGAATCTTTCCACTTTTGCCTATTATTTCGCATTCTTTCCCTGTTTTTCAATTTATTATTTTGCAATTTAATTGCATCTTCCTTTAACTTTTCTCGATATCGCTTACATCTATTTTTGTTTCTTTCATCGTTGTTTGAGCTCATCTACATTTAAAAATTTGTAAAGTGCGTATTTACATTAATAATTTATCTATATAAGCAAAAAAAAAAATAAAATTTTTTTTGAAATTCTCACTTACCATGTCGCACGTGACCAACTTTATCCAAGTTAAAACAACACAAATTTTCAATTTTTTTATAGGTTTATTTTTTTTTTTAAATTCGCACGAATAAACTCAATTTATAATAATTATTTTTCAGCCGACGCACTGAGTAAAAATGTTCCTTTTGCATGTCGAACGTGACAACGAACTTAACGAAAAAGCAAATCAAAAATTTACCGTTATATTTTATTGCGTGGTTACTTTTGATTTTGTTTTTTCGTTCTTTATACTCCTAGAAAGATTTGATCAAGCAAAAGTCAATGCATTATGTAGTTGTTTAATAACTATTATAAAGACAAGACATACCAACGAAATATCAAAATAAGCAATATTTCACATTTGCGATCTTTGCATCCGAATATTTCGCAATGAGATATGAATAAATGAAAAATGTATTTAAATTACTTAAATTTGATTGTTTCCCTATGTGAATATGACATCAAACATTGTTATCAAGAACTTTTAATTTTTTCGTTTCGGTTGACCTTTTGATGGAAATGCCCATATTGAACATTAAAAATGTAACTCTTTCAAACATTTATAAACCAAGAAGTGAGACGTGCCTACGCGCTACGTTCAAAGTAAAGAAAAAAAAAAACTGTGCAATTGTGAAATTCGCATACGAACGTAATTTTTCATGCGTTGCGTCGGTCGGTCGGGTAGATAAAATAACGTCGTGTAATAAATTCTGAATGCATTCGAGATGCCGAAATTCAGTGATTTAAAAGTTGAGCAATTGCGAAAAAAATTGCGATATATCGGGTTATCTACCACCGGTAATAAACCACAGCTCGTGGAAAGACTGTGCGAACATTTCATAAGTGCTTTGAACGAAAGCGCAAATGCAAGCAGAAACAACGGCAAATAGTGCAGCGATAATGGCACCTTTGCAAAACGAATCACGTTTCATGTACAGTAGTACACAAGCAAACGCTTTGCTACCAATGTGTGGTGGCATAATACCTATGTACTCCTCGTCTTCTGTGCCCAGCGCACACGGGCATGCGAAAATGCTAATTCCATCGGCCGACGTTAATGGCCAACGTTTTTATGGAAATTCGAACGCATATAGCATACCAACAACGTCATACGCATGGACTCCATGCAACGCATTTTCTCTGCCCAACGATCAAGAGCAGCAGAAAATTCAATTTTCAACGGCTAGCGCAAGTGGCAGACACGTTCATTGGGGTGCGCAAACGATAGCGCAACAACCCATATTCTCTGCCACGAACGCAGTCAACGTCAACCAAACGCGCTACGACACGAACGCGCAACGACATGGTGAAATACCGACCACAATCGGGTATAACCAAATCTCAAACGGCAACGGACAAAATTTTTGTTGTAGAAACGAAGCGACAAATTCATATCCAATACAACAAACGAGTTTGAACAGTAACGAAATACGAATGTGTGCAATGTCAGAATTAGAAGAGCAAACGTTGCCACAAGCATTCCAAGGAAATGTAAACAACGAAAACAGTAAAAAGAAACTCTCGATTTTCGGCGATGTGCGCGATATAATTGCAATCCTCCCGTCGTACGATCCGTGTAAAAATACATTAAGTGCAAAACAATTTGTAAATCGTGTTAATCAACTGCGTAGTGTTTATTGCTGGGATGATAAAATTCTGTTGTATGCAATACAAACGAAACTTGAAGGTGTATCCAAAATGTGGATAGATGCCAGTGAAGAAATCTTTGTAGATTGGCAAAGTTTTGTGTACGAATTTTTGAAAGAGTTTCCATGTTCGTTGAATTCTGCTGACATTCATATGGAACTAATGAGCATGAAACAAAATAATAGTGAGAGTGTAGAAGCATTTTACTATCGAGTCTTGGCGACTGGCCGCCGCGGAAAATTAGATGATGCCTCAATAATAAAATACATAATTAATGGCATTAATGACAACGGTTTGAAACAATGTGTATCGGTATACAATTACCAAACGTGTAATGAATTGCTACGAGCAATAGTGAATTTTTGCAAGCACAATAACAAGAAAATTACGAACTTTGTAAAACGTAACGAAGAGACAACACAGGCGAATGTGAAAAAAGAGAAACAAACAAAAACAATAGTGTGCTACAATTGCAATAAGGCTGGACATTTGTCGCGAAACTGTCCTGAGCCACAAAAACGCGAACGGTGTACAAGGTGTTCAAAAGTGGGTCATTCCACAAATAATTGCAAAACGGTAGTGCCGAAAAATAATTGTAACGCAGTCAACGAAATCGAAACTGATTTTACAATTAAAGAAATCGAAATAAATGGTGCAAAAACAAACGCTTTTGTAGATACCGGTAGTAGTAGAACACTAATAAGACAGTCTCTCGCGAATAAAATCGGGAAAATCGATGAATGTTGTGTTACATTAAAAGGTTTCGGTGGAGCGTCATATAAATGTACATCCAAACTAAATGTAATGCTTAATATAGACGAAAACATATACGATACGGAAATGTTAGTCGTAGACGATAAAATGATTGATTATCCAGTGTTACTCGGTATTAATGTAATACATGGCGCAAATAAACAATTCGTGTTCAAAGGAAAAGAAATGTGGGTTGTCAAAAAACCAAACAATGAGATTTTAAGCATTACGGACGGTGAATTCGGTGAATTGAAAAACACGTTACGAAAGTATGATGAATGTTTCAACACTGAATCGGGTTCGGTGGGTAAGACGAGCCTAACTAAAATGAATATTTCATTATTGTCGGATACGCCGGTTAATATGAAGCCGTATAGACTACCATTCGCGCGTCGCTTCATATTAAAAGACATTATTGAAGATTTACTGAAATTCGAAATCATTCGACCGTCAAGTTCGCCGTATGCATCGCCTATTGTGCTCGTTGAAAAGAAAAATAAAGAGTTTCGTATGTGCGTAGATTACCGTCAACTAAATAAAATCACCATTAAACAACCATATCCGATACCGATCATCGATGAACTTTTCGCGCAGTTGGCGGGTAATCAGTTTTTCACGACATTAGATTTTAAAATGGGGTATCACCAAATCGAGGTGGACGAAAACTCTAAAAAGTGTACCGCGTTTGTGACCACGGAAGGCCACTACGAATATAACCGGATGCCATTTGGTCTCGTCAATGCTCCGGCCGTTTTTCAAGAAACAATAAACAAGTTAATTGAACAGTGTAAATCGAGAAATATAATCGCGTATATGGACGATGTGATTATACCTAGCCACTCAGTTGAGGAAGACATACGTAAATTGGACGATTTTTTATGCGTAGTAAAAGAAAACGGTTTGACGTTAAGAATAGACAAATGTGGTTTCTTAAAAGATAAAATTGAGTTTCTCGGACATAAAATATCACGCGATGGTATCAAACCTGGTGATCGAAAAGTGCAAGCTATAAAAACTTTTAAAATACCTACAACGCAAACAGAAGTTCGACGCTTCCTCGGTTTAACCGGATTTTTTAGAAAATTCGTAGAAAATTATTCGGTAATCGCGCGTCCGTTAACAAAATTAACAACCAAAGCTTCAGCTGAAAAGTTTGAATGGGGCGAAGCGCAGCAAAATGCGTTTACCATGCTGATAAATAAACTGTGTAGTACACCGGTACTAGTTTTGTATGATTTCAATGCACAACATCAGGTGCATACCGATGCCAGCAGTATAGGTATTGCAGCCGTATTGTTACAGTCTAACCGGGATTGCGACGAGTGGCAAGCTGTAATGTATTTTAGCCGTCACTGTACACCGGCTGAATCAACCTATCATAGCTACGAGCTAGAGGTATTGGCTGTTGTGGAAGCATTGCAACGCTTCCGCATATATTTATTGGGTAAGTCATTTCAAATATTTACTGACTGTTCCGCAATTTCGAGCCTAAAGGCTAAAACTCCACCAATACCACGTATTTCAAGATGGTTAGTACGTCTAATGGAGTATGATTGCGAAATCATACATAGACCTGGAAATCGAATGCCTCATGTCGATGCAATGAGTCGTGCTCCAGTTTGACGAGGATTGGTTGCTAACAATGCAACTACACGATCCATACATACGAGAAGTCATTTCAATTCTGAAGGGTGAAACCGAGTCAACCCAAGCGAATCAACTACGAAAAGAATATTGTCTTGAACGAAACCGATTATATCGGAGATTAAACAATAAATTACTTTACGTTGTACCGAAATCCGTACGATGGCGTGTCGCGCGATACTGCCATGATGGTTTTGGACATTTCGGTATGGACAAAACTATTCAACGCATATCCAAAAATGTCTGGTTTCCAAAAATGAGGAAATACGTTAAAGATTATGTAGCATCTTGTGTAGAATGTTGCTATGGCAAAATGAAAGGTGGTAAACTCGAGGGTGTATTGTACGTCGAACCAGCTGAACCGATACCATTTCGACTCTTACATATCGATCACTTGGGACCGTTTGTTAAGAGCAAGCATGGCAATACGCACGCCCTTGCCATTAGTGATGCTTTTACAAAATATATTGTAGTGAAACCGGTGCGTAGCACTAAGCATTAAATCATGTCATACAAGCATTAAACGAAATTTCGGGTTATTTTGGTCTCCCTGCTCGAATAGTCACAGACCGTAGCACGGCGTTCACGTCCAAACAATTTGAAAATTATTGCAACGAAAACAACGTCACACATAAAAAACCGCAGTTCGCACTCCTCGCGGAAATGGGCAGGTGGAGCGAGCGAACCAGTTAATATTAAACTATCTTCGTACAACAACTTCGAATCCTAAGGAATGGGATGACCAATTGCGTAAACTTCAGTGGTCAATCAACTCACAAACTAATTCGACAACTGGGTATTCACCCAATGAACTAATATTCGATTTTAAATTAAACGACATAATTCATAACCAACTTATGGCCGCAGTAATCGACGATGAAAATACCGAAACGATTAAAGTCAAATGGGAACATGATATGTCCTCAATTAATACTCAGCGAGAAAAGTGGAAGGAGCACTTCGACAAAAAGCATAAAGCGCGCACTATTTACAACACCGATGATATGGTGGTAATACACAATGAACCATCTGCTACAGGGGAGTCACGGAAACTCGAACCCAAATTCCGTGGTCCCTATGTAGTCGCAAAAGTGCTAGGGAAGGATCGCTACCTTCTCACGGACATCGACGGCATGCAACAAAGCCAAAAGAAATTTACATCTGTGTATACCGCAGATAAAATGAAACCCTGGTGCTCCATGCCACCTGAACTCGATGTTTTCAGTGACGATGCATCAACCAACAGTGATGACAGTTCATCTGACAACGAATCTGAGAAATCTGCCGACATCGGGGGCGATGTCATTATCAGAAAGGGCTGAGCTGTCAACCAATCTGGTAACTCCTAACAATATCGACCATTACTGACCGAACATACAAGAACAAAGAGAAGAAGAAACAGCGAGAGTCATCATAGAGTACTCGTGCAGTGCAAGTCGGTACCGCTCGTATCCTTTTTAATTAAATGAATTAAATACTTAAACTCTGTAATTAAAATATTGAACATTAAAAATGTAACTCTTTCAAACATTTATAAACCAAAACCCATATGTCTGTGACAATAGCTTTGGCTTTTGTTTAGAATCCTGTATTAGAAGTTGGTGCTCTGTGTGAATTTAATTGTTTACAAGTGCTGATAAGAAATTTTTAATATTTGGTGTGTAACCTGATTATTTAAGGTTTTTTGTATATCATTATTTTAAGGAACATGTGAAGTTTAAAAGTTATCTGTTTGATAAATAAAAATGTTTCCAAAAGAAGCTTAGTTATTTTGCTTATTTCTTTGATGCGAGCGGAGCCGCGGGTAAATGCTAGTATTTTTATATTTCCCTAGGGCCTTGCCTCTGTTATTGTGTTCAAGTTTTTTCTTGTATATTGGAATCATTCCGGTCATTTTTAAAACATCTTGTTTTGTCTTATGAGACCGAGTTTTGGTCAGATGGAACTATCTTTTATATTTATATATATATCTTTTAGATCTTAGTTTCTTTAAATTGTTTTTACGAGTAAAATTTTATATTAACTGTAGGACCTTGAGTACGATGATGTCACTTTGAAAGCTTCGCTTACTTATGTTTTCGTGCAATCAATTTCGAGAACAGTTTTAATGAATGTTCAAGTCGGAATATATATTTCTTTCAAGTGCAAGCTTCTTAGATCACTTGGTTTCTCGATTTGTACTTTCATATAAAACTCAAGTATTTTCATTTGAATTGTTTTTGCATATGAGGGCTAGAGATGATAAATCCATTATTCCGTGCTTCTTTGAGGCAGAAAATCTAGGGTACTTTCCTAAAATAATGAGATTTTCGAGATAGCAAATATTGATAGGCAATATTTTCAGATATTTAAATTTTCCGGAAAAGCGAGATTGTAAAATTATATCATGAAAATACAGAAATTGTTAAAACCCAAAAAAATGTTGCTTCCCCTTTTATATTCCCAGTATGATTTTTTATGTGTATGTATCTTTCAAAAATATAATAAATTCGTTATTATTTTAATTATTACTTTGAACCTAGCAGTTTATTTGAGTAATCTATATACAATTCCATTAAGTGCTGAAATAAACAGCTCGGGTTAAAATCATACAAATAACCCAAGGCGAAACAAAATGTGAATAAAAAGGAACAGACAGTTTCTGTGTACTGTGGAGATGAACAGGGTATCACTCCTGGGCGCATAAAAAAGTAAACAGATAAAACGAATTGAAAAAAAGAAATACTGACAAACATGGTCTGAGTTTTTAAATGGTAATTTATAATAAATTAAATTGAATTATTTAATGAAGTTACAAAAATGCACCCACACTGAAATAAAAAGCTTATTAAAAATACACCAAGTTTGGCCTTAATTTAAATAGCTTTTTTTTTTAATTATGTAGAAATCAAGGATTGACATATAAAATAAAATAAAATAAAATAAAACAACATAAAATATTATAACAATAAAATTAAAATAAAATAAAATAAAATAAAATAAAGTAAAATAAAATAAAATAAAATAAAATAAAGTAAAATAAAATAAAATAAAATAAAATGAAATAAAATAAAATAAAATAATGGAATATTTTTACGCGCGTTCATAGAACAGTTTTAGATACAGCAGGGCTTTTTTGCATATCAACACTTCCGTGTTATTTGTTATGCACCCGCACTGTACCTGTAACAATTATACAAGGTGGCGCAAAAGTAATCCTCCTATCAGAAAATGCTATAAATTTTGCGATTGGCCCCTAAAGTCAGTCCTGTTTTGACATTTGTGTAGTAAACACATGCGAAATACACGTTAATAAACAATGTTACGCTACACTGCTCCAGAACGCGGAATATTGCTGACTATTTATTTGACCAATAATCGGTCGGGGCCAAACGGTTACTGTGAATGGTGAGCGCTACAGAGCAATGATCAACGAGTTCCTTTTGCCGCAACTTGATGAATTGGGATTGGAAAACATGTGGTTCCAACAAGACGGTGCAACAGCACATACCGCACGTGCCACAACCGATATGCTGAACATCGGAAGCTTACTTTTGCGCAACCTTGTAGTTATGGTGATTGTTGTTGGAGCAAAGCTCGAATTTTTATGTTTGGTTAATTGATATTAGAGCATCATGACACTACAGGGCATCATAGCTTAGTTGTTAGTGTGCTCTAACAGCGGCTTTGGTGCAGACACTTGGGTTCGTATCTCAGTGTCCGAGAAGGGGTCTGATGAGAAGTTGGGCACTTCGAAACATGTCATCCCATACCATCGCTGTGCATATCGTTGTAATTTTTCTTTAAATATCAATTAACAAACAAACATAAAAATTCGAGCTTTGCTCCAACAACAATCACCATAAAATAAAATAAAACAAAATAAGATAAAATAAAATAAAATAAAAGAAAAAAGTTAATTAAAACGAAATAAAAAATAAATGGAATAACAAGAAAAGGAAAGCAAAGCGAACAATATTGCGGGAAAGAACAGCATTACTTTCAAAGACAAAGAAAAACGAATGCAAATAACACCAAAACATTAAAAACAAATTAAATTTTGTTACCGCCGTTACCAGTACCAGGCCGGTACCGGTATTTCGGAAAATGAGCAAAACTGGGTTATTACTTGGTAAAAAAACAAAAACAAAAGAAAACTAGGGAATTGATAAAACAGAAACAAAATAAGAGTAAGGAAATATATAAAAGTAAAAAGAAATGAAGCAAAAGGGGGAATGAAAGGAAAGCAGCGTCAAAAAAAAAAAATTAAGTGAAGTTAAGCAGCAAGGAAAAGAAGGGAAATAGGGACAAAGGAAGTGAGCAGCAAATAACGAAAATAAAATAAAGGTCTGTGGTTGAGTTTAGAACCGCTGGGCGATCTCTGTTAGTTATAGTGTTGGATATATTTCTAAATACTTACTTCTTACTCTTAGATGATTAAGTAATAATTGAAATTTTAGTCGTTATTCACTTGTCACTCAAATATTTTCGAATAACTAATGAAATGTTCTTTATTATTTGCATAATGTTTATTGAATGTGACCCATTGGTGATACGCGTAAAGGGTAATAAAAGCAAAAACATGCTTTAAGAAATTTTCAAATGGCCGACTTCATGTGTAATGTAGAAAACCCTTACTCCGAAAATGAAATCAGATACACTCGCACATTACAATACTGAACAACATCTTTTACTAGCCAGAAATTGTGAGCTTTCTTAACCTTTACCAAATTTAGTATCGAAAACAAATTTTATTTTAATATGCGTGCAGTAATTTTTTATGTAAACAAAAATGTATGCACGCAATTATTTAAATATTTATCTTTGTTCTAGCTGGTTTGGTTGCTTGTCGGTGGCTGTTAATTGGCTATTGTGACTTTCGTAATTAAACTATAGAGTCTCATAGCAAGTGTTTAATAATATTATAGTTTTTTTAAAGGAATGGAGTTTGTTCCTTGTTGTCTTGTCTCTGGCTGCTTCCACCATTCTACATCTTAAAAGTTTTATTTTATTGTAGCCTACTGTGTGGGCTTCCGTTCAGGCAAAGGGGCAAATAAAATCAAAATGTTTGTTAAAAATTTCTCAGAAAAGCCCAGGTAATCGACATGGCATTTTTACCCAGGCATATAAGGAGATATCACCGTAAGCACTATGTTGAGATCCGCCAACATATTACTAAGCAATTGGATCAGCGGCGTTATAGGCCGGCTCGCTATGACATCTAAACTGAGTCCGTGAACGCCGTTACTAAAAAAATAGCTAAAAAGGGAGTTTCCTTCCCAGGGAGACTTGAGTCACTCACTCTACTTGGATTGAGTGACTGTAACAGGTTAAACTGTTACCAATCGAGAATAAACAACACCATAGCAAATACATACCTTGAATGCGGTATGTCCGTTATGACAGCAAAAATCTTTTCAGCGGCTCAATAGGTCCAAGCTTGATCAGACTAGTAGTTTCCTTGGATTTCCTTTAAAAGAATTTTATGACGAATTTCTGAATAATGTTGTTGTTTTTGTTGTATCGAAGAAAACACTCCCCGAAGGTTTTGGTCATGTCATGAGAGGTGAGAGTCGAGTTGCACGTCATTATCTTTGAACATATTAGTCGCCTCTTACGACCGGTATATTCTAAACCCCTAACCCGCAGGGCTTATTTTCTGAATAATCATGTTCATTAGCTATCGCCACAAAATAGCAGCAATATTTCGGTAGTCGAAATTCTGACTCTCATGTAGATGATTTAACCCTAGAGAGCTAACCTTCGCTGTCTTCCTATAAAACCTAACCATTCGACGAACATTCTTTAAATTACTTATTCCTAATATAGTTATTTAGTTTTTGGTATCATTCTTTGTACGCATTTGTGTACCAGTCTGATATATTTATGGCTTTCATGAACATGAAAGGGATTTATAACTTTGGTCCGATGTTTGTAAGTAGGAGAAGAAGAAGAGATAGACCCACCAATAAGTGTACCGAAATGATCAGGGCGATGAGCTGAGTCGATTTAGCCATGTCCGTCTGTCCGTGTGTCCGTCTGTCTGTTTGTACGCAAACTAGTCCCTCAGTTTTTGAGATATCTTGATGAAATTTGGTATGCGGCCACCATTTCGGAGCAACACAACGCATAACTCCCATACTGTCGATAGTTTCGATAAATGGGGCGTATTCGTCGAATCACCGAAGGTTACGTGTATTGGGTTAAGATTTCTGAAAAACTAAAGCTAAACTTCTTTAGTTCTTTATTTTGCAGCATGAAATGCGGATGAGACATCGTTTTCCAACATCATGTGCAGCATATTCTATTATATTGTCTTTATTTAAATGTCTGTTTTACACAAAGCGTTAAAATTATATGAAGTATTTTTACTCTCCGGCATTTGTAAGTCAGGTGCTTATTTTAATATATGGATTTTGTTTCATTATTTCATTAACAATAAAAAGGCGTACACGGCAAGATCCTGTAAAGCTTTAAATATGTTGTTATATGAGCACACTTTTGCACTTGCATGCCTATACATAATGCGAGTTAATTAGTATTTACCCCGTAGTCAAACCAACTAATTGCAAGCTACTTCAAAACTAGTATTTACACCAAGCCCAACTTGTCAGAAACTCTCTTTTTTCCATATAAGCAGCTGGTAATTTAAGCATGGCGATAACCTACGAGATGCCAATTTTTGGAACAGAAATATATCAGTCTCAAACTAGTTGAAAATAGACCCAAAAATATTAGTTCAATCATTGTAAACGAAAGTCATTAAATGCAGTTCTGCTCAGTGGATAAATAGGGTATTCAGAACGGCGAGGTCGCTATTTCGAATACCAGTGGTATAAATAGTAAAATTTAAATAAGTATTTTTACTCGGAATTTTTAATGGGACAAGTTTAGTTCTTATTTGGACGGTTTGTACCAGTCAAAACTTCTAGTTGAATAATGGTATGTTTCCTGACTAGTATGTTGATTCACTGCAAGGAATGTATCTGCTTTATATGTATTTGCATTTACTATATGTGTGTAATGGACATGAAGCTTCGTACTGCTGACCTGCTGTAGGCTTACGAAATGGGGAATAATTTTGTCGTTGGGCTAGCAGTTTAAGATTTATGGAGACACAGACAACCCAGAACTGTAAGTGGTTGTTGCTGCACTCTGGGCATCGACACCCAACTAATCTGGCAGAATTTTGCGTCCCAGTAAGATTTTTAACTCTTTCAACAGATAGTGCCAAACCAGCACGAATTTCCTTTCACTTACCCGCTTTTTATAATAAGAAGGTACCCACATACAGCGAACACCCATGCCCGCCATGTGGTTGAGCTTAACACATTAATTGCTTTTTGTCTAGATAATTGAAAAGCTTGGAATTTCTTACAAAAAAGTTTAAAATATTGCTTAAACCAACGAATGGTTTAATACTTTAGCTCAAATTTCAACGCCTCTTATAAAATACCTCCCCCCAAAAACTCTTTCGTTGTCCTTGGATGCATCCGTTAACAAGTTCAAGAGATACCTGCTGCAGATGAATTTGCACGCCACTTCTTCCTCGGGCGTATTGGTAAATTTAGTTTATGTATATAACCAGTAGCATGGGTTGAAAACAATTTTTTTTCCTTTTTGTCCTCTAAGAACGGAGGTAGAGATTGTACAAAAAAAAATTATATTTTTAAATAAATAATCGATCAAATAACGTAGTTCCAAAACAAATTTTTCTTGGAAGTTGTTCTAGTTGAGGCGTCCCCTTGAAAAACGTTAACTTCTTAATTTTTCGGAATAATTTGGGGATGGTTTTCGAAACATTTCGGGACCAATCCAGGTTTATTTCTAAATTGTTTTCGATATCATTTTGGAAAAAGTCTTGAAAAATTCTAGACAACGGTAGATATTGAAATTATCCTGAAATTGTTACGAAAAAATCGAAAAAATTTTGCATAATTGGCCCAGACAACAATACCGAAATGATCCTAAATTGAGCTCGAAATAATACCAAAAACGTCTCGACATTTTCCAAAAAAAAATACAAAAAATTGCTTGAAAAAGTCCTTAAATGGTCCAGAAAAAGTCAGGAAAACAATTGCGAAAAAGTTCTCGATATTGTCCCGAAATAATCCGAGGCCTTCTTAATTTTGCTACAGTTAACTATATATTTTATTTTACTTAAATTCTAATACAATATCGCCTAAAAAGTTAACTTCAACTTTTTTCTTTGTATTGGAATAAAGAAAATTAACAAAATCACATTCAACCAATTTTCGATGTTTTAACGATTTTGGAAAAGAAAAATTTTTATTTAAACTAAACTTAGTTTATGATATTGTAGTTGGGCCAAGTTGTTTATGATATTGTTTGCTAAGCTGTAGCTTCTTCGGCCAATAAGGTAGAGAGAAAAAGCTCCAACTCGACCGAAGAAGATCGAACTCAGCAAATAAAGTTTGGTTATTTCTACCCACGTTTATCTAGCGCGAATTCAATCACTAGCTTTATTAAAGTTAATGTTTTGTAGAAATACCTATTAATTTATTGTGTACAAACGCAGTCTGCATAAAATAAATTAGATATCAACAGGTAAATGTGTAATTTAGGGTAGATAAAAAAAAATTTTTTTTTGTATAGTCAAAATATTGTTAAGGATACCTAAAATTTGGCCAGTAGAAAAACCAGCTATTAAAAATGTTCGGAAACTTACCTTAAAACTGATCGTTTATAAAGTAGGCCTTTTTAAAACGAAATATTTTTTCTATTTGTTATAAACCTATTTGTTACCTTTTATTGATTTTTCCATGAAGTACACCTCAAAAATATACAGTTATACAAGAAAAGCGCGTGTAGTTACAAACGATTGCAAGCTATCTATAAACTATGGGCCCGCCGACTTTACAGGTACACACTCTTTGAGCACGATTTTTATTCAGATAAAAGCACTTATTGCACAAAACTTTTTCTGATTTATATTGAAAGAGGGGATTTAATGTCCATTACTTACGTGTGTAGGCGTGGTTAGGATGACCGTTTTAAATAATTTACGCGTTTTGATTTACAAAATTATGAACTTTCATTCTCTTTAATTATTAAAAATATAGTTAATTGAAATATTGTTGTAATTATAAAGTAATAAGGTTATAAAAAGTTTATCATTGATCCGTTTGTGGTTTTTGTAGTTAACGCGACGACGGTCTTGCCCTATCTTCGTTTTCTTAGCTTGCCTCACCACAGGGTGATTCATAAATATCTAAGTATGGGGTGAGTCATTATTATGCGGCTCATTTCATGAGGTTGACTCATATGGACTCATCCATTACAATATTGCATACCCTTTCGACTACAAGTGGAGCTTAAAAAAAAAATGAATATACCACTAGTCAATTTTAGATATGCACTTCACACCACTGTGCCGACCAAGGAACGTAGCTTAAGAGTATTACGATAGTTTCTCGTAACATGGCAGTTCGCTTCATATAAGAGTCTCGAGTGAAAAACGCATGGTTCTGGTTTTGCTGTCAAACAATTGAAAAATTCTTTAAATTATAAACGCTAGGATTGTTTTTGTGTTCAAGCCCCTTATAGTTGCTGTGGCGACTTTACAAGGAAACGCATTCAAAGCATGGCTTTGGAATTGGCTAAAAGAAGTAAGCTTCCCCATACTTTTGACTTTTAAACATTTAATTTTATTAAAAAATTATTTTCTTTCTTAACGCTGTAGAATCTGGAAGCCCGGAGGAAGGAGATGTAGTCATGTTATGTTTGATTTTATTATATTTATTGGTTCACTACGCCTCTTACATACAACATGCATAAGCGGGCATCAAATATTACTATCAAAAGTTTTAAGCTTTCACATCAGCGGTTATTGTCAATTAAAATTGTAAGCTATTAACATACATATACATACATATAACATGAATACGAGTATAACGGATGGTTTATACTGATCAGAATTTATATGACTGTGCATTCAGACTCATAGGCTCACAGAATTAATATAAGTACTTTGTACTTATGTGCTTATGTGTGCAAGAACCATATTTTACAATGTGTAAGAAATGCAGTGGAATTGAAGTCCAACCCATCTTCGCCAGATACATGAAATACTATGTACTTATAATTTTTAGTTTTGCTTTTAAAGCACTGACCTTATTATATAAACCAGATGAATTCAAATGAGAGTTAATAAAAATATAACCTCTTGGGAACACTATACTCGTGATAGCCTTCTTAACCAGTTGCGACAGTATAGCTTCGCTGAATTTGAAAACTTCAGTATCGAAAACAAAGCAACATTATTGCATAATAGCCTATCAAACGCGCTCACCACCTTGACGTACTCAAAAAATATTAATGTCAAACTTATGAATAAGTGGTACGATTCAGAACTATCAAATCTGAACAGACACAAACATTATTTATACAAACTCGCCATTAGAACAGGTAATTGCAATGAGTACAACAATTCTAAGCGTAACTATAAAAAACTTATAAAGGTTAAAAAGGCAAATTATATGGAGAAGAAAATTACTTATAATGCAAGGGATAGCAAGGCTATGTGGAAGCACCTTAAAAATAGCATATGTATGTCCAAAGAAAACAATGTCATAAGCAAAATATTAATAAATGACCGACTTTACACAAACGAGGGCGAAATAGCACAGTCTTTAAATGACTACTTTATAGACAGTATAGTCGAAATCAGCTCAAATATTCCTGTTAGAGATGTAGAAATCCTGGCTGAGGAAAATGATAAGCTTGAATTCAAATTCCAAAAAGTATCTACAAATGAAATACTTGAAATAGTGAGTAAATTTAAAAATAAAACGGGAGGGAAAAAGCTGATAAGTGAAGGAGTTATAAAAGACTCTATTATTTATACAGGGTACTTCTATAAACAAATTGTAAACGAGAGCTTAGATCAAGGGACTGTTCCTAACTTATGGAAAACATCCGTTGTTGTACCAATTGAGAAAGTTAGTAACACCATAAGAGCTGATGAATTCAGACCTATTAATACATTACCGTGTGATGAAAAGATTTTGGAAACAGTAGTAAAAAACCAACTCGTGAAATACTTAGAAGAAAATAAACTAATTATAGCGCAACAATCTGGTTTGCGCCGAAAGCATTCCTGTGAAAGTGCTTTAAACTTAGTTATAGCTAACTGGAAAGAAGACCTGAGCAGAAATAAACATGTGATTGCTGTGTTTTTAGACTTAAAGCGTGCCTTTGAGACGATAGATCAAAATCTGTTACTAAAAAAGCTTTACAATATAGGGGTTACTGGTACGGAACTTAAATGGTTCCAAGCCTTTGTTACCAATAGGTATCAAAGAACCGTAGTTGGATCATCTTTCTCAGAAAGAAGAGAGGTAACTGTTGGACTTCCGCAGGGTTCTGTACTGGCACCTATTTTGTTTAATATTTACATCAACGATGTTATTAGTTCTCTGAAGCATTGTGATATCAAACTCTTTGCTGACGACACATTGCTTATGATTAGTGGGGATAATATCACAGAAATATTTATAAAATTACAAGAGGATCTTAACAGAATCTATGATTGGCTATGCGTGAATAGACTAAAATTAAATATTTCCAAAACGAAATTTATGTTAATATCAAGACGGAAATTTCAGAGCACCGAGCTGCAAAATCTAAGAATAAATAATGAAGCAATTGATAAAGTTAACAATTTCAAGTACTTAGGAATCAAAATAGATGATAAACTTAACTTTAATGAGCATGTTGATTACACTGTTGGGAAAATAGCCAAAAAGTTATACTTCACGCAACGGACCTGCAAGTACTTAAGTAGAAGATACAAGGCTATGGTTTACAGATCGATAATTGAACCTCATTTTATATACTGTCCTACTGTTTTTTTTATTATGAGAGATAGTCAAATTTACAAACTGCAAAAGCAACAAAACCGAGCTATGAGATTCATTCTTAAGAAACGCTATGACACACCTGTCAGAGATATGCTTGCTGATCTTAACTGGCTAAGCATTAAACAGCAACTGTTTTATTATACAATGAAATTTATTAAAAATATTATTGAGGGTACCTTGCCAGATTATTTGAGAAGTAATATAAAATATGTAAGAAATATACATTCAGTAAACACACGAAGCAAAAATAACTTTAACTTGCCCTCCTACAAAACTGAAGCAGATAAATGTAATTTATATTATAAAGGTCTAAAATGCTTCAATGAACTGCCAAATGATGTTAAATTAAGTAACGCTAAGGAATTTAAAACCAAATTGTATAATTATTGTAAAACAATGCCATTATAGTGATGGTAGGGCTGGCTTTCTAGACATCAACGGTAGTACATGCGTGTCGAGAACTCTGCAATGCAGCGCCCACGTAGTCGAAAAGTCGCCGAAGCCTCATACTGCCACGCAGTACTCGATCAAGTCAGTGCATCGCCGTTCAGATGTTGCTTTTGCACTTGAAATGCGTTAACGGCCTCTAAGCAGCTACATCCGGCACCTCACATGCCTTGGTAGATATGGGAGGCCAGTCCAACGCCAGCACTACATTTTGGCACTCCATAATGTTGGTACATTTATAGTCTATGTTAGATTATATAAATATTTTTAAATAGATATAAGCTAGGCTTAGAATAAGCTGTAAAAAAAAAATAAAATAAAAAAAAAAAAAAAAAAAAATTCAAAAGTTTAAAAAACTAACCGTTTTGTTAATCTGAACTGGTCGAAAAAGCAATCACTTGTCGAAACCCGCAGAGTATAACAAAAATATTTATAAATAATTGCTCTATGAAAAAAATTTAAGACTTAAGCTGTATTTAATTCTTCAAAAATAAGCAATCTAGGACATGTTGAAACGTCGACCATTTTGTTTAATCAATTAATTTAATTAATTCTTTAAACTAATGCTATATCATAGAATATATTTTATAAGGATAGTAATAATAAAAAAGAAATTTGGTGTGATATATTCCGGGACAATTGCCGCCACTGTTATTTCTTGGTTTTCATTTTCCCAATAAATTTCGCGGACACAAATGATGACTGAAAATTTTCGGGGATGGTTAGTGAAACGGTAGCCAAAACGAGCCCACTTTGGGCCTATTTGCAAAATCAAATCAATCATGCTTTCAGATGCATAAGTTGATAACCTCATACATATGTTAATATAACTATTTAAAAAAAAAATAAAAGAAATAAAAAGAATACTATTTTATAACAACATAGAGAAAGCTAGAGTGAAAATTGTGCATGGCATATCCTTGGCTTTTCGACAAAACGAGTACAAATTTATTCATATGTGTGAATGCGAGATTAATGCTTATTTCACAAATTAATATACCATTTTAATTAATCGACCAATGACAACGAAAATCTTCAGTAAAAGCGTATGGAAACAGCTGGGGTTTGGGGAAATTCATATTTATTTCGCTGGCATAATTCTTATTAAAGTTAATTTTTGTAAGCAGTGAAGTGCTGTTCTTTGCTTTTGAGCAAACTTCCTAGAAAAATAATAAAATTTTATATATTTTATAATTTACAGTAGCATGCTTACCTTCTCCATAAAAGAGCTTAAACGTTAATAATGAATAAAAAGAAGAAACAATTTTAAAGACTACCTTTATATTAAAAGTTTAAAAACAGTAGCAGACAATTCCTCCTCAAACCAAGAAATGGTGAATATTAATCCTTAAATTGAAACAAGTGTTCGCAATGTTGATGGAACAACTTGATTCCCAGAATTGTTTTCCTTGAGTATTTTCTTACCATACATCACTTGAATGATCCAAAGGGAAATCACTTTTGGAAATAAGTGCTACTTTGGCAAAGTAAAGTACTTTCTCATCATAAATATACTGACGTATGACTTGAAGTTATGGACAGTATAGAAAGTAGATGCAAGGGCTATTTGTAGTATTCGAAAGAAAAATTGGCCAAAAGATATCTGGGCTTTGACCCCAAGGCTGTGTCAAAGAAGTATAGGGTGTTTTTTTTACAGGTTTGTTTTTCGAATAGAGATAAAACTGGCATTTTGTGGTCAAATCTGGCAACTCTAATGTCATTTATGTTCAGTTTGGTTTGCCATTTTATCATGAACAGGTTGACAAAAGAACAACGCTTGCAAATCGTGCAAATTTATTTCGAAAATAATGGTTCAGTTCGCGAAGTTTACCGTGAGCTCCGTCCATTTTATGGTCGACATAATCGTCCATCAGAGCAATTAATTCGGTTAACCATGGATCGTTTTCGCACTACGTTTACTCTATGTGATAATACGCATCCGCAGAGACGTCGAACAGTGCGCACCGAAGAAACAATTGCGGCTGTAGAGCAAAGTGTTGAAGAGGACCCGAATGAATCGATTCGCCACCGTGCACAGCAATTGGAGCTTTGTCCATCAACTTTATGGAAGATTTTGCGCAAAGATCTTGGCTTGCGACCTTACAAGATCCAGCTTGTGCAAGAATTAAAGCCGCGAGACCATGCAATGCGTCGTGATTTTGGTGTATGGGCCGAAAATGAGATTGATTTCGATGCTGATTTTCATCGCAAAATTTTGTTCAGTGATGAGGCTCATTTTTGGTTGAATGGCTACGTCAACAAGCAAAATTGCCGCATTTGGAGTGAAGAGAATCCACATGAGACCCTTGAAACGCCATTACATCCACAAAAACTGACTGTTTGGTGTGCTCTATGGGCTGGTGGAGTCATTGGGCCATACTTCTTCCGCAATAATGTTGGAGAGGCAGCTACCGTTAATGGAGACCGGTATAGAGCCATGATAACCGACTATTTTGTTCCCGAATTGGATGGCATGAATGTGGATGAGTTGTGGTTCCAACAAGACGGCGCTACATGCCACACAGCGCACGTCACAATCGATTTATTGAAGGAAACATTCGATGAGCGCATAATTTCGCGGAATGGACCTGTCAATTGGCCACCAAGGTCGTGTGATTTGACACCATTGGATTATTTTCTTTGGGGATATGTGAAGTCGCTCGTCTACACCAACAAACCAGAAACGTTAGGGGAATTGGAAGCCAACATTCGTGGCGTTATTGCCGACATACGGCCCCATATGCTCGAAAAAGTGGTTGAAAATTGGACCTGTAGAATTGGCTTTATTCGAGCCAGCCGCGGCGGCCACATGCCCGAAATCATATTTAAACATTAATGGCATAAAATTATCCTTCCAATAAAGTCAAATTGATGGACCTTAAAACGATTTTCTTGTGTTTTATTTCAATTCGAAGTTCTATACCCCTAAAAAAAACACCCTTTATGTTTATGAGTTAACAAGCTTTACTTTCATATGATCATAGTGCAGCAAATTATATCACAATCGCTTAGCTGGCTAGAGCACGTTTTGCAAATGAACAAAGTTAGTGTGGGCTAGAAGGTTTGCCTCTCGGTGGCTAATTTCGGCAGCAAATTAAGGGTGAGTCTAACACTCAGATAGAAATATCCGATTTCGAATGATTTGGCCTCACTTGGTATGTCAAAGTATGTTATCTTAATATATAAAAATTTTCTGTGCCTCCGCCCGTTGTCACTAAACTCCATCTAAGCGCCTGGACCGATAGGTGTGGATGGTTAAGAGTTACAATCAGGACCACTGGATGAGTGGGCGTGGCACCTCCCATACAAACCAGATTTTTCGAACCGCATATCTCTGGAAGTATTTAATGTTGAATATTGCAAATTGGTAAGGAGCTTAATGAGATCAATCTCTAACACTTCAATAAAAGGGAGAAAGAGAGGAGTGGGCGTGGCACCTCCATACAAAAGAGATTTTCCCTACTGCATACAGTTGCTCACATAAATAAGTACACACCACTTTTTGGCAATTCTCACAAATTTTGGCTTCAGCAAATTTATTTTAACTATAAGAAAGTTTGTCACGATCTAATACATAGGCCCGGTTTCACCAACTCGACTTAACTTAGTTAAGTAGCGATTTTCACTTTTTCAGTTTCACCACCTAACTTAGCTAAGTCACAACTTAGTCAACTTGCCAGCTGACTTATTCTCGACTAAGCAGTGTTGCTGTGGTTCAAAACCTAAATGTCAGTAATGTTGCTAATTTGTTTTGTGCAACGCCCCAGTCGGAAACTTCACCATGCTTGACTTTAACAGGCTAAGCGTAGATGCATGTGAACGCTTGTTTTCTAGCATGCAACCATTACGAAACTACCGTTTTAAATTAAGCGCTAATTTTAGTACCTTCCAACTAAAGAGAAATGGGTGTAAGATCAATACATTCCTTCTTGTATGGCCATACATGCCCTTTTCGCACTGGGGTATTGGGATGCGCAGAGTTGTCTGGTATGAAAAAATACTACTATGCATAAAACAGCTGATCGGGTTGTTGTGCTCAAAATTATTTAAGTCGCTCAGTTGGTCAAACCCAAAATTAAGTTAGTCTCGAATCTGTGCTAACTTAAGTCACGACTTAGTTTTAGTCTTAGTCGCGTTGGTGAAACCGGCCCATAAACTATAAATTATATTTTGAAAATGTATGAAAAATTCGATGAATTTTCATGGAAATTGTCAAATTTTTTCTCAGAATTTTCGGAATTTTTTTGAGTATCATAAGGTGTAAGTTTTAAAAGTCCGTAAGAAATTTTGCTGATTTTTGAGTTATACCCATATTTGTATAAATAAATATAGTGTTTATTTGTTGGTAAAATAATACTGGTAATTTTCTACATTTTAGTGACATATATTGGCCGGCCAATCAACGCACTACTCAGAATATACATAGAATTTGCAAAAAGTAATCAGCTTTAAACTTGAATATCTCAAATCAATGCCGGACTCACTTGTTTCGAAACAAAATGTATATGGCTGTGCAACAGAATCGCGAAGGACCTCTAAGAGCCGTTCGAAATTAAAGGAGGTTTCATACCCCCAATAGCGCGATTTCTTAAATTTGATGTTGGAGAAAATAATATAAGCCACAGAACTTTATCATTCAGGAATTATCTATTAGCAGAGGGTACAATTGTTAGCGTATGCCGCTGACATTGACATCATTGGCTTAAATAACCGCGCCGTTAGATCTGCCTACTCCATATTGGAGAAAGAAGCGAAGGAAGTGGCTTTGGAGGGGCAACGAAGTAAATTATGTCATCATGCAAAGAGTTAGCGCATTCGGGCATTGGCACCCACGCCATTGTTAGGAGCCATAAGTTTGAAATAGTAAAGGACTTCGTTCACCTTGGAACCAGCATTAACGCCAACGACAATGTCAGCTTAGAAATCCAACGAAGAATTACCCTTGCCAATAAATGTTACTTTGGACTGAGTAGGCAATTGAGAAGCAAAGTCCTCTCTCGATGAACAAAACCCACGCTCTACAAGTCACTCATAAAACCTGTCCTGCAATATGGCCAGCCCTTGAAGTATTCGAGAGAAAGGTTCTTGTAAGGATTAATGGGCCTCTACGCAATGCCGAATGATGACTTTTTTGAGATCTACGCAGCCAGCGACATGGTCCAACGAATTAAAACCCAGCGTCTACGTCGGTTGGGCCATGTAATGCGAATGGAAGATGATGCTCCAGCCCGAAAGGTATTCTTGTGGGAACCTACTTATGGAAGTGGAGCAATAGGGAGGCCGCCACTTCATTGGAAGACAAAATGGAGTACGATCTGCGCTATCTTTTCATTTCTAATTAGCGTCAGCTGGCAAAGGATAGAGTCGGGCGGCGCGCTTTGTTGGAAGATTAAAATCGTTTAGACGGTTAATTAAACTGCTACTAAGAACTGTTTAGACGCTTAAACAAACTGCTACTAAGAGCTGTTGACTTATATATGTAAAGGGTGTTTTTTTAGGGGTATAGAACTTTGAACTGAAATAAAACACAAGAAAATCGTTTTAAGGTCCATCAATTTGGCTTTATTGGAAGGATAATTTTATGCCATTAATGTTTAAATATGATTTCGGGTATGTGGCCGCCGCGGCTGGCTCGAATAAAGCCAATTCTACAGGTCCAATTTTCAACCACTTTTTCGAGCATATGGGGCCGTATGTCGGCAATAACGCCACGAATGTTGGCTTCCAATTCCCCTAACGTTTCTGGTTTGTTGGTGTAGACGAGCGACTTCACATATCCCCAAAGAAAATAATCCAATGGTGTCAAATCACACGACCTTGGTGGCCAATTGACAGGTCCATTCCGCGAAATTATGCGCTCATCGAATGTTTCCTTCAATAAATCGATTGTGACGTGCGCTGTGTGGCATGTAGCGCCGTCTTGTTGGAACCACAACTCATCCACATTCATGCCATCCAATTCGGGAACAAAATAGTCGGTTATCATGGCTCTATACCGGTCTCCATTAACGGTAGCTGCCTCTCCAGCATTATTGCGGAAGAAGTATGGCCCAATGACTCCACCAGCCCATAGAGCACACCAAACAGTCAGTTTTGGTGGATGTAATGGCGTTTCAAGGGTCTCATGTGGATTCTCTTCACTCCAAATGCGGCAATTTTGCTTGTTCGCGTAGCCATTCAACCAAAAATGAGCCTCATCACTGAACAAAATTTTGCGATGAAAATCAGCATCGAAATCAATCTCATTTTCGGCCCATACACCAAAATCACGACGCATTGCATGGTCTCGCGGCTTTAATTCTTGCACAAGCTGGATCTTGTAAGGTCGCAAGCCAAGATCTTTGCGCAAAATCTTCCATAAAGTTGATGGACAAAGCTCCAATTGCTGTGCACGGTGGCGAATCGATTCATTCGGGTCCTCTTCAACACTTTGCTCTACAGCGGCAATTGTTTCTTCGGTGCGCACTGTTCGACGTCTCTGCGGATGCGTATTATCACATAGAGTAAACGTAGTGCGAAAACGATCCATGGTTAACCGAATTAATTGCTCTGATGGATGATTATGTCGACCATAAAATGGACGGAGCTCACGGTAAACTTCGCGAACTGAACCATTATTTTCGAAATAAATTTGCACGATTTGCAAGCGTTGTTCTTTTGTCAACCTGTTCATGATGAAATGGCAAACCAAACTGAACATAAATGACATTAGAGTTGCCAGATTTGACCACAAAATGCCAGTTTTATCTCTATTCGAAAAACAAACCTGTAAAAAAAACACCCTGTATATATATATATGTATGTATGATGTAGGTAGCCAATTCAGGTGGATAATTGAGGTTTAAACACATTATAATATAATAGGGATTACTAATAGATCTTACCCCCATGAAGCATTTGTGGGATGTGCTCCAGCGCAGACTCTGAAAACAATCCATAGCTTAAAACAGTATGCTGAGGAATTTAAGACTTCAGGAGTGAGGCAAACTATCGACAGAGGATACATCAAAACTGGCGAATTCAATGCCCACATATCTTATGCAGGTACTAAAGCAACAAGGATATCCCACTGAATACTAGTGTATCGAATTAACTTTTTTTCTTTTGATTTTATATTCCTGTATACGGATTTATGAGGTTGCCGTTTTTATATAGCTTTCTTCAAATATTAAATTTAAATTATAATTATCATAGTGAAAGAAAAAGTATAAAGCTATTTGCTAAACTAAATGTATAATTACCAAAAATAAATAATTGGCGCGATATACGAGGTGTGTTCAAAAAGTATCGCGAATTTTGAATTTTCGCTGGTTACGTATATTCGAATTTCGAATTTTTTGTGGCGTGATGTTGGTACTCATGTCTCTCACTTATGCCGACAAGCTCGGCCATTTTGAATGTTCAGTTAATTGTTGACATCTGCTTTGTTTGCACGTGTTTTGGATCGTCTTCGATTTTTAACTATCTTTTTACCAAAATTGCTCAATTGTGACCAAAAACAGCATCGCATGAACATTGCTAATGAGATGTTAAACTCTGTCCGCGACGACCCAAATTTGCTCCAGAGTGTCATAACTGGTGACGAATCGTGGGTTTATGGTTATGACGTGGAAACCAAAGCTCATCATCTCAATGGAAGCTGCCGCACGAACCAAGACCGAAAAAAACGCGCCAAGTTCGGTCAATTTTGTGAAAGTTTTGCTGACAGTTTTCTTCGATTGCAGGGGCGTGGTGCATCATGAGTTCTTGCCACAGGGAAGAACGGTCAATAAGGAATATTACCTGCGAGTTATGCGCAATTTGCGCGAAGCAATCCGCCAGAAACGCCCGGATGTGTGGAAGAACAAAAATTGGCTTTTGCACCACGATAACGCCCCTGCTCACGCATCGTTGCTTGTGCGCGACTTTTTGGCCAAAAACAACACACTTATGATGCCGCAGCCACCGTATTCCCCAGATCTGGCCCGTGTGACTTTTTCTTGTTCCCTAAACTGAAGAGGCCCATGAAAGGACGACGTTACGCTTCTCTTGACGAGAGACAGACGGCATCGAAGGAGGAGCTGAACAAGATACAAAAAAATGAAATTTTAAAGTGCTTCGAAGGTTGGAAAAACCGTGTATAAGTCTCATACTCATGGGGATTACTTTGAAGGGGACAAAATAGATATTCATGAATAAATAAATCATTTTTGAAAAAACACAAAATTCGCGATACTTTTTGAACACACCTCGTATACCTCTTGGGGAAATTAAGGCCAAACTTCTCTTCCAATTTGTGGTGTGCTGCTTCTAATTTTTCCTAAAAAATTGGCAGCATCTACAGTTTTTTGCCAATTCCGAACGGAAAACTTTTTCAAACCACTTTTGATGTTACCTGTCCGAGCACTCGAACTTTGGAACTTCGGTGTGGTAGGCCAGTAGCACTACCGCCGCACCACGGCGGTCGACGTATGAGTAACGAACTAAAATAAAGCTCGGTTGAATAAATATAATACTTCGTCCGAATTATTTTGTTGTGTTGATCTTCCGACAGGGTAGTAAGCTGATTTTTGTTGGAACGATTTTCCGTCATCCCTTGTCAAGTTTGGTTTTGTGACAAACCGGTTTCGGCGTTCTGCCATTTTCAATGGCTTGTTTCGTTCTATATCTATGTGAACGAAACTAGGCATTGAAAATGGCAGAACGCCGAAACCGGTTTGTCACAAAACCAAACTTGACAATGGATGACGGAAAATCGTTCCAACAAAAATCAACTTCGTCCGAAGTTAGCGCTCATAGTTGATTTTTCGAGCTTTCTTTGCTCTGTACGCAGAATTATTTACATATGTATGTGTATTTTCAATAAAAAAAAAATTATTTTAAAATATTTTTATACCATTAACATTGAACAAACATTTTTACAAAGTAAAATAATTAACATAGCAAATATATATGTAACATGTTGACAACTTTTATTCTTATTTTTATTTATATTTCTATTTGTTAAACCAACATCATTAAAACTGTAAGTAGTAAGTAAATTATTCAACAAATAAAACTTTTTACTTCTTACTGGAATTTAAAAAGAAATGTAAAGGACGCGACAACAAAAATTTTAGACAGTTTGAATTCCTTATTAAATCTTAAGAGCTTAATTAAAAAATGTCATTGATGATGTGACATAGAAAGGATGTTTGTAGGTATATTCAATGTTTGTGAAATAAGTTTTGACAGGCCCGTGCGCAGGGAATTGTCTTCGGGGAGGTTTGAACTTTTGGATGCTCAGAGAATACTATGATTTTTGATAACGAATTCTTTTGACATGGTGTATGCAAAACTTACACTGAAGATAAACATTGGTTGTAAAAAGCATTCGTTATCGAGAAGTCTTGCTTTGTGAATTGAATTTATGGCATTTTCTTATAATAATTAAAATAGTAGCGGGAAGCAAAATATGAAAGACTTTTAGTAGTGAAAAATTGCATATTTAACTATTAACTGTTGAGTCAAAAGAAAACTAGCACAAAATACAATTGTTATTGGCTATCAGTCAACAAACGGACTCTTCGAGGTAGCGAAAAAAGTTCATCCAAAGTACATCCCGATGCATATTCAGGGAAGCTAAACCGTTCAACCAATCTTGAAAACCCAATCTTAAATGCTGTCAAGGAGAGAAGAGGAGATACAAGTCGCAGCCTGTAGCTGCCTGCTTATGCCGGAGCGGGAGTGTAACTGCATTATTCCACTTTAGGCCCCTTCCACAATTAGGAAATTTCACGCACACGCACCTTAGGACTAGTATTTACAATATTAAAACCCGAAAACCCGTTTTCATCAAAAATTCAGTCGATAAAACCCTTTGGGGGGTTGAACCCCAAACCCCTCCCCTGGGATACGGGAATTCGGAAAGTCGCTGTTCTCTAACATCTCAAGTTGAAAAAAGTGAACAAATTGTTTGTGACACAATATTACTTTGAAATATATAACAATAAATTAGATTTTTAAAAAGTTGTTCTTCCTTTTTTTTATTTTTTATTTATGTTTTGCATTCCTAAGCAAATTTTTCGGAATTTTTATTGCAAGATTGTATTTATCAAAACCGTAAATTTCAGTTATATATAAAAAAAAGAAAAAACGCAAAGCTTTTTGTTAGTGAATAGGTATTCCCAACTTAAACAATCAAAAAAGAAAATCCGTATATTAAAAACTATTGCCCATCAATATGTTTTTTAATTATTTTAATTTTTGACAATATCTTAAACGATTTATTCACTTTTTCCAACCAAAACTGTTGAAGAATGAAGAGTACCCAAATCCTGCTACTTATCACGTGATCCGGGCTTATAAAATCACGTTTCCAAAATCCTGAAAGCTGAAATTTTAAGTACCGCTACTAAGAGTATAGTTTCCCAAATATATATGCTCGGCTGTGCCCAATTTACACCAAAGCTACTAGACATACATTACATAAAACGTGAAGAATAATAAATAAATATACTTGTTCCAAGTAAACTGCCTAAAATATTCACACGCTTAATACAAAATAAACGCAAAAGTTTCTTTCGGTATGTAAGAAGGTATTTGGAAGAAACAATAACTAATCCAAACAGGGCTTGGTGGCAGATGCTGCTAGAGAGATTGGCCGTCAGCGCAGGAGTGCGAATGATTCCTCTCTTTCTCTCAGTACAAATTACGTACTTAAAAGGAGAGTACCAAGAAGAGTGAGATCTTTTCGAGTTTAAAAAATTCGGAACGAAGTGTATGTCGATGTCTACGTAGAGCTCCAAAAAGTCATCATTAAATCTTCTTCGGTAAACACCGTGAGCATCGCGTAGAGGGCTATAAATCCTTCGATGAATCTTTATCTCGAATACGCCAAGGGCTAACTCATCTGCGGCTGTCATCGTCCACGCTTATGAGCGACTTATAGAGCATGGTTTATGTTCGTCGAGTGAGGATTTTGCTCTTAGTTGCCTACTTATTGCAAAGTAGCATTTATTGGCAAGGACAATTCTTTGTTGGATTTCTAGTCAGACTTTATTTTTGGTGTTAATGCGGTCTCCCAGGTAAACGAAGTCCTTTACTACTTCCAACTTATGGCTGCCAACATCGGCGCGGGTGCCAAGGTGCGAATGCGCTGACTCCTTGCATGTTGACAGAAGTTACTTCGTTTTGGTGCTCGTAAAAACAAAAATTTTGCTTGGTTTGCTTAGTTAAGCTCATAAGGAAGTTACTAAATCTGTTTTGTTTGTGAATTGCTTTTGTTGTGAATTGCTTTTTTTTTCAAGTGAATACTTCTTTGGGCGCGTTTGAGCTTTGTTGAGGGGAGGAAAACCTGAGCTCGCCATTATGCTATTACCAGCTGTTCGATATATATTTTGCAAGTAAATTTTATTTCCCACAAAACTGTAAGCAGCTAAATTTTGTTACTACAATGGTTGGCAGCAAAAAGGAGATCAGTCCTAGCAATGAAATTTATATAAGAAATGATAGTCCTTTAAAAATTTATAATAAAAAGTTTGAACGTTTCACAGTATTTTCTTCGCCATTCTGAAACATAATAGTTGTGTTCGGTGAGGATAACATTTTTACTGGGAAGTGTTCGGTGATACAAAACATTTGCAGCGAGAGAGCGCATTTTGACATTTCATTGAGAGAGAGAGAGAGTTGGAAATGAAACACATCGTGACATAGGAAAGCAACAACAAAAATTAAAAAATTTTAACTATTACCCAATCAAAAAAGCAACAGCTGTTTTGTTTGCAAGTTTTTACTGACTCCTGTTCGGCGAAAACTTTTTACTTTCGGCGTTTCGAGAAAGTTTTACGTCACTCTCACTTTTCTGATATTTCTTTTTATCACCGAACACAGCTAATATCAACATAATAAGCTTTTTTTTGTCTACAGTCTAATCAATAGTTTTTTCCTTTATGTAATACTTTTTTGAAACTTTTAATTTCGCAAACAACAGCGCTGCATATCAATTGTTAGGATTATGATATGTGCACGAAATGTCACAATCAAAAATAAATTTTTACAATTCAAACAGTCACCGCTTGCTGCATGTGTTTTGAATAATTAATTGTTCGTTACATTTCACATTCATTTTTCATCAAATATGTTTCCCACTCATGTTTTACACTTCAATGTTTGTGTCAATTGCAAATTGCATACAAGTTCTATACATTTGGCAACAACTAATTGTTATAATAATCATTATTTAAATATTTGATTGTGGCGCAACACTTTTTAATGATATTTCTTTTAATTGAGTAACAGATGCAAGTATAGCATTTTGAAATTTTGTTCATTTTAATATTTTAGACATTATTTTAATTGCAGTAAACTTATTAGTGGTGTTATTAATACTTAATGTAAACAGGAATATCCACGCATACATGTGTGTAATGTGCACTTTATGACGCTGGTTGGACAATTAGTTAGTGATGTTTGTTATATCTCTAATAACACTGTGCAACAATCTCATAGAAGCTGCTTAAGGCTAATCGGCGGTGTAATTGACAGCTAACCATACAAAATGCGTCAATTAAGCCCCAGTTAGCGAAACCCGCCTTTTATGAAAGCGTCTCTTGGGGGATTGTCTAGATAGGCGCTAATTACAACCATGTCCGCTAGGCCATGATCAGAATTTCAAAAATATGTTTGAGTGCTTAATTCAAGTTCTTTTGCAAGGGTCGTCGAATTTTTGTTCCGTCTAATGTTGTGCGACATTTTTACTATAAAATGTAGCGCTTAATTTTTACTGAGGTATGTCACGCAACTTATTATAATTATTTTTACTTGGTTAAATTTTTTATACCCAGTTGTATTAGTATACAGGGTATTATAGTTTTGTCTATGTAACTGTGGTTTGTAACGGTATAAAATAATATATATATATAGAGTTCCATATAACAAAGTTCTAAGAATGAACATAGAAAGCGATTAACACATGTTCGACCGTCCGTCCCACACGATAGATTGAGTAAAAATTGAAATATTTGTCTGAAATTTTGACACTCAGGTTACCTCTCCCCTTTTTTCGATATCGAGAACTTCGAAAAAGGTATAAAATGAGATAATTCAATAATAAAGCAGTTACAATCATGAAATTTGGTAGCTTTATTGCGTTGATCTTTAAATTGACAATTTTACAAAATTGTTTCAAAGGGGGCGTGGCACCGCCTACATATGAGTCAAACAATTTTCAAATTCGACTGTTTATAACTTCAGAACGGTGTACGATAGAATTATGAAACTTGAAACGATGTATGCTATGTATGTCTAGAGCACGCCCACGGAAAAGTAAAGAAGTGGACGAGCACACCCACTTTTGTACTAAAGTTTTCTAAATGAGTGGTCCGAAAACAGGACATGCCATATCTTCTTCAATGATGCAGACAGAATGCTAGAACTTGGTAGTTTCAGTGACCTGGTGATCTCATTTTTCAAAGTGGGCGTGGCACCGTTCACAGATGAATGAATAAATTAACTGTGAATAACTCCAGAACCGTTCATAGTTGTTGAAAGTATGCTCAGGGGAAATAAGCACATCGTCCGCAGGAAATGCTCACTGTTTTATAAAAGTTGGCTAAAATTGTTGTTGCATTGGTTGATGGTTTTATTATCTGCACCCGCAGGAAGCATTGGAACAGGGGAACCGCTACACCGATGGAAGTACCAAGCGCCACGTCGTAGAGAAGAAACGATAAGCGAGCTATAATTTTATATATATTATAAGAGTACAAATATGTATCGAATGATATAAGGAAAGGGAAAGTAAATGTTGCTTTGTATGCTACTAGCAGACCCGACAAACGTTGTAATGCCAAAAAATGTACTTGCCTACATTTGAAAAACTGTGCCCTCTTCCTTCAGTATTTGGCAGTTCTTCTTCACATATCCCCATATTTTCCTCGTTTTTCCTCTTCTACTTTTCTCCTCACCACCATATTCCCCTCTCTTTACCCTCTTCGTTTTCCGCTTATACTTTCTTAACATCTTCCCTTTACTCTTACTCCCCCTTTTAATCTATTTGCTCTGCTGGTTCTCATATGCTTATAGCTCCGGAGATATATCGAGCTAATACTTTTTTGGATTTGGTACCTTCCACTTTTCCCAATTTATTTATTTTTTTTGATAAGTTAAATCTTGAATTAAATAACCTCTTACTTATGCTGAATTCCAACTTTGTATAGCATTTGTTGTAGCCAGAGGACCCCTGAACCCACTGTGAAAGTATCATAAAGATCAGTGAGGAGGTTTGGACGTCAATAAAGGACAAGGGCACATACCTAAAAATATTATTAATTTAAACCAAGTACATTCATAGTTATGACAAATTGTGATTTTATATAGTATGAGGGCGTGGCAACGCCCATTTTTCCAAAATTATATATAGCCTATGCTGTAACCAGTTAATCCGAGAATCTACTGTAAACATTTTATAAAGACCATTCATTTTTATTTATAACTAGGATATATCCACATGGTAGTAGAAATAGTTTAAAACAGGTCATAACTCCAGAACAATTTATAAATTTACCACTACCACTTTTACATAGCTGGGTAGTTAATATTCGGTTCCACGCTTCAATCTTTCCTTACTTTTTTTTTATTTTAATTTTCTGTTTGTTCTCTACCTAAGTTTTTTTTTATACTAAATCATTTCCTTAAAATGCTTGACACTTGCATCCGTGTACAACGAAAATTTCACATTTGCAACACCCTTTGCATGCACACATCACACAATGTCCAAACAACTACGAATAGGCAATGGTATATCCTGCTATAAGAGCACAATCAACAGATGCTATTGCCGTAGGCGGTTATTTGATTTTCTTCTGACTAATAAATCTTATGTTTTTGTTTTAAGCTAAAATACAACTTGTTTAGATCGAAGTAATGATTTTCGTAAATGTAACATAATTTTTCTGGAGAGTATTATCAATTTTGAATAAATGTTACAAAATTGAATTTTGTTTGATTTCGTCGAACAGATTTGTGAAAACAAACTGTTTAATATATGACTGATATTAAGAAAAGATATGGTTTATATGTATGTGTGTTTGTACTGAATAGATATGTGCACGTACTTTTCAAATAACTTTTATCAAAGCACGTCGCAAGAACGTATTAAATTTTGCAAGGATGAAAAGACGGCTTATTATTTTGAATAATTTTCAAAATGTATGCTTTTATACACTGTTATTAAGAAAAATTAGTCCAAGTAGTCATTTCAACAGTCTTTACCAGTAACTATTATTATAAACATGGGATGAGCTGATTGTCCCAGTAGCCAAAGCTAAACTATAATAATAACAATAATATAAACATGGGAATGTCTGGAACTGTCAAATTTTTTTCAGAGAAATGCAAATTCTCCAACTAGTTCAAAATGGACCAAATAAAATCAAGTTGAATTATAACAACACAAGACGTTTCGAGGCCTACTATGGCACAGTGAGTATACACTCAATATAGCAGATTAGCAGGACCTACGTGTTTTATATGGACTACTAACGTAATCCGCTAAGGCAGATGAATTTTTGCTAAGAAGCTTTATAATGGCAGGACTACATTCGGAGGATGCTCTATCACTGGGAAGGTGCGACCCAGTTAAAATGGGAGCTTCTCCATGTAAAAGAAGAAATTTAACTAGAGGCTATAACTTTTCTAACAATAATTAGGCTTTGTAGTTGGTGTGTATATTTTTGAACTTTTTTCCGAAGTAGTTTAAATATAAAATTTTAAATATAAACTAGTCTGTATTTTTCTGCAGCCTATATACAGGGTGTTTTTTTTACAGGTTTGTTTTTCGAATAGAGATAAAACTGGCATTTTGTGGTCAAATCTGGCAACTCTAATGTCATTTATGTTCAGTTTGGTTTGCCATTTCATCATGAACAGATTGACAAGAGAACAACGCTTGTAAATCGTGCAAATTTATTTCGAAAATAATGGTTCAGTTCGCGAAGTTTACCGTGAGCTCCGTCCATTTTATGGTCGACATAATCGTCCATCAGAGCAATTAATTCGGTTAACCATGGATCGTTTTCGCACTACGTTTACTCTATGTGATAATACGCATCCGCAGAGACGTCGAACAGTGCGCACCGAAGAAACAATTGCCGCTGTAGAGCAAAGTGTTGAAGAGGACCCGAATGAATCGATTCGCCACCGTGCACAGCAATTGGAGCTTTGTCCATCAACTTTATGGAAGATTTTGCGCAAAGATCTTGGCTTGCGACCTTACAAGATCCAGCTTGTGCAAGAATTAAAGCCGCGAGACCATGCAATGCGTCGTGATTTTGGTGTATGGGCCGAAAATGAGATTGATTTCGATGCTGATTTTCATCGCAAAATTTTGTTCAGTGATGAGGCTCATTTTTGGTTGAATGGCTACGTCAACAAGCAAAATTGCCGCATTTGGAGTGAAGAGAATCCACATGAGACCCTTGAAACGCCATTACATCCACAAAAACTGACTGTTTGGTGTGCTCTATGGGCTGGTGGAGTCATTGGGCCATACTTCTTCCGCAATAATGCTGGAGAGGCAGCTACCGTTAATGGAGACCGGTATAGAGCCATGATAACCGACTATTTTGTTCCCGAATTGGATGGCATGAATGTGGATGAGTTGTGGTTCCAACAAGACGGCGCTACATGCCACACAGCGCACGTCACAATCGATTTATTGAAGGAAACATTCGATGAGCGCATAATTTCGCGGAATGGACCTGTCAATTGGCCACCAAGGTCGTGTGATTTGACACCATTGGATTATTTTCTTTGGGGATATGTGAAGTCGCTCGTCTACACCAACAAACCAGAAACGTTAGGGGAATTGGAAGCCAACATTCGTGGCGTTATTGCCGACATACGGCCCCATATGCTCGAAAAAGTGGTTGAAAATTGGACCTGTAGAATTGGCTTTATTCGAGCCACCCGCGGCGGCCACATGCCCGAAATCATATTTAAACATTAATGGCATAAAATTATCCTTCCAATAAAGCCAAATTGATGGACCTTAAAACGATTTTCTTGTGTTTTATTTCAATTCGAAGTTCTATTCCCCTAAAAAAACACCCTTTACTTGCATTTCATATATTTATGTTTGTGTATGTAGCTGAAAGGTGAACATACTTATTGGGGATAAGACTAACTGAAACGGATGTGAAACCTTCGGCGACACGTTTAGCAAATTTAATGAAGTCGTTAAATCGCATCACACGCACACACATATTAAAACAAATTTTACAATTCTTGAAATTATCTCTTACTTGTAACTTATAGTTCGATGAGGGTATAACAAAGAAAAGCTTTTCATAAAATGTTTCAATTAGTTTCAAAATGCTTTGCAGTAAATTACAAAATTAATTTCCGGTGTTTGCGAATCATTGACTTAGCCTTTTACAATTTTACTTAAGAGCAACTGTGTAGAATTAAAATTGCTAAAGCAGTTCGAAGAATTATTAATCCTGAAATTCGTGCGCGTTTATAGCAAAGATAATTTTGTATGTTTTTGTGTGTGAAAAATATTGAATATTTTTTTTTTGTGACTTCGTACTACGTGAAATAGGAAAATTTTCTACAAATATCAGATCTCTATTTAAATATGAAGGCCCTTTAAGTTTTTATACATTTTTCTTATAAGTATTAAAGAAAAAAATGCATATCTGCTTAGATAGGACCTTTGTTTTCTATCTAGATATGCGATATCATATCGCAATATCATATCACAACAAAATATTATATCGTCACATCATATCATAATACGATATTTATATTATATCACACTATATCATGCATATCATATACTAACATACAAGTTATAATATCAGATTTTAATTTTAATAGGAAGGGCCTTTAGGTTTTTATAAATTTTTCTTGCAGTGTTAAAGAAAAAATTTCGTATCTGTATAGATACTAGATATTGTGTTTTCGATCTAGGTATGCGATATCATTTCGCAACATCATATCACAACAAAATATTATATCGTCACAGCATATTATTACACGCCTTGCTATATAAAAGTTGTATCAGGAGATATCACTTACTTAAAAAAGTATACATAGAAATTTCAACATTTGTACACTAGACTGGGTCGATTTATTAACCGATATCGAAAAGTCGAATTTTCGACCAAAACAAGTCCCAAAACCCGAAAATAACATATTTTTTTCAAAAAACTTTTATCGCCAACGTTTTTAGCGTATGACAGGAAATATGAGACAAATTAGTTTTCATCGATAACATTTTTGCATGTATGCTGAAAAAACCCTTAAAAAAAAAGGCGAAAGGGTCAATTTTTTGACCAAAATACTCCCAAAAAATATTTTTTTTTTCAAAAAACTGTTATCGAGAACGTTTTTAGTGAACATTTTTGGGTCGGACAGGGTATAAATGAAAATGTTAAAATCAAATGAAAATTTTTTTAGTAGGTCATGAAAAAAACCTTAAAAATCAAAATCAATTATTTTTTTGGGTATGCGTAGTGGAAATTTTTTTTCCTGATCCCAAAACCTATCGAAAAATCGATGGCGCGATATCGGTTAACTTTGGTACATACAAATCGACCCACCCTAATATACACTATATCCTATCAAATCCAAGTGCATAACTTCCCCATTCCAATTTAAAACAATGCTTGGATTTGAATTTTAATAATCTTTTGTGAGTTTCCTCAATAAATCATAACAAAGTACTTAAATTGAATGGAATTTATTCCAGAACGCTGAGGTGGAAAAGCCGAATTATGTATATAAAAGTATTGTTATAACATTTTTGAATTTGATTTGCAAAAAAAAAGTATTGCAAATTTGAAGTGTAATCGCATTAAAATATACCTAAAATCCCAATTTAATTGAATGCTGTGAAGTGCTCAAATAGCATTTTTAACTAAATAAAAATCCATTTCCTTGGTAAAATCCATTCTTAAAAAGGCAATTAATCGCATTAAATAAAAGCAAGTTTAATTGAAACAAAGCATTTAACCATTAAATAACCAACGTAAAAATATAGAATTGAATGTCTAAAGGGCAAAGGTTTGGCGCAGCAAAGAAAAATGAGTATAACTCGTTGACTTATCTATGGATATCACATCTTTCAACACTCTGATAACACAAAGTAAACGGGCGTAAGAGAACTATATATTGAAAAGATATATATTCTTACAATTACAGTTAGGGAAAACTTACCCTATATCTGCAAGCTACACTACTTTAAGAGGAAGTTGAAACGTATATTGTATTTTTTAACCTCACAAACTTCAATATCAGCATTATACGATAAGAGTTGCAATATCTTAATCACGTTGTCTTTTTCAGCTAAGGCTCAAGAAAATTAAAATATTTCTTATATGTTCTCAAGTAGGGTGAAACATTTCCACAAATTTTTTTTGTGTTTGGTGGTCAAGTAAATGATTAACGTACATGTGGAAAAACACCTCACCAATGAGTATTAATTTTAAATATCCAAACTATAAATGAGCTCCAGGATATGTATAAATTTGTTAATGTAAATTATTATTGTTTCTAGTTTTAATACTTATTTTAAAATAAGTTCTAAGTTGAAAAGATATAAATTTTTTTCAAACTTCGAATGCATAGCTGCCTATTTCAGTATGGTGAACCGGTTGTATATATCTAAACTGTGGTGAATTTGAAGTTCTTCGGCACTACCTTTGAGATCATTAAATAAATAAAGTTTTTAAAAATGTGTGAAAAAGAGGAGACTATAGGCATCCTCTCTCTCTCTATGGCGCGATATACAACAGGTATATCATCATAAACCTCCTAAGAGATTTTTGCGCCAAGCTTCTCTTCCAATTTGTGGTATGCCGATTTGAATTTTCCCTACAAATTGGTGGGACCTACAGTTTTTTGCCGACTCCGAACGGCATCTACAAAGGAGACGAATTTTTGCTGAGAAGCCTGTCATGGCAGAAATACACTCGGAGAGTTTGCCAAACCACTGCCGAGGGGCGACCCCGTTTTGAAAAACTTTTTTCAAATCACTTTTGATGTTACCTGTACCAGGGCTCGAATCATGGACCTTCGGTGTGGTAGGCCGGCAACACTACCTTCACACCACGGCGGCCGCCGTAGTATAAGTATTTTCAAGTCTAAAAACGCTCTATGTCAGAATTTTGTTGAAAAACACCGCATGTCAGAATAGCGTTATCTTTTTCAGAATTTGGTTGAAAAATGCAATAGGACTGCAAATTGGAGAAACGCTATCCTAAACGTGGAGATCTAGAAGGATATTAGGGTAGAGCGAGGAGGATTTGGCAAAAGGACGATTTCTCATTTGCAAATATAACGCCAAGCATGAAAGATACCCGGAATACAATAATTCATATTTGATGCCTGCTCGCTGTTGAACAACATACGTGAAAATCTCAGTTGTTTCTCTTGCCTGCATTGTGCTGCACGTGTTTTTTTGGTTTCGTGGTGTTTTATTGTTAATTTTGCTACTTTTATTTTTCTGTGTAAAGCTTTACGGGGGCATGCTATTCTTTAAACTGTCTGCGATTTTAATTATTATTTTTTAAAGAAAATATAATAGAATATCATTTGTGTGATAAAATTCAGCATTTTCGGTAAGTGGGTTGATGATTACCTGTAAAAGGAGGATTTGACATTTGCCCAATAGGAGGATTTATCAAATTGTCAAATCCTCCTTTTACTCTTCTAGTGTTCTGTTGTGATAGCTTTTGTTTGCTGGATTGGAGATTTTCATGTCTGTGCTTTTGTTATTTTAACCACTAGAAAAATATGCCTAATATATACAACATAGAACATAACGATGGACCGACTTTCTCCTTGACTGAAAACAGTTTGACTAGGTTTCCTTTAAGTTCTGATGTTGTAACCACTTCAGCGGATGAAGGGATTCATAATACCCCAGAGGATATTCGACCGCTTCCAAAATTGAAACCCAAAAAAACTCGGAAAGGTCGTCCCGTCGGAAAGTCAAAAATTTATACTGGAACTCCGGAAAAAAACCGGTTAATAGATCTCTCATTGCAAAAGGCCAAACAGCAAAAAGCCGAAAAAATTAAAAACCCAAAAGTGGTTAAACGTGTATTGGCTGATTCTTCCAGTGATGAAAGTTATACTTATAGCATTAGCGACTCCGACACGTCCTTAAGATGGCAGGAAAGCAATGACTCCAAAAGTGAAGGCGTGGAAAATATAAAGTTTTCCTATAACGTGGAGACTGTTTGCGGTGACTATGTCCTCATTAAATTTGGCAACGACAAGAGCTTCTATTACGTTGTATGGGTGATAGCTGCTGAAAGGTTGAGTAATTTGCCTTACACCATCAAGTATTTTAGAAGACAAGGCAGTACATCTATTTTTTGCGAACCTATAGCTGAAGATATAAAACTAGCACTACCAACCGATTTGGTAGCCAAACTTCCAGATCCTATACAATTGCCAGGAACCTCTACACGCAAAGGAAACATACAACTTCTAGTAAATTTTTCAGGTCTCGACATCCGCTAAAATGTTGTTGCATTTATGGTCTTCTAATTTGCTTTAATACTAACTAATATTTTAGTGAAATTTTAACTAAAATCACAATTTAAGACTTGTTTAAAATAAAAAATCTTTGTAGTTTCTTTCAAATTATATATACGAGTATGTTAAACCCCCTGCATGTTGTGAAATCCTCCTAAGCCAGTGACAAATCCTCCTTATAAGTAGGATGATTTGACAGTATTTGGATTGTCTATATTTCGATTCATACTTGTGAAACTGTTGAGTGTTCATATTCGGATTATGAATAATTTTGAGCTCAAATATTCAAGGAACAGTAACCACTGCAAAAAGTTTCGCAATGTGCTAAGATTTTAATAAAAATAACAAAAATGTATATTTCTGTCAAATCCTCCTCGCTCTACCCTATTCATTGGTTTAATGTCGGCGAAACATAAATAACAATATCAAAAAAATTTATAAATTTTTGGTGCGATATACCTTCCATGAGACTAAGGCCGGGCTTCTCTACCGATTTATGATGAGCTGCTTATAATTTTTTCTACAAATTTGGGGGACTTGCAGTTTTTTGTCGATTCCGAAGCGATGCATTTTTGATAAAAAGCTTTGTATGGCAGAAAAACATTCGGAGAGTTTTTCAAACTACTGCCGAGGGATGGTCCCCGTTTTGAAAAAAAAAAAAACATTTTCAAACTACTTTTGATATTATATGTCCCAGGACTCAAACCTAGATTTTTCGGTGTAGTAGGCCAGCAAAACTACCGGCACACCACGGCGTCCGCTATAGAACTAATTTATATTTCTCTCGATTCGTTGATGCCGTTACTTACAAACGTTATGTGGACATATTTATAAAACCTTAAGCGCTACCACAACCAGCTATAAGAATTATATACCCATAAACATATAAATATATTTCAAAAATGGTAACACAAGCATAAATAAAAATTTACATCAATAAAGGTTAAGTTTATAACCGAAATTTTGCATACAAATTTTGTAAACATCCAATATATTTTACTTAGTATATTTGTGTGTAACATCGTTTGCTGCTTAACTTTCCATCGGCATGAGTGGTTATGAATAATAATTTAGGTTGCAAAAGTTCAGCAGATAATAAAACTAAAAATGTTCACAGATCATCAACACCCACGCCATTAGTTTGTACTCCCGCCACACATTATAACCACATTACATTAGCATACGAATGCATTAAACGTGTCCGAAAAAGGCTTAATAACCATTTAAATTCATTTTCGTAATATTAATAGCTTTGGCGATTGCTTAACTTTGTAAAGGGGAAAAGTTTGAACAAACCGGAACTGTCCTAATCCTACATGTTTTTCCTCAACGGCAGATAACATTTGTTGTTGTTGGGTCAAAAAGTAAAGAGTATAAGAAGAAAAAAACGATGAACGGAAATACCCAAATAAATAGATATTTGCGAACATATGTATGTGGATTTCAATCCCAGTACTTACGTCTGTACCGAATTAAATATTGTTATCATATTATGGAAAGAGCGGAACTTGTGTATGTTGAATAATTTATAGAGTTCGTGAAATTGCTAAATGAACAAAAGGGGGCAAAAATTTACGATCCCAGCTCAAGCGACTACATGGAATCATTATAATTTTTGTTTGATTTTAAAGGACTGTTTGACTTAAATACAGAACACACACTTTTTGGCTACAAGAAAAAAACAATATGGGCATGGTCTGCTTCTTACACTGACTTCAACGATATACTCTTTTTTGGTGAAAGTGATCAGGTAAAAGGTTAGAGGGGTTTAGAATATGCCCGAGGTAGGCATACCGGTCGTAAGAGGCGGCTAATATACACACAAAGGTAATGCCTTGCAACTCGATGTTTGATCTATGGATATGATGGTTGATCTATGAATATGATGCCTCTCAATACCCATCTTATCCTTCCTTACTAAAGGAGGGGTGACATGACCTAGAAGGTTTCACTGGTCATAAATCGCTACCACGACAGTCGGGCAGTACCGCAAGGGAGTACCGGAGCGTACCGGGTTCAAATCCGGCCAAGGACTGTTAATTCGACCACACTCCCCAAAACCTTCGGGGAGTGTTTTTGTCGTTACCACAACAACAACAACAGGGGGAAAAAGTTGAAAATTCGAAATTTTTAAACCTCATTTTTTCGAAAACCATTTATCCAATTTTTTATAGCTTATGAAAATATCTCCCTGCAAATATGTACATTTAAAAAAAAAAATTATTTGCGCTATATACGGTTGCATTTTATATTTTGCGCCTTCGCAACACAACATGTGATTAGCTGTAATTAGATATTTTTATTGTAAAGTTTGGTATTTTTTGGCATAAACTTGCATATAACGTTTTCACTTACGAGCTTTATTTGTGTTTATTTATAGTGAGTTTAAAAATTCATATTGCCTAAAAATGGAATTAACCCGTGAACACTTTGGTGCAATTTTGGACGTGGATTATCGAGACAGGAGTGCATCAATCAACTTACTTCTACTTTTGCTGTTGAATCAGCACACTTAGCCACTGTGAAACGATGGTACAAGGAGTTCCTACGTGGCCGCCAATCTTTGCAGGACGAATTTCGTGAAGGTCGTCCAAAAACGGTGGTTGTGCCGGAAACAGTCGATGCTGTGCGTCAATTGATAATACAAGATCGTCATGTGACATATCGCGAGATAGAGGCATCCTTGGCCATTAGTGGGACCAGCTTACATTTCATATTGCGTGAACAGAAGATTTTTTCGCGTTGGTTAACGCATCTTGGATCTATGCATACGAGCCGGCAGCAAAGCAGCAATCGAATGTATGGGTGTTCCAAGACGAGCCTAAGCCAACAAAAGTTGTTCGCGCAAGAAGCACCTCAAGACAAATGATCGCCTGTTTTTTCGGAAAATCTGGTCATGTCGCAACTGTTCCACTAGATAAACTTAAAACGGTCAACACTGAGTGGTACACAACTATTTGTTTGCCAAAAGTTTTTGGAGAATTAAGGAAAACCAACCGCCGAAGACAATTCATTCTTCACCAAGACAACGCGAGCTCTCACGTATCGACTCACACAAGAGAGTTTTTGAGGACTCAAAAGGTCGATTTGGCACCTAATGATTTCTTGTTATTTCCGAACATCAAAAAACAAAATGCGAGCTCAACGTTTTTCAACGCCTGAAGGAGCTGTAGAAGCCTTCAAACAGCTCGTTGTAGAGGTATCCTCTTCTGAGTGGCAAAAGTGCTTTGAAAATTGGTTCAAGCGAACGCAGAAGTGTATTGACTTGGATGGATAATATTTGGAAAAACCACAAAACTATTTTCCTTAATATTTGAATGTGTTTTCATTAATAGGAGCAAAATATAAAAGGCATATACATATATGTCCTACTGAGGACATAACGGCCTAGCTTCTCTACGAATTTGTGGTGTGCTGCTTCTAATTTTTCCTGCAAATTGGCGGGACCTACAGTTTTTTGCCGATTCCGAATGGCATCTGCAAACCAAATGAATTTTTGCTGAGAAGCCTTCCATAGCAGAAATACACTCGGATAGTTTGCCGAATCACTGCCGAGGGGCGACCCCGTTTTGGAAAAACTTTTCCAAACAACTTTTTATGTTACTTGGACCTTGCACCTTCGGTGTGGTAGGCCAGCAACACTACCGCCACACCACGGCGCCCGACAGATATGTACGAGGTGTGTTCAAAAAGTATCGCGAATTTTGTGTTTTTTCAAAAATTATTTATTTATTCATGAATATCTATTTTGTCCCCTTGAAAGTAATCCCCATGAGATATTATACACTTGTGCCAACGGTTTTTCCAATCTTCGAAGCACTTCAAAAAATCGTTTTTTTGTATCTTGTTCAGCTCCTCCTTCGATGCCGTCTTTATCTCGTCAAGAGAAGCGTAACGTCGTCCTTTCATGGGCCTCTTCAGTTTAGGGAACAAGAAAAAGTCACAGGGGGCCACATCTGGGGAATACGGTGGCTGCGGCATCATTAGTGTGTTGTTTTTGGCCAAAAAGTCGCGCACAAGCAACGATGCGTGAGCAGGGGCGTTATCGTGGTGCAAAAGCCAATTTTTTTTCTTCCACAATTCCGGGCGTTTCTGGCGGATTGCTTCGCGCAAATTGCGCATAACTTGCAGGTAATATTCCTTATTGACCGTTATTCCCTGTGGCAAGAACTCATGATGCACCACGCCCCTGCAATCGAAGAAAACTGTCAGCAAAACTTTCACATTCGACCGAACTTGGCGCGCTTTTTTCGGTCTTGGTTCGTGCGGCAGCTTCCATTGAGATTATTGAGCTTTGGTTTCCACGTCATAACCATAAACCCACGATTCGTCACCAGTTATGACCCTCTGGAGCAAATTTGGGTCGTCGCGGACAGAGTTTAACATCTCATTAGCAATGTTCATGCGATTCTGTTTTTGGTCACAATTGAGCAATTTTGGTACGAATTTCGCGTAAAAATCGAAGACGATCCAAAACACGTGCAAGCAAAGCAGCTGTCAACAATTAACTGAACATTCAAAATGGCCGAGCTTGTCGGCATAAGTGAGAGACATGAGTACCAACATAACGCCACAAAAAATTCGAAATTCGAATATACGTAACCAGCGAAAATTCAAAATTCGCGATACTTTTTGAACACACCTCGTACACTTGCTATCATTTATTTAATAATTTTAAAGAAAAACCAACAAATCTAAATTTTACCACTTTTTGTAATATAAAAACATATTTTTTACAAAAAATGCATTATTAACGGAGCAATTAAATACCCCTATTTTAAATAGCAATAAATTACCTTTAATTTGATATGACACTTACTTTATATACTTTAAATGAAGTTTTACATGAATATTTCTTAATTAAAACCCAGGCCGAGGGCGGTTTCTTAGAAAACCATTCACTCCAGAATGGATATTTCCCTAGAATTTGATTAGGAACCACTGGTTATACATAAGTTTAAAGGTAATTTTATGATTTTTTCAAAAAATTAAATGTTTTTTATTGTTAATATTGAATTTTATTAAGAAAAATATACATTATTAGTAGCCAAATTAACTTGTTAAATTTTTTTGCTTACATTTAATGTTAGTGTCATTACAGATATAAACATGTGTATATCAAATAAAAGGGATTTTAATCACCCTTCCAAATCTGCTTTATTTTTGAAAATCCCTTTACCCGTTCCCCAATCATTTGCACCAAAAAAAACTACACCACGTGAAACAGTGAAAGGGGGCGGACCCACTTTTTTGTTTTTTTTTTCTTTTTCTGGACTGTTTTAGTAAAACCAAGTAAGGAAAGGGCTGTCTTCGACTGTACAGAAGACTTTATACCTTTTATGAATACGCATCACGGTGTCCGAACCTTACTCACCTTACTCATGTTCATGAAAGGTACAATAATATTAAAAGGTTTCTTAGAAATTCCTAGGGCCTTATTCTCTATTGCGAAGTTAACATTCGTTACACCACGGCATTTTTCGACGTTGGCATATAATTTAGTTTCTTGTAGATACTCATCCTTACTTATTACTAATTACCAACCATTTAAATAAATTGATTCGATTAATATAAAATGCCAACTGACCACACTTAGGTAATAACCCATTTATACTGATCTAAAATGCGTGAAAATCTAGCGAATTACATATGTTCAAAAGTTCATCAAAAAAAAAAGCATCCTGAGTGGAAAACTCTGCTAGCCAATGGGTTTGGTGTTGAACGAGGGCAAAACGAAGTACATATTGTCGTCAAGAGAAGAGTCAGTTGTCACTGTTGGCAGGCATAATTTTGAAATAATAAACTACTTCATTTAACTTGGAACCAGCATTAATATCAACAATAATGTTAGTCTAGAGATCCAACAAAGAATTACTCTTCCAAACAAATGCTACTTCGAACTAAGTAAGCAATTGAGAAGTAAATGTATCTGTCGCAGAACGAAAATGACACTCTATAAGTCACTAGTCGCACCCGTCCTGCTATATGGGACAGAAGCGTGAACACTAACAACATCGGATGAGGCGGCTCTGGGAGCATTCGAGAGAAAGGTTCTTCTAAAGATTTGTGGACCATTACGCGTTGGCGACGGCGAGTACCAAAGAAGATTTTAGGATGAGCTGTATTAGCTTTACACAGACACCGACATAGTTCAGCGAATTAAAACACAGCGGCTTCGCTGGCTAGGCCACGTTGTGCACGAAGATGCTCCAGCCCGTAAGGTGTTCTTATCGGCACCCGCCATTGTAACCAGATAAAGAGGAAGACCAGCATTCCAATAGAAGAACCAATTGGCGATTTGAGATCCCGCGGTGCCTTCAATTTACTTCAGTTAGCGCAACGAACGGGCGGTCAAAATCGTCCAGGCTGTTAGGTGACCATTTAAAGAAGAAAAAAAAGTGAGAAGCCCTTGGTAGAATTTCTTAGAATGACGTCAATATCTACAAAACAAATCGGTTAAGCCATGTCCGTGATAGTGTGGTTATACAAATATACAAATATAAATGTGTGTTAAAATTTGAAAGTATTAAACTAAAAATGGGGAAACAAGCGAACCGTATGAACAGAAGTGTCACCTAGTGAAAGTTAGTAAAACATTAAGCTAATCATTGCATCTTTGTAAAAAACCCATCCTCAAAGTATGAGTATAACAATTTTAATATAACTAGAGATCGCCCAGTGGTTGAAATTCAACCACTAAACTTTATTTTAATTTAATTATTTGCTGTACCTTTCATCTGCCTATTTTTCCTTCCTTTCTCTGCCATTCCTTTCCTCTAACATATTTTCGTTTCTTTGATTTCTTCTATCACTCTTTGCAGTCTCTATTCTGAATTGGTTTTATTCTTTCTTTTTCTCAAACTTCCTTTCCCTTCCCTTCCTTTCATTTGCTTTCTTTCCCCTTTCTTTTCTTACCTTTCCTTTAATTCCCTTCCATTCCTTTTCCTTCTTTTCCTTTCCTTCCTTTTCCTCTCCTTTCTTTTCATTTCCTTTCAATTCCTTTTCCTTCCCTTCCTTTCTTTTCCTTATTCTTCTTATCCTTCCTTTCCTTTGCTTTCCTGTCCTTTTCCTTTCATTTTCTTTCCTTTCAATTCCCTTCATTTGTTTTATTCTAAGTATTTTATTTTATTTCATTCACGCAGACCCAACCCCAAATACAAAAACAAAACAAACTCCGGTGTTGAATACTCTTTTTAAATTTCTTTCCTTTCCTTTCTTGTCATTTCCTGTCCTTCCCTTCACTTTCTTTTATTAAACTTTGTTTTACTTTTTTTTAATCTTATCTCATTTATTTTATTTTATTTTACTTTATTTCAATTCCCACACACCCAACCATTTTACATTGCTTGTTTAATGTCTCCAACAAAGCAACTTTTCATGCTGTCAGGAGAGCCGCTGACACTGAGCATCGTAGCCAGTGATCAATACAATAACAACAACTAAAACATAAATGCATGAGACAACAGAGGCTCATAGTGCGAATACTTGTTTTTCATTGGTCCACTACCAACTCTTCGCGTAATTATAAAGGGTGTTTTTTTTAGGGGTATATAACTTCGAATTGAAATAAAACACAAGAAAATCGTTTTAAGGTCCATCAATTTGGCTTTATTGGAAGGATAATTTTATGCCATTAATTTTTAAATATGATTTCGGGCATGTGGCCGCCGCGGCTGGCTCGAATAAAGCCAATTCTACAGGTCCAATTTTCAACCACTTTTTCGAGCATATGGGGCCGTATGTCGGCAATAACGCCACGAATGTTGGCTTCCAATTCCCCTAACGTTTCTGGTTTGTTGGTGTAGACGAGCGACTTCACATATCCCCAAAGAAAATAATCCAATGGTGTCAAATCACACGACCTTGGTGGCCAATTGACAGGTCCATTCCGCGAAATTATGCGCTCATCGAATGTTTCCTTCAATAAATCGATTGTGACGTGCGCTGTGTGGCATGTAGCGCCGTCTTGTTGGAACCACAACTCATCCACATTCATGCCATCCAATTCGGGAACAAAATAGTCGGTTATCATGGCTCTATACCGGTCTCCATTAACGGTAGCTGCCTCTCCAGCATTATTGCGGAAGAAGTATGGCCCAATGACTCCACCAGCCCATAGAGCACACCAAACAGTCAGTTTTTGTGGATGTAATGGCGTTTCAAGGGTCTCATGTGGATTCTCTTCACTCCAAATGCGGCAATTTTGCTTGTTGACGTAGCCATTCAACCAAAAATGAGCCTCATCACTGAACAATCTCATTTTCGGCCCATACACCAAAATCACGACGCATTGCATGGTCTCGCGGCTTTAATTCTTGCACAAGCTGGATCTTGTAAGGTCGCAAGCCAAGATCTTTGCGCAAAATCTTCCATAAAGTTGATGGACAAAGCTCCAATTGCTGTGCACGGTGGCGAATCGATTCATTCGGGTCCTCTTCAACACTTTGCTCTACAGCGGCAATTGTTTCTTCGGTGCGCACTGTTCGACGTCTCTGCGGATGCGTATTATCACATAGAGTAAACGTAGTGCGAAAACGATCAATGGTTAACCGAATTAATTGCTCTGATGGACGATTATGTCGACCATAAAATGGACGGAGCTCACGGTAAACTTCGCGAACTGAACCATTATTTTCGAAATAAATTTGCACGATTTGCACAGCGTTGTTCTTTTGTCAACCTGTCCATGATGAAATGGCAAACCAAACTGAACATAAATGACATTAGAGTTGCCAGAGTTGACCACAAAATGCCAGTTTTATCTCTATTCGAAAAACAAACCTGTAAAAAAAACACCCTGTAAATATCTTAAATATGTAGTTTGCGTATAAAGTGGGACAATTTCACCTCAACTTGCGCATTTATGTTATAGATAATTGTATAGAATTTATTACAAATATATTAAAACAAATAAGAAAATAAATAGGAGAGCAAAACCTCCTCATATGAGCATTTTTTAAAAACCTTGTTCAAAAACTTCCACTTACCTTACAAAACAACTTAACTACATTTTATCTAAAGCTTGCTAACTTACATAAACATTCATAAGTGTGTATGTATATGCAAATATATTTATACATTTACTTATACTTTCTTAGCCTAATTTGTTTATGTTTCTACTAAAGCCAGTGCAATTATGGTTGGCCGCTTGCATATTTAAGTTGTGGTTTTTAACGTTTTCTTGTAAAGTTTGTAATTAAATTGTACGCCAAGTTCTCCATGTCGACCACTAAAGCGTCTACACTGACGTTTACATTTTGTGTTTAGTAGTTGTACAAATATAAATACCAGTGCATATCCAGCAGCTAAACTTACTAGGTGTATACTAAACAAATAGTAGTTTTTCATACAACCAAACTAGTTCGAGTTAGGTCTAATTTCAATATAAAGTAGCTTATATTTTTAATACGACGATTTGATGTAACGAAGAATGAAAGTAATATAAAAATAGAAGAGAATCGGGCTTTTTGCGATACCAAAAACGGTTTAGAGATTTCGTCCAAGATATCGTCCACCAAATTTATACTTTTTGTGAATAATATATGTATGTATTACATTTAAAATGCGCAAAAGGGATTTGAGATGTTTCCGTAGTTTTATCAATACATACATAAGAGATTTTTTTAGACACTGAATTCAAAAAAGTGTGTGCAAAGGTACTAGGGGAATGTCCGGAATAGTTCGATATTCCATAGAACTACTTTTGATTATAACATTCCATACTATTCTTTTACTGTTACGTACGCAAAATTCTAGTGAATGAAATATATAATTTGCTGCCTAGTTTGGCTACGCACTATATGTTAGATACTGTGATCCTTGGTGATAGTCATGTTTAAACATGGGTCAACGAGTATGAATTTAAAGTAAACCTAGCTTGACCTATTTATAGGCAACTTGAAACACCCTTTGTCTTAATATATCTCTATCTCTATCTTTATGGCGCGATATACAACAGGTATATCATCATAAACCTCCTAAGAGATTTTTGCGCCAAGCTTCTCTTCCAATTTGTGGTGTGCCGATTTGAATTTTCCCTACAAATTGGTGGGACCTACAGTTTTTTGCCGACTCCGAACGGCATCTACAAAGGAGACGGGTTTTTGCTGAGAAGCCTGTCATGGCAGAAATACACTCGGAGAGTTTGCCAAACCACTGCCGAGGGGCGACCCCGTTTTGAAAAACTTTTTTCAAATCACTTTTGATGTTACCTGTACCAGGGCTCGAACCATGGACCTTCGGTGTGGTAGGCCGGCAACACTACCTTCACACCACGGCGGCCGCCTTAATATATATATATTTATATATACTTAATTTAAGATGAGTTACTTAATCGCGTTTTGAAATGTTTATTGGTTTATCTGGGTCAAGAGTCAAGAAACGCAAGTCATCCGCAAATAAAAGCGAAGTATATATTACCGAAGGGAAAGGTAAGTCGACTCCGAATTTGTACTTATTTTTGTCTGTGTGTTTGTGTGAAGACCACCAGCAAATAGCTGCATGGATTCATATGATATTATAACCATATATTTCGCAAGTTACTACTTCATATATTTAATACATTTTACTGCAGCTTAAATTTAATTTCACGTGCTTTAATTATAACTGTTTGATAATTAAGTGTTGACCATCCCACCATAATTAAATGTATGTAAACATATAAAGTTATCTATAGTTACATTTGAATATAATAGTTTATTAAGCCATACACATTGATATGCAAATTTTTGATAAAACGGTGTAAGTAATAACCTTCAATTAGTGCTGATGTAATCACTTGTAAATTTTATGGTGATTTGAAATCAACACATTTAAATTTGATTTTATAAAATGTTAGGCCCACGAATGTAAATATGATGATATATGGTGCATATTCAAAAGTATATATGTGCAAACGTTTGTAATTGGGTTACCAATTTTTTCCATTTTTACATTCCATGGATTTTCGGGCAAAAGCATGATTCCAAAATTAGTCCGGTAATCTCGTCATTAGTAATTATCGGACAGATAAATTGGCAGTCGCCAATAGCCACCTACATGACCAACCAATGTCTAAGACATCGAAATCTAAAAGACATATGCGGCCTTATTCTCCCATATTGTGTGTAAATATTGTGAGATTAGGCCAGTTTCAAAAGAAATCATTTAGTTTGGATTATTAGCTGGTAAAAATAATAATAATTTTACAACGGAATTTACACCCCATGTCAAAATTTCAAGTTTTTCTGAAACTCAAATACGAGGATACCTCATACGTTTTCGCCGTGAAGAATTAATAGCTTTTTTTAAATGCCAAGCCTTAACTACAAATTTTTGTTATACAAGAGTTTCTAATTTAAAAGAACTCCCAAATACTCATACCCATCGGCAATTCCGATAATTCTATTTCCCAGTATCGCAGAACAGTTTAAAATATATGAACGTGCATGTCTCGTCATGCTCAACGAAATTTGAATTGTTAATTCATATTAGAGGAAAAATTACAACGATATGCACAGCGATGGTATGGGATGACATGTTTCGAAGTGCCCAACTTCTCATCAGACCCCTTCTCGGACACTGGGATACGAACCCAAGTGTCTGCACCAAAGCCGCTGTTAGAGTACTCTAACAACTAAGCTATGATGCCCTCTAGCGTCACGATGCATTTTTCCTCTAATGTGCCATTTGCTTATTCCTTTTATACATTCTTTGGTACATATATTTTATATGTCAAGGAAATTTCATCGAAACCTACATTTAATCAATCTTTTTTGAGTTTCATTTGTTTTGCTCGAAACAAAACTCTCAAACATAGTTTTTCGATGAAAATAAAACTTATTCCCTAAGCGGTAGTTATCCTTGAAGAATAAAAATTAAGTTTTAAGTTTTGACTTTTTCCTAAATCGAAAAATTCAAAAAGCCGGTGCGCCTTTTTGGCAAGTAATTATTTATAAATATTGGTTGGTACAATCTCGTCAACATATGTACTCAATAACTAAAACAAGTTCATTTAATGTGTCTACAAATTTGTTTTAATTATTAAGTACATATGTTGACGACATTGTACCAATCAATATTTATGATCAACTAGAGGGCCGTCAGACTTTGTTCTGCCCAGAAATTTACCTACATGGATCTAGAAATATTGTCTATCCCTATCCCCATCCTTATCCGTATCCCTATCATTATCCCTATCCTTATAGCTATCCCTATTCCTATTCCTATCCTTATCCCTATTCCTATCCCTATCCTTATCCCTATTCCTATCCCAATCCCTATGCCTATCCCTATACAACTTTCATATTTATACACCTTTTAAACCTTCTCTGGACTTTCATAAATAGTTCAAGACCAAAATTAGCTAAATCGGTTCAGCCGTTCTCGAGCTTTAGCGAGACTAACGAACCGCTATTCATTTTTATGTATATATAGATAGATTTCTTGCCAAAAAGGCCAAACGGCTTTTTGAGTTTTTCAATCACTGAAAAAAATTTTAATTTAAAATTTAATTTTTATTCTCGAAGGATAAAATATCGCTCAAGGAATAAGTAATAATAATAATAACAGTTTCGGTCCCTGTTGATAACTGCGTCCTGAAGCTGGACGGTCATTTTTTCAGGAAGTTAGCGAGCCAAAAAAAAGAAATGATTAATTAAAAATCTTGATCACGTCTCAGGACTTATAAAAGACTGAGTTCTATTTCAAGCATTATATCTCCGAAACAAGTCGAGATTTGGAACTTAATCACATCGTTTATTGTAGCACTGATAAGCACTTTTATTTTTCAGTTTTTGAGTGAGACGCGTAAACTTACAGATAAACAGACAGACATGATGATCCCTTAAATTCATTTTTCTTGAATATCTGCAAGTACAGACATCGACCTGTTACAATTTTATTATATGTAGGAGTAACATATTGAAAATCCCGAGTATACCGGTATTTTATACAATCAATGCCGGGATTGACATTGTTTCTTTGTATACAGATACAGACCCTACCTTCGGTTGTACATTTTACATTTCGCCAAAGGAAAATATTGGTTATATATTTGTCGAAAACAAAAAAAAGATCTGGTGTATAATTCATTCTTAAATGCAGTATATAATTTCATAGCCGCACAGCTTCTGCAGCTTAAGTGTCAACGTTTCCTAAACAAACTGAGTAATTTTTCCAATACTTACACTTACATAATTAATACGCGAGATTATGGTGACTTTAAAATATTTATGTAAGAAATAGTCATGTCAAATAGAATATACAACAATAGGGATAGTGCTTGAAGGCGCTAAAAGCATTTCCTCTAGAGTTAAGGCCATCAAAAAAGTGAATGAAAAGAAAAAAATGCAATTCAAGCTTAGGTGGGTAGATTATAACCAGTGACCAATTATGTATGCTTTACAACTATAAATAAATTTAAAAAATGACAATAAAAAGAACATTTTGCCTCTCGGACATAATACTTACATTGCTGTGTGATTAAATAAATTATAGTTAAATGTCCAGCCAATTTTCTCTAAACAACGTGACTGTCTATTATTTGGCCATTTTGGCAAATTTTCCAACACAAAAGATGAAAACTCAGAGATAAGTTGTGTGCGGGCATCCATTTAGTCTCTTCAATGTATATATGTATGTGTATGAATTCACAGTTTATTTCATAACCATTAGACTAACTATATAAAAATCCCTGGCCACAATCATACTAAGTAAGGTCTCCAACCATTACCTACTGATATCGAATCAGCAGACGTCACGGTTTTTTTTGAATAATATCACGGATAATAATGCGTTAATAGTATAAGTCACCTTCAGAATACCAATACGGAAATTACCAATAAATCTTTATAAATACACATTATATCTATATGCACATATGAGTATAACTTTGCAGTATCTCGATGGGCTTCTTTTTTTATTTTCAAACGCTGGAATAAAAGTTGAAATTTATTCTTTACTCTAAATTTTTTGAATAACCAGTAACATTTCAATTATCGCTCAAATTTTTTTTATTATAAATAAATAAAATTTTATTTGTTATTTTTTCGTCACTAGTGACTAAATTTTTTTAAAACATAATACATTTCAGCCGTCCAGATCCAGGGGTGCATTGGGGCCACACAAAAACCACGACGCATATTCGAAAAATTCTTCTGTAAAATCTATTTTGGTGAGTATTTTAATATGAGCTTAAGAAACGTAAATCACTGAAGTAGAATGGGTTCTAGCACCTCACGAGGCTGCTTATATTTTTAACTGCTCAACTGAGCAGACTTTTTGCATGCAAAATCCTTTGGAGTTTAAAGCTGTTGCTTTGTAGACAATTCTAGGAGTGGTTACGATTTAGTTCTAATACTATACCAAGATAGTGACGTCCGCCTTTTCTGCCCAGAATATTTCGAAAAGTAAAGAATTGATAGATTAAGGTGGTCATTAAAATTAAATGAAAATTTGTTTCAGCCTTGCCCCTCCCTCCGGTAACATCTCGGTCGACGATATGAGGTGTACATTTTGGTCCTGATTGGTGACGACTAAGGCTCAAAATTTAATATCATTGCACTAAATTGTTTCTTTTTTTCTAGTTTTTCTTATGTTTTATGCACTTTCAAATGAATATTATTTTAGAAAAATTGGCGGGATCTCTTTCTAACCTATCTATGCGAGCGATAATTTAATAAGAAACCAAATTTCTCAAAAAAAACTGAATGAGAAAATGTCTGGTATGAAATTTTAGTTTGTTATTTAATAAATCGGCTTTATGGTCTTCTAAGTTTCTTTATTTCTCCTACGATAAGACCGAAAAGTGATACACACCATTTGCAACTAAACTAGTAAATAATTTAAATTCCTCGCTTTACACTAAATTCAGGTTCAGACTAACATAGACTTTCCTATTTGTTATACCTAGCAGTGCTGCACACACAAGGTATATTAGCTTTAGTCGCGTAACTGTGGTATGTAACGGCATAAACGGATCGAGATAGATATTGACTTATATATATCAAAATGTTCAGGAGGAAAAAAGAAATTGATTAAGCCATGTCCGTCCGTCCGTCTGTGAACACGATAACTTCAGTAAATTTTTAGATATCTTAATGAAATTTGGTATGCAGGTTCCTTGGCAATCATCTCCGAGCGCTATTTAAAATGGGCGAAATCGGATAAAAGCCACGCCCACTTTTTATACATAGAATATTTTCGAAAATACAAAAAAAGGGGTTACTCAGTACAAAATACACCTATAAGGATAAAATTTGGCGCATGCATTAAGACTGAGGCATAAAATAAATTTTTAAAATGGACTTGGCACCGGCCAATTTTGATTCAGTCAAATTTAGAAATGTTATTAATCATAAATAAAAAACCGTTCAAGGTATCGAAACGAAATTTAGCACACGTTTTTATGTTAATACGTGGTATGTTCCGGAAAAAAATAAATGAAATCAGTTACGTTTTTTACGAAAGATTTAGAAAATGATCATAGATATATTTAATAGGCAATAACTTGCGTACAAAAGCTTTATTTCATTTCTATTTCACTTCAAATTGTGCGTGAACGCAGAAAGTCGAAAAGTATAAATTTTTGAAAATGGGGGTCGCAGTGGATTATTCCACAAAACTTTTTATGCCTTAACTCTGGCAAAAATTTATTTACCGAAGCGATATTTGCGAAAATGTTGTACATATAAAGGTAAATGTTTGTTGTGAAAATGGGCGGAATTGGTCAACGGCCACGCCCAGTTTTTTAACATAGTTCTGAAAAATTTGATTGTAAAATGTAAAATGCGATATTTTTACAACCATGAAAGCTATATCTATAAGATCTTGCACACATAATAAGTTTTTCAAGCAAACTTGAACGCAAAATTTTTCAAACATAAAATGTGCATGTATTGGTATTTCGTAAAAATGTGGTTAGCAGTTGTCGGTAGGGAAAATTTTGATGTACGCTGAAGACGTTAAGATTTGTATGCCTTACTCGGTGAGCAAAAATAGAGCTTTACTTCAATCAGATTTTGATAGACTGGGTGCTCGGTGCGATCTAAACTATATGCCACCCAATCTTAAAAAATGTAAATATATGTGCTTTTCGCGCAGAAATACACAGCCGGCTTCCTACATAATCAACAGGTATAGTCTTGAACAAGTGCATGATTTTGTGGACTTGGGAATTACGCTGAAGTGTAAACTTAGCTTCAATCTCCATATTATGCAACTGTCAATAAAGCTAGGGGTGTTTTATGATTCGTTAAGCGATGGTCGAAAGAATTTAGTGATCCGTACGTAATTAAAGCCCTTTTTACAACATTAGTAAGACCGATATTAGAATATGGCTCCATTATTTGGAATCCGAGCCACCAGGTCGCTAATCGCTTGAAACTTATTTACCCTCCTACCCTTGCTAGTCGTAGAGAAATGCTCGGAACAATATTTATGATTAAATTACTAAACGGGTTGGTCTCTAGCCCATTTTTGTTGGGAGACGGCCATCAAGACATTTAAAACCTATTTTTTTGAAACAGCTACAAGCCCCTGACTTTCAACGACTCGGTAATATATATATAAAAAAAAGAGAAAAAAAACGTCTGTTATGCGGATGCGCCCCTCGTTTCGGTTGGGCAGGATGGTGGGTTATCCGTTGGGAATTATTACTATATCGCGCTATACATTTATATTTTTTTAAATAAATTTACGCCCCAAAACTCATAACAGTAGTGTTTTTATTGAAAACAATTAGCTGGCGTAAATTGGGATGCCATAATAGATCACTACTAGGTATATAATGTTCGGTTCCACCCGAACTTAGACTACCTTACTTGTTTTAAATGAACTTTTTATTTACCTTACACTTCACCTGTAGGTCACCATTAAGCAGGGAAATTTTTCTCACATCTATTTATAGCAATGATAGCCATATCCTTTCCTGAGAGTCGAACTATGTTCCGAACGTCAGTGATGGCTTTCAATTACACATTTTTGTATGGAAAAGATATGAACACTGAGTATATGCGAAACTTGATTTTTTTTGGGCACCTCTTTTGCCAACCACTGATTTATTCCACTTGATGTACATATATATGCGATATGAACCATATGATTACTTACAATTAAAGAATCTTTCTGTCTGTTCCAGTTACCTCAGGCATTGGTACGTGAGCAGTTTAATTACCTTCCCACTTATATGCCACTTTTAATAACATAATTCTTATCATCTTGTGATAAGCTTTTTGTAAAACGAAAGCGCTCAGGCTATTATGGAAGTTATAATTGACCGTACACTCGCATCACATGTCAGATTTTTTATTTTCTTTTGGCTTTATTACTTTTGTGTTGTTACTGCTTCTTTGGCTGTGCATATGACTCACTATGTATGCTCGCATGAGTTTGTTGGCACAGGTCGTGTTTGGTTTGTATAAGGTTTTTATCTGCCAAAGATTTCGTCTGGCCAGTGCCATGCAATTAAGAAATCCGCCTGTGGCCTCACTGCAATTTTTAATATCATTTTTATTTTTTGTTTTTTAAAGAAATAAATTGCACTCACTCGACGCTAACTTTGTATAAAGTAGAGGAGAGAGCAGCGAGCAGCAAGTTTCCGCCTGACGAACAAGGCTCTGAAAACAAGAAATGTATAGGTAGAGACTGCGAATTTTCCAAAAAGTGGAGTCCAATATGAGTTCTAAATATGTGAAAAATATCAACTTTAGAAATACGATCATGTCACAGTCTTTTATGCCTCCCATGTGATGAAAATTCTGAGCATTATAATGGAGAGTGCTTATTTAAGAGATCAACTTTGGAGCTGATTTTCATATTGTTTGTTTTTGAAAAAAAGAAATTGTTTTCCAAAAACAAAATTTGACATATACATTTTTGTGGAAGCCATCTCTTCATTTGCTTCCACAGAAGGCTTCCTTTAGTAGGAATATGAAATATTTTCCTCATTACTCTCCTAGGAGGTTTTCTAAAATACTCCAAATCTCCCCCAATACTCGATTTTGATTCATAAAAAAGTAATAACAAAAACTCCGTTGTTTTTTGGGAGGTTAGTCGCCCTTCATGGATATGCCCTGCTAAAAGAGAGTACTCGTATACAAAATTATATGGTAATGCACTGAAGTATAGGGAGTAATAGGGAGAAACCCCATACTCGCAATTTTCTTGTATTTTTCAACCTAAAATGAACTAACCTATTATGAAGTGGTACAGTAATTGGTTTGATACTGATGCATAGGCTGACTAGTATGAAATTTTGCAGAACTGGAACTAATTGAGCCGGTTTGGCAATCTACTACTTGACTAGTATGAAACTATTGGAATTGACTGCAGGATAATTTGAAGTTAGATATTTTTTTAACAAAATTTTTTGAGTTTTCTCAGCTAACCTTTTCGAGACACTAAAAATTGTATCCAAGTAAAGCATTGCATCTTTCTGTTCAATGTTCATACGAGGTGTGTTCAAAAAGTATCGCGAATTTTGTGTTTTTTCAAAAATTATTTATTTATTCATGAATATCTATTTTGTCTCCTTCAAAGTAATCCCCATGAGATATTATACACTTGTGCCAACGGTTTTTCCAATCTTCGAAGCACTTCAAAAAATCATTTTTTTGTATCTTGTTCAGCTCCTCCTTCGATGCCGTCTTTATCTCGTCAAGAGAAGCGTAACGTCGTCCTTTCATGGGCCTCTTCAGTTTAGGGAACAAGAAAAAGTCACAGGGGGCCAGATCTGGGGAATACGGTGGCTGCGGCATCATTAGTGTGTTGTGTTTGGCCAAAAAGTCGCGCACAAGCAACGATGCGTGAGCAGGGGCGTTATCGTGGTGCAAAAGCCAATTTTTGTTCTTCCACAAATCCGGGCGTTTCTGGCGGATTGCTTCGCGCAAATTGCGCATAACTTGCAGGTAATATTCCTTATTGACCGTTCTTCCCTGTGGCAAGAACTCATGATGCACCACGCCCCTGCAATCGAAGAAAACTGTGAGCAAAACTTTCACATTCGACCGAACTTGGCGCGCTTTTCTCGGTCTTGGTTCGTGCGGCAGCTTCCATTGAGATGATTGAGCTTTGGTTTCCACGTCATAACCATAAACCCACGATTCGTCAGCAGTTATGACCCTCTGGAGCAAATTTGGGTCGTCGCGGACAGAGTTTAACATCTCATTACCAATGTTCATGCGATGCTGTTTTTGGTCACAATTGAGCAATTTTGGTAAAAAAATAGGTAAAAATCGAGGACGATCCAAAACACGTGCAAGCAAAGCAGCTGTCAACAATTAACTGAACATTCAAAATGGCCGAGCTTGTCGGCATAAGTGAGAGACATGAGTACCAACATAACGCCACAAAAAATTCGAAATTCGAATATACGTAACCAGCGAAAATTCAAAATTCGCGATACTTTTTGAACACACCTCGTATATTGGTTGTTTTCAAATTTTTCGATGCCCTTCTATGATGATAATATATAAATTGTTTTGTTTTTAGTCAAATTTGTTTTTACTACAATTTTCCATATGATCTAAGTTATCACTGGGGCCAACATACGTAATCGTGTGAATATGCTGACTCTGCACTTCCGAAAACACGCGCATGTCGTAAGCAAGCAATTGGCCTGCAATAAAATATTATGTAAACCAATACCTTATTTGAGAAATGAAAAATGCAATTCATGGGAAATGCAGTATCAGCAGATATTAAGAAAGAACTAGAAGTAAGTTAATTTAAGTTTAAGTTGAGTAAAATCACTTTTGTTTGGAGCGACGAAATGAATGGTACGTTTGTTTTTACTCTGTTAATTTCGTTGTATTTATTTCTTGTAGGACAACCTGTTGGAGCCGCGGGGCGGCTCCCAACTTTAACTTTTTGGTGAGCACACCCGTGCTTGTCGTAACTTCTATATACATATGCATGTATTTGATTTAAATTTAAATCTATCAAATAATTAAAGTTGAATTTGAAATATGAAAGAACATAAAAAATGCCCTAAGCCATATGAATACTCTTTGAATATTTTGCTAGCTCGGCACATACCTCCGTACATATTTATTTCCAATCAGTCAATGCAAATAACATTTTTTATACAATGGTAGGCAAATTCCATGTTGACAAAAAAATTATGAATTTTAATTAATGTAATAAATGTTACTTTTAGTTTGTTTAGTTGCTGTAAGCTTAAAAACGCATATATATACATTAGAGCGGGTCAAATTGTATGGATGGTATTTTTTTCATCAGGAGTATAGCAAAAACGTAATCTACAGATGATTCTAAGAAAAATTGCTGAAGACACCACGGCTCTAAGTCTGATTTTGAGTCCCCCACTTTTGCAAAATAGATATTTTGCCATATGAATATAGGGTTTGGTCAAATATCTTCATAGCTTCTGATAGAATTATAGAAAAATATCATATTGGGCTTACTGTAAAGGTATTTTTCGTACATTTCAGAATCTGTATTGATATCTATAGTGTTTTTGAATTTGAATTAAATTAAATTATGAGAAATTAGCCTAAAATGAACTTTTACCTACTATATTATCATTTTTAAGAAATTTCTAATGGAACATTTTTTTTTCTTTACAGCAAAAATAAGTTCAGAACATTTCCAACAACTTTCATTCAGACAGTTTTTCTTTTTTCGAATTCGTTTTAGTAGAAAAAAATTTTCAAAAAAAAATTATATTTTCAAGTACTAAGGAAAAAAAAACAATTTTTATAATTTTAATGTAATTTATTTAAAAAATTATTTTGTTTACTTAGAATTTACCATCATAACGTATTTTTCAAAAAAAAAGTAATGTTATGTTATTATTTTTTAAAATCTTTTTTGCTCTTCATTCCTGGTTGTTTTTCACGACGTCCTGCTGTAACAGCCATAACACCTTCACGTTTTTTTTCTATAACACGTTTGGGAACAGATGTTAACAACTGTACATATCTTTCTGTTCCTTGTATATGCATTGGAATATTAGGATCATCTATTGTTGGCTCATCATAATCTAAGAATTGTACCAAGTGATCGTATGGAATATTTCTTGTGAATGCCGGTTTAGATAGTAAATTATCGTCATTCAGATAAACTCTGAGTTTAGTTGGATTAATTATTTTTTCTCGATAGTATGTTAGAACGTTTTCTGGATGAGCGTAATATAAATTAGTTTGGATTACACCATCTACAACATTAAGTAAATTAAGTGGTAGGTATCGTGTCCAACGAATAAAGTTTGATAAAAGTACACTGCCGTATACAACAGAATTATAGTATTTTACATTGAAATACATTGGTACATAAATTCTAATAATATAAACTGTTAGAGTTTTAAAATTTTCCGATGGTGTATTAGTTGTTGTATATAGACGTAATGCCCTGCTCGCTTTGGTTAGCCATCGAGAATGTACAACTGGTCCTGGTTTTATGTTAGCTAAATCAACTGAAACAGCACCATATGAAATTGCTTTGGCCACTTGATATAAATATTTAACATCTGTAGATAATTCTCGTTCTTGTTCGTCACTGATCATGCCAGGCAAATTTTCCAATGCTATTGGTTCGAAATCACTTACAACCTGAAAAATAAGTTTTTAGATCAATTAAAATTAGTATAATTTTCCTTTTTAATTTGATTGAAAAAATATTATAAAATAATTTTAACAAATCCATACCTGAAAATTTTTACAGTCTTGAATGTCTTTGAATATATTTCCACTTGCTGTTCTTGGTCCCCTCGTGACTGTTTTATCTAATGCTCTGAATAAATGACCAAATGGTAATTCATTGAAATGAAGCAAACATATAAACCAGTGCAGTGGTCTATTTAAATGCTTTTCAAAAAGTCTTATAACACCATTTTCTATTCCAGTATTAGCTGGTTCTCCATCGCTGCATATGCCAATTAGTTGATCTATTGACAGTTTGCTGCTATTGAAGAATTCATTTAATTTTTTGTTGTAGGTGTTTCTTCGACAATGTCATCCATATATTCAGGTATTGTGAATTTTCTATCAATATGTTGGTTCATCATAAATTCGTTTAAATGGTTTGGTATTAAACCACATGAGCATTCTGTTGTTTTTAACTTGCATTTACATTTTCCAATGAAAAATAATTCATTTGTTGATTGTACGAATGCTGTAAACTCCTGAACTTTTTTTCTGTGTTTAATGCTTTCGTGATATTTTTCAATTAAAACATTTAGTTTTCTTAGAATACTACGTCTATTAACTAGTTGAATATTCAATTTATTCCAAATTTCAACCAATTCATCAATTAGATGAGGAGTTAAATTTTTATGCGAAAACATTTTACTTTGAATTTAGCATGATCAGTTAAAAAAAAATTAAATATTAAAATGTCACGACTAGACGGTAAATTCAGATTATTTAATTCACTTGATAAACCAAATGCAATAATATCGTGTTTAATTATATGTGATAAAGTGGATTCAGATGATGTAGAAGGATTTGGTTCATTCATTTTAAATTTAAATACAAAAATTTTGCTGTCTGAATGAAAGTTGTTGGAAATGTTCTGAACTTATTTTAGCTGTAAAGAAAAAAAAAATTGTCCATAAGAAATTTGTTAAAGATGATAATATAGTAGTTAAAAGTTCATTTTAGGCTAATTTTTCATTATTTAAGCCCGATATCTCTACTAATACCTTTAAAGTAAGCCCAATATGATATTTTTCCTATAATTCTATCAGAGGCTATGAAGATTTATTGTCCAAGCCCTACGTTCATAGGGCAAAATATTTATTTTGCAAAAGTGGGGACTCGAAAGCGAACTTAGATCTATGGTGTCTTTAGCAATTTTTCTTAGAATCATCTGTGTATTACGTTTTTGCTATACTCCTGATGAAAAAAAATCCATCCATACAATCTGACCCGCCCTAATATACACATAGGTGTATGCGATGATTTTTATGTGCGTACATTCTTTTATAGCCAAGTGCATATATACAGTAGCGAGTGGAAAAGTAGTATCACATATTTAATTTTAGTCATTTTATTTAGAACAAATGAGTTTGAAGTAAAACCCTAACATTACGTAACTTGTGATGAGTAAATGTGGTAACAAGCGCTGAAATAATTATGTTTAATTACAGCAGGGTATGACAAAAACAGAAAGAAACCATGAATGTGTTTAGCAATACTTCACTCATCAAGCAATAACGATTTCTTCAATCGCTGTTATATGAAAGCAGCTTTGCAATAATAGAAAGTTACTAAATAAGCCTAATGAAGATTGATGACATTTTGTTATACATAAAGTATCGCTTGAAGGCTGGCCAGAATAGATAAGAGCGGAAGTGATATAGACCATTATACTAAAAGTGGCATATTTCTTGACTTTACTCGTTAGAAATAGTGATCCCCTTTGAATTTCCTGGTTGACGTAGTTTTTGCTGTTAGAACTGGTCCCCACAAGGATAAAGTAACTCACGGTCACACATTCGTAACTATTAACAGTGACGTAGCTTCCAAGGGGTCATCTTGCCATATAAATTTTACAGAGAAGTAAAAACTTCGACATAGCAGCATACAGGTACTGCTTTTCTGCTACTTAATCTACAACAAGATAGCTCCTATCATAGGCATTTCTTAGAATATGGGGTATTGTGAATGTCTTTTCGATGACTAACCTGACCCAAAGTGGTACGTTTGAAACCACTCTTGCTCTTTCATATATCTCATTTCTTTTTAATTCTAAAATACCCATAAAACTTTAAAGTCTCACAAATTTGGAAAATTAATTAATTGACAGGTTTGTTTTCTCTTTTTATCAAGTTTTGAAAAAAAAAAAAAGTGGGCTTGGAAATCGGGAAATTTCATCTATTTTCAATCCTAAACTCTGCTATCTTCGAATATTAAGATAATTTGTACTGAAACTGTATATAACAAACAAATAAATAAACATTATTTAAAACAAATAAGTAGTAACTATTTCCCAACATTGAAACTTTGAATTTTGTTCCGCTTTTTTTACCCGCCACTGTATATATTTACATATGTCTAAAAGCGAATATATGAATTACCGCGTTCTGTAATATATGCACCAAAATAAAAATAACAAATATTTTTCTATTATTTTTACTCAGTGACGTGTGATATTTGTCAAATTGATATTTTCCGTTGTAAAAAATGTTTTGTTACAAAAAAATCAGGCATCGCTATATAATATTACACACTTACAAAAACTGTTTATTATTGAAAGTTATGCTTCCAAGCGAACCAAATTCAATAAAAAGTGATTCTATAATTATACCAATTCATGCATACAAACTGACCTTATTTGATTTCACACAGTTTGAAGCTTGAGAACAAAAACTTTAGAGATTATCTAACAATAATCTGACGAGAAGGCCAAGAGGAAGATAGTCTCAGAGTTAAAGGGTGTGAAAGCGAAAGTGACAGTGCAAGTAAATGCAATGGCTAATGAGCGAGAGAGGGAGTGGGAATGGAGAATAAGGTCTGCCGGTAGATTATAATAGAACGCCAAGAGTGGAAAAGGTGACGAACACTTGGCGGCTAGCTGCAGACAAAATGGTATTCCTATATTTTGATAGCATTACGTTCGCCCGAGGGAATAGGTGATGTGTAGCATTCGGCATAAGCTGTAGTCATTTCTTTCGTTTATTTCATTTGCATTGCATGCAATTCGCAATCAGCTTATGAAATATTCTAAAGATATAGCTTATGCTTTGCAATCCCAAATGGGGGTTTTTCACAACGAGAATGAGGAAGCCAATCCCGCGCAATGCCTCATACATACAAAGTGTAAAGGTGCCTCGCACTCCCCGTTCTATATAGAACAATTCATCATAATAAAAACAAATAATATTACTCAAAGGTTGTTCCCTATGCAACATGTGCTCCGCACCCCCCGTTCTACTCTCTGAACAAATAATAAAATAATATACAATAAATTAGTTTTACAAAAACTGCTCGCCCTCCATAAAGCTTAGTCAGATAGCTCTCATATGCTCTGTAGGAATTGCTGATAGAACCTGATGTCTGAACTCAATTAGTCAAATACTTTGAGATACGTAAAATCTAAAAGTAAGTCAATAGTCAGAGCTGTTCTGTGTTCTCGAAATTGAGAGATTGGAAATACCGCCAGAAAATATTGCTTTCGGACTATATATGAAACGTACGAATTTCCAGGCCATATAATGCGGTCCGAAGATGATGTGGAGGGCATTAAAGGCACTATTGTGAAGAAAAGGGAGAGTTTGTGCTGGCCGAACAAACTTCTGCAGGGAAGCGGGTCTTCTTTGGTTCAAATGTCACACTTTATCACATTCGCTCACCAACGTGCCTACTGTTCAAATTTAAGAAAAACTTTCTGAAATATTATCACATGCCAAATTTGCTTTCCTCCATTTTAATCATTAAACTTAACCATACTTCAAGAACTTAATTAAAAGCACATTTTTTGGCGAAATCAAAGAGAAATCTCTGTGAAAACGCGCAGGTTAACATGGAGGTCACTGTTGAATTCCTGTTCAGTTAGTTAATGCCAGAGTGGCCTTCTTTACCTTGAAAAGCAGCAAATAATTTCTGCTGTCTTTTTGTTAATGGCCCTTAAAAGTTTTCATGGTCGTTTATACACATTCCATCTCGTTGGCAGCCCGAATAAAAAATGGTTTGAATATTTTTCTGCATTTACCTCAATTACTGTGACACTGAAACTTTGCAATTAAAAACTTTTATTTACATAAATATATAAAAAGCGTAGTGGGATTTTTTTTGATCTGTTGCAGTGCCAACTTGTCACAAAATTTTCACTTTTTCTCAAGTTTTAAGGCTCAAAATGTTTACACAAAGAAGTTTTTGACGTACTTTCAAAATATGGCGTATGAAAATAATTGCAGTGTCGAATTATTTCCGTCAAGAGTATGGCAGGCAGTAAGTTACATTAATTACAGCTGGTTGCAATTCAACCACAAAAGTGGACAGAATAATTTTACTTTTGACCTTTATATCCAACAATATTGACAATAAATAGCGACAAAAACTGTTATTGTTTTTCTTTCTGCAGCCTGTTCATTACACAGATGTCGTGAGTTTCAAGGGCACCAGACCGAACTCGTCAAACTTACAACTTTTATTTTATTTTGTTTTGCCATTCCATTTTCACGCTGTTTATTTCACTTTCATCTTTCACATTCTTTTTCGTTTTTATAATTTAATGAACATGATCTGTTATTATAACTTTAGTCCGATGTTTGTAAGTTAGAGAAGAAGAAGAGATATACCCACAAAAAAGTATACCAAAATGATCAGGGCAATGAGCTGAGTCGATTTAGCCATGTCCGTCCGTCCGTCTGTTTGAACGCAAACTATTCCCTCAGTTTTAGAGATATCTCAATGAAATTTGGTAAGAAGCAGCCATTTTGTAAAGCATTAATCATTTGTCGGAACCAGCATGATCGGATCAACTCAACGCATAGCCTCCATACAATCGATTGTGCCGATGAACGAGTTTTGGCCTATAACTGTTGCAATTTAGAAGCGAGGAACGTAAACTTTTGTAGTTTTGGTACATATTATATATGTAATGTGTGAATGTGTGTAGTGAAAATCACCCAGCTCGGGCCAACATATCATGTAGCTCCCATACAATCGATTTTTCTGATAAATGCGGTTTGGACTATGTATCTGTAAATAAAACGTTTTGCAGAGTTTTTACTAATTGTGAATAAGTATTCATTAAATGTATGAAGTCTTCAGCACAGTCGAAGGCAGCCCTTTCCTTACTTGGTTTTCGTTACTTTCGTTTATTTGTACTTAACTTCTTTTTTATTTTATTTTATTTTTATTTATTTTATTTTACATTATTTTATTTTCAAATATTCATGAATCGAGCTCAAGGCCAAAAACAATGATTTTTCACTTTTTGAATTTTTATGAAAATTATTATTGTTTTTTTTTTATTTTTTAATAATCATTTTTAATTAATTATTAAAAGTTTTTTAATTGAATAGAGTAGGAAAAATGTTTAGAGACAACCGCCATAGCTTTTCTTATAGATTCATTTAGGGAACTGTTAAGCTTCTTCATCAGAGAAATTTTGGCACGCATTGCTAACCATTAAGCTAACAATACGCTGGTTTTGATGTCAGCTAAACTCCTAATTCTATTCTTCTTTTACCATATGCATGAACGACCCCCGCCATCTGGCAGATAGTAGTGTGATCATGATGGATTTGTTTGACAGATCTGCTTTATCATCGTCAGCAGAACTGCCTTACCGCGTGCTCTCGGTTTTGTTATTGCTTTTTTATACCAACAATTTTTGTTGATTTACGGCCTGTACATTTTCAAGTATTCATGAAACGAGCTCAAGACCTTGAATAATAATATTTTATTTTATTTTATTTATTTTTTTGTTTAGTTTGTTTTGTTTTATTTTATTTCATTTTATTTTCTTTTATTTTATTTTGTTTTATTTTATTTTATTTTATTTTTTTTATTTTATTTTATTTTAAATTTATTTTAATTTGTTTTATTTTATTTTATTTTATTTTATTTTGTTTATTTTACTTTAATTCATTTTATTATATTTTATTTTGTTTTATTTCATTTTATTTTATTTGTCTTGATTTGGTTTTTATTTTACTTTATTTTATTTTATTTTATTTTTTTTGTGTTTTTATCATATTTTGTTATATTTTATTTTTTTTGTCATATTTTATTACATTTTATTTTATTTTGTATTCTGTTTTATTTATATCATTTTATTTATTTATATTATTTTATTTGATATTATTTTTTACTGTAGTTTTATTTTATTTTATTATATTTTATTTTATTTTACCTTTTTTTCATTTTATTTTATTAATTTTTCATTTTATTTGACTTTTTTATTTTATTTTATTTTATTCTATTTTATTTTATTTTACCTTAGTTTATTGTATTTTATTCTATTTCATTTTATTTTATTTTTTTAATTTTATTTCCTTTTATTTTATTTTGTTTCCCTTGATTTTATATTATTGTAATTGGTTTTATTTTATCATATTTTATTATATTTTTTTATATTTTATTTTATTTGTTAAACTTAATTTAATTTAATTTTATATTCTATTTTATTTTATATCTGTTAGAAAGAATCGGTTTCTAGTTATAACACAAATCCTTTAGCCAATTACATGCAAATCTGTATTGTATTACATACATACACTTTCCATTGTAATTTTGATTCTTGAATACAGAGTCATGCAAGGCTCTAAAGAACGTGCATCAGCCAAGCTTGCCTGTGCACAAAGTTTCCTTATACAAAAAACTTGTGAATATGAAATTAAGGGACAGTGAAAGTAAAGAAAGTTGTGGGGATATAGTAGTCAAACCGTATATTTTATAAATACTATTTATTAAATATGAACTTAAATACAAAAACTTTAAACTAACGAAAATATGAAATTTAGGTTGAATCAAATGAGAATATTCTTTCGCTTGTGCCGGCGCGTGTTGTTCGCTTTGATCGGATAAAAAGACTGTGTGGAATTTGTATGCCGTTAAGTGCATTTGCCATGCGTTTTCTGATTCCTTTTGTTATGTTCGTTCGTGAGGTGGGTTGCCAGACTACTTAACCTTGAGCCGGGTGCCACATTGCTCCCCCCAGACTTTTACGTCCGGAAGCGGACGGGGAGTCTAATCCTGCGCCCAACGCGATTTGTTTGTGGCTTCGGCGAAGTCGTTTGCTCTGTTGGTGATGTAGTAGGTGATGATGGAACTGAATGTTCTTGCGCCGAAGGTGTAGTTGCTTGCTCATATGGCTGCGTATGCTCTACTGATGATGATGGTTGTTGTTCAGATTCGATGAATGCTGGCTTTAACCGGTCTACGGTTACATTGACATTGTTGCGGTTGATTTTTAACGTAAAATGTTTCGGTTGTCTAGCTACAACAAGGTATGGACCGTCATATGTAGGTTGAAACGCTGTCTTCACTTTGTCGTTGCGTACAAACACATGCGTGGAGTCTGCAAGCCTGTTAAATACGAATGATTTTGATGAATCGTGGCTTGCCGTTTGCGTAGGGCGAACTTTTTGCATTGCTTCGCTGAGTTCTTTGACGAATTCGGATTGAGGGCGAGAAACATTGTTTTTGCTGAAAAACTGTCCTGGTAACCTTAATGTGGTACCATAAACTAGTTGCGCGGCTGTTGCTTCGATATCGGGTTTGAATGATGTTCGTAGTCCCAGTAAGATCAATGGCAAACAGTTTGCCCAATCTTGACGTTCGTGGCAAGGTATCGCTGTTTTCAGAGTGCGGTGCCAGCGCTCGATGATACCATTTGCCTGTGGGTGGTATGCTGTTGTGCGCAAATGTGTAATGCCCAGCATGCGTGACAGTTCGTTGAAGAGTCGCGATTCAAACTGTCTTCCCTGATCAGTTGTGATGCGTGCTGGTAAACCGAACCTTGCGAACCAAACCGAAAGTAGCTCTTTTGCGACTGTTTCTGCTGATGTGTCTCTCAATGGCACTGCTTCTGGCCAGCGCGTGTATCGATCGATGATTGTAAGGCAGTATTGATATTCAGTCGATGGTGGAAGTGGTCCGATTAAGTCGATGTTTATGTGTTCGAATCTGCATGATGGCAATACGTATTGTTGTAGTGGCGCGCGCACATGTCTGCTGACTTTAGCTTTTTGGCAGCTTACACAGTGTTGTACCTCTTTAGCGATGTTTGAACCCATGTTCGGCCATACGAAACGAGACTTAATGAGCTTGGTGGTTGCCCTTGCACCACCATGTGCGATGCCATGCAGTTTGTGTATGATTCTTTTTCGATGCGACTGCGGTATAAATGGGCGGACTTCCGGTGTTGAAACATCACAGTAGATTGTACGATTCGTGTTGGGTATACGAATTTGTTTTAACTGCAGAGAAGTCCCGCCTTCGATAAGTTTTTTCAGGTCCGGGCAACATGTTTGGTCTTCGGCGATTCGGTCGTAGTCGGTGACGGTTGATTCTAGCGCCTCAATGCGCGAAAGTGTATCAGCTGTGGTGTTTTCTACGCCAGCGATGTGCACAATGTTAGTTGTAAATTGGCTGATGAAGTCCAGCTGTCGGAGTTGTCATGGTGACGCCTTATCGTGCTTTTGCTTAAAGGCATATATTAGCGGCTTGTGGTCCGTGCGTACCTCGAATGATCTTCCTTCAAGCATGCCTGCCTTCGGTCCATGCTATGCGAGTCGTGTCATTCTTCTTGTTGCCTGGGATAAGTTTTACCAACGGAATTTGATGATGTACGGCATTTGGCAAAAAACGACGATAAAAATTAATCATCGCCAGAAACCGACGCAACTGTTTGGCGGTTTCGGGCAAGGGGAAGTTGTTGATAGCCTGCACTTTGTCGGTCAGTGGTTTAATGCCGCGTGCTGTGACCACATGACCGAGGAACTCAATTTTTGTTTGTGCAAATTTACATTTTGAGAGGTTTATCGTAAGGTGGTATTGTTGGAGGCGTTCGAACACCTGCCTCAAATGCTGCTTGTGTTGTTTGATGCCTTCGGAGGCTACGCACACGTCGTCGATATACACAAACACGAAATTGAGGCCTCGGAAGACTGCGTGCATAAACCTTTGAAAGGTTTGTGCGGCGTTGCATAAGCCAAACGTCATGTGTGTAAATTCATATAACCCAAACGGTGTGATAATTGCCGTTTTGTGGATATCGCTGGGCTCGATAGGTATTTGGTGGTAAGCTCGGTTGAGGTCGATTTTGCTGAATATGTCTTTTTTGTGGAGAAAGTGTGTGCAGTCTTGTATGTGCGGTAGCGGATATCGATCCGGTACCGTTTGTGCATTCAATGCGCGGTAATCACCGCATGGACGCCACTCCCCATTAGCTTTCCTTACCAGGTGCAACGGAGAAGCGTACGAGCTTTTCGAAGGACGGCAAATACCTAGTCGAGTGAGATACTCAAACTCCTCTTTGACTGCTTTGAGCTTTTCTGGTGTGAGGCGTCTAGGTCGGGCAAACACAGGAGGGCCTTTAGTTCCTATGCAGTGTGTTACCCCAGCCTGCATAGGCGACGGGACTATGGCGTTCGGATCGGTTATTTTGCTGAATTCGCTGAGCAGCTTGTGTACCTCGCTGTGGTCACCTTCTGAATTGATATTCGTCGACTTTTCGAAGCTACAAATGCCCGATCGATACTGTGTTTTGTCTATAAGCGTCATGTTGCTGATATCGATTATTAAGTTGAAATGGCGTAAAAAGTCAACGCCAATGATTGCGTATTTAGTATCGGCAATAATGAAATTCCACGTGAATCTCCTTTGAAGAGCGAAGTCGAGTGTGACGCGCGTAACACCGTACGTTTTGATGGCGGTACCATTTGCAGCGTAAAGTGGTTTGCCCTCTTTATTTGACAAACGGCAGCCTCGCGTAGTTGGAATTACGGACACCTCAGCTCCCGTGTCGATTAAAAAATGTTGTTTTGAGATCTTATCTAGGATGAAAAAACGTTTAGATTTTGTGAATTCGGAAAACTTTACCTCAAGTTCGCATTGTATTGATTGGTTGCTCGATAATGTTTTACTGCCGGAAGTGTCGAGCATCATCGTTACGGCGGCCTTCAGTTTTTGGGTTTGTCGACTTTTTTGGTTGGAAAATCACACGGGCTTCTGCATTTACGTGCTTGAGTTCCATATTCACGATGATACCAGCATGTCGAAGATTAGTCTGCGTGGGTGCTGCGGTGCGGCGTTGTTGAGCGTTTGACGTTGCCTTGTGACCGTTCTCGTTGTCGGCTGCGGTTTTGGGCCATGAGCTGATTTAGTTTTGCGCTGATGTTTTCGAGGACGGCGTCTTGTTTTTCGATTCGTTTTTCCAAAACGGTGACGTGACTGGTGGGCGATGCGATAGCGTTTACGGTTGCTGATTGGGTTGATGTTGCATTGGAGTCGCGGCTTAGTACCGCATCGGCGGTGATGGCAAGTTGGTGCAGAGGTGTACTCGGTTGAGCCTGCAGCATACCAGCGATGACAGCACGGGCAGACTCGGGTAACTGTTTAAGCCAGTATTGCTGTATTACGAATTCATCATTCGTGGCGTTTGTGCGCTGCATCTGGCTAAGCAAGTGGCTCGGTTTGCCATCGCCTAACTGTATACCTGTGAGTTTATCCAGACGTGCCATGGCTGAATCGATGAATTTTTCGATGATGGCCTTTTTTAGCGTAGTATACGGTGCTGTGTTTGGAGGATTACGGACCAAGTCAAAAACTTGGTCGAGAATATAGTCGTCGGCATGAGCGATGATGGCGGTGTATTTATCCTTCTCTTTGCGAATGCCGAAGCCGTGCAATTCGAACCATGCGTCTACTTTTATGAACCATGATTCGATATTGTACTTGGAGTTCAGTTTGGGAAACGGTAGTTTTCCAAAAACTGCATTGATTTGCGGTATGCCGCTATCGGTGCCTGCGCCTGTGTCGGCGTTAGCTCTTGCATTTTCGGCGGCGTTGCCGTCGTTATGAGCAGGCTCATCGTCGCCTAACTGATTGCCGTTTAGGTTATTGTTGTTGGCCATCGTTTTCTCGTTTCTTTAAGCGCCGTTATTGTCGGCAAGTTTGGTAGCGGAAAAAGAACTTTTGGTGGCATGATGCCTGTACTGTACTCGATTCACGTTATGTCGATGTTGAATTGGCTAAATCGCGTACTTATAGCAACTATTTGTTATATAGCGATTGCGACCGCTTTTTAATTTGATTTGATTTTGATTTGCTAGGTTTGACACGGCCCACCGTTTTTCTCGGGGTCACCAATGTGGGGATATAGTAGTCAAACCGTATATTTTATAAATACTATTTATTAAATATGTACTTAAATACAAAAACTTTAAACTAACGAAAATATGAAATTTAGGTTGAATCAAATGAGAATATTCTTTCGCTTGTGCCGGCGCGTGTTGTTCGCTTTGATCGGATAAAAAGACTGTGTGGAATTTGTATGCCGTTAAGTGCATTTGCCTTGCGCTTTCTGATTCCTTTTGTTATGTTCGTTCGTGAGGTGGGTTGCCAGACTACTTAACCTTGAGCCGGGTGCCACAAAGTATTACAGGCATCGTTGAGAAATTGTGTGAAGTAGGTATCGAAATAAAAGACGAATTAGTGTCTATAATTTTGCTGTCAAGTTTAAGTATGAGCATTTTGTTGTTGCAATTGAAACAAGAGATTCATTGTCATCGTTACCTACATTAAAAGTAAAGCTTCTAGAAGAATCCGAACGAAAAAGTAAAACGGGGAACGTTTCTCTTGAATTCGAAGGGGAAACGCAAGCATTTGCTGTATTTGGAAAGAACGGCGAAAATAAGAAAAACCCAACGAAAAGTTGGGGTAAAAATATGCAGTACATCAAACGTTTCAAGTGCGGGCAGCGCGGTCACTATGCTGTAAACTGCATATCAAAGCTGAACTGCAAACGATCACCAAAAAAGAAACGAACATTCATATACTGTGCTAGCAGCGGCGGCCGAACATAATTTTCCCTACTAGACGGGCCTAACCACACTCACTAACACATGCAAGCGAAATTCCTAAATTACTAACACACACAAAGCCTTCTGTCAAGTTTTTCTTTTTCTTTGTGCATCTTTTTCTTTGATATTGTGAACGAAATGTTAGTGCGTCTTTAAAAAATTTATAAAATGTTTAACAAGGAGTTTTGCAGTGAAATTGCAACTAATACGCCCAGATAAGGCAAGTATATAGTGCTAATTATTGTTGTTACACAATTCAAGTCCTGGTTTAAATATTTATGCACCCAAAATTTTTTACTTTCAGCTGCTCTAGCAAAGGAATTTTCAATTTGAAGCAAATGGAGTAAAATTATATTTTGTAAATGTTTAGTGGTATAAATATAGATCTCACTGACTATTGTGAACGTGTAAATTGTGTAATTTTAAATAATAGTAAACATTAATAACTAAATCTAATAATAAAACGAATTGTCTTTTAATTGTTAGCTATATATGAAGTTTCCATGATTCATAACCATTAGGACTGGCGCATGTTTGCCATACTCATAACCATTAGTGGTGGCGTGCGTTTGCATTATACCTGACTGTTAGCGCTAACCCAGCTTTTCATTATGGATAATGAGAGTGAAGAGAGCAGATATATGTGGTTTTACATGCACTAGAAAGGGATGCCGTATACTGTACGTGTACACACGGACAGCAAACACATGGTTAGATTTGGCACACTGCTCTTCAGAAACTAATTGAGAAAAATAAGCAAAAATAACGCAAACGGAAGTCAGGCCGAGAGGTTATCTGACTTACCATTTAACTGGTACCTGTCTAGTAGGGTTGATAATTCGTCATGGCTACTTGACAGTGGCGCAACAGCACACATGTGCAATAATCGCAGTATGTTTTTGTCTCTTCGTGATCACAAAGAGAAAATTACCTTAGCGGAAGAAAATTATCTATTTTCTGACGGTATTGGAGAAGTTTCCATAACATCGAAAAAGAGCGACATTACGCTTCGAAACTTTACGAAGTCTTTTAGCATCTTTGTTAACACAATTCGTTTGTGTAATAAACTTCAACCAATAAAGATAGACTAGTGGCTTGTAGTGGATAGAAAAATTGTTCGAAAATTGTGACATGGATACTGAAATCAAATAGAACGGATTCAATTTTAGTCAAAGTCTGCAAGCATGTAACTCAATGCTTATTTCAAGATTACTGCTTTTCATCCATTCATGTATTGATCATATAATAATGGAAATACATAGTCGGTTCACTCAACATAAAACGATCTTCAGAGATTTCGCATCAGCTTTTCAACAAACCACAGAGAAGAAAATCACAAAAATGTATTTAAGCTTGCTGAATTTCATGAACCACTTGTTCGAAACCAAAATAAAGCGGCCGAAATTTATGGACAAGGTTCTTAAAATTGGCATAATCTTCCGCCAAAAACTGCCTTTTACGCACTTCAGAGCTGCGACAAAACGTCATTTCATAACTTATGCAAATTTCTACAAATTTTTGCAACGCTCCCCGTTTCAACTTCTACAGTAGAAATCACCTCTTCAACCCTTCTTCTTCTTTAAATTCCGCTTAATCGTCTAAGCGATTTTAACTCTTTACCATAACTCGCCACTCGTTACCTCTTTCTGCCAATTGGAAACACCACGGGGTCACAAGTCGGTCTCCACTTCGTCTTTCCATCGGATTGGTGGTCTCCCTCTTCATCTGCTACCATCTGTAGGTGCCGATAAGAATACCTTCTGGGCAGAACATCTTCATTCATTCGCACAACATGGCCTAGCCAATTAAGATGTTGGGTTTTAATTCGTTGAGGTATGCCGGGGTCTGCATACAGCTCATACAGGTCATCATTAAATCTTCTTTGGTACTCGCCGTCGCCAACGCGTAAGAGTCCGTAAATCTTTCGAAGAATCTTTCTCTCGAATACTCCCAGAGACACCTCATCAGGTGTTGTCAGTGCAAGCTTCTGCACCATAAACAACGACGGGTACGATAAGTGACTTATTTATTCTCGTTCTTCGAGACAGGACTTTACTTCTCAATTGCCAACTCAATCATAAGTAGCACTTGTTTGCGTGAGTGATTCTTCGTTGGATTTCTAGGCTGACATTATTGTTGGTGTTAATGCTGGTTCCCAGGTTAAAACTCGAATATTTTCCTTGCGATTTCTGTATTTTCCTCAATACAAGGTTATGAAAGCGATTTCTTTTATATGAAAGCAAACACTTTAGCTCTTCAGTAAAAAAATTGCAAAAAATCAGAAAAATGTGTCTCGACTTTAAGATTGACACATTGTTGATGACTTAATGAACTATAAAACAGCATACAGCAAAAATTCTAAAAATTGTGTAAAAAAATTTTGATAAAATTTCTTTGAATTTTCGCGAATTTTGTGTACATTTTCTAAACAAAATTTATTGTGTGTTTCAAATTTCAGGTTTCGAAAAAAAAGGTTTATTTCCCCCCACCCCTTCTCCAAATCCTGGCCACTGGTTTCTAGTTACAACACAAATCTTGTGAAATCTTGTGAACTCCTCTGAAATAGCAAAACCGATATGAATTAGTCTGACGAGAAATCGTGGCTGTTTTCGAAATAGTACTATATCTATAGCCTGTATATGTTTGTTGCTTTCAATTTTTCCTCTTATCAAAAATAATAATAATTAACTAAGAATTACTATCCACTGGGCTTAAGCTCGTTCAACTTACAAAAATATGTAAAAATGAACAGACCAACAATAAAAATAAATTTTATCTTATTATATTTAATTTTATGTTACCTATTTTTTTTTTCGTTAATTTAATTTATTTTATCTCGATTTATTTTATTTTATTTAAAATTACTTTACTGATTACTTTCCGGGAAAGATAGGTTGGTAATAAAACCGAATCACCCGAAGAAAATTTTTGAATTCGAAAGGGATTGTTTATTAAAAGCATGCTTATGCGTAAACTGCCGGGATGACTGCCTCAGATAGGCCATTCCACAAAAGGCAAGCATAGGTATCTATGTAACAATGTTTCGAGTTAAAATATCGAGACCAAGGCCCTGTTTTAGATATCGAAAACAAAATTAGTTCATTCATGAATTGAAGCAGCTTCAAAATCTATAGCAAAGTTAGCACATTAGTGAACTCTAAAAGTTTTAATATTTTGTGCTGCTTTAATATAGCAGGAACAAATTGCAAAGCGGACTGTTCAATTAATTTGTAAACAAACCCACACCATACACTCAAATCCGCATTGAATGCATATTATATTGAACCTCAACCACAACGTGCTAACAAATAGAAATTTTTGATTGAAACCACAAATGTAACGAATTTCATTATTACATTTACTGAACGATTATTATATTACACAACAGTTTAATTTATAAATTGCACAAATGAATATACGAGGTGTGTTCAAAAAGTATCGCGAATTTTGTGTTTTTTCAAAAATTATTTATTTATTCATGAATATCTATTTTGGTCCCTTCAAAGTAATCCCCATAAGATATTATACACTTGTGCCAACGGTTTTTCCAATCTTCGAAGCACTTCAAAAAATCATTTTTTTGTATCTTGTTCAGCTCCTTCTTCGATGCCGTCTTTATCTCGTCAAGAGAAGCGTAACGTCGTCCTTTCATGGGCCTCTTCAGTTTAGGGAACAGGAAAAAGTCACATGGGGCCAGATCTGGGGAATGTGGTGGCTGCGGCATCATTAGTGTGTTGTTTTTGGCCAAAAAGTCGCGCACAAGCAACGATGCGTGAGCAGGGGCGTTATCGTGGTGCAAAAGCCAATTTTTGTTCTTCTTTGCACATCTTCTCGGCCTTCTGAGAACATTTTGTTCCAAAGATAAACGTTGCTTCGGTCCAAGGTAGCTTCTCCGTATGCCACAGTCAACATTCGGAATGCATCCGCGCACTTAATTTCGCTTTTCATACAAAATTTGATACAGGTTCTTTGATCCATTTTTTTGAATAGGTAAAATCGAAGACGATCCAAAACACGTGCAAGCAAAGCAGCTGCCAACAATTAACTGAACATTCAAAATGGCCGAGCTTGTCGGCATAAGTGAGAGACATGAGTACCAACATAACGCCACAAAAAATTCGAAATTCGAATATACGTAACCAGCGAAAATTCAAAATTCGCGATACGTTTTGAACACACCTCGTATACCACTTATATACTTATTGGTGTTTTCGCCTTTAGGTACTAAAATGTGCAAAAGCGCAAAAAAAACCACAAACCACCTACACTCATATTAGTAAAAATATACCCGACAAAAAATTTGAAGTTTGCAGAAAGCTGATTACATTGGCCTGGAGTTGATTTAAAACGCAAAGCAGTCTGAAAGTAGGGGTAGAAAAAGTACTCGTCTCATGTAGGAAATAAGCGAACTTCCAACTTACAGTTCGACTGGCGCTTTTTCAAAACCTGTTCTTCACAATTTTTCACAAAATTTTGGATTTCTTGTCTCTACAATTTTAATTTCATCTGACTATTTATACCGGGGTAAGATGGTTCCAGTTCTAATTCTTTTCTAAACTAGTGTTTGTTACTTTTAGCTATAGATTTTCCCGCTGGGATTTGCATATCGATAAAGAAACCCAAAGAACGCAGCCAAACTGCGTTGTTTGCATTTTCATTCCGAATTTGAATACGACAACCGCAATTCACAATATTAAACATCATTAAAATAGATATTACAAACATACATACAAATCGATAAGGGAGATTCTTAGAAAAATAATAAAAAAAAATGCTGCTGGCTGGGTTGCTTCATAACGCTACACTGAGCTACAGGAGTTCTATTTGAGAATCTAATAATACTAGAGAACGCCCAGTGGTTGAAATTCAACCACTAAACTTTATTTTATTTTCATTATTTTCTGTACTTTTCATCTGAATTTTTCCCTTCCTTTCTCTGCCGTTCCTTTCCTCTAACATATTTTCGTTTTCCTTGATTTCTTCTTTTACTCTCTGCAGTCTGTATTTTGAATTTATTTCATTCTTCCCTTTCCGTACCCTTCATTTCCTTTTCCTTGCCTTCGCTTCCATTCCCCTCCTTTCCTTTCCTTTCCTTACCTTTACTGTCTTTCCCTTCACTTTATTTTAATAAACTTTGTTTTATTTTTTTTTAATCTTATTTAATTTATTTTATTTTACTTTATTTCAATTTACACAAACCCAACCACAAATGCAAATCAAGCTTCGGTGTTTAATACTCTTTATGAGTAATCATTTATTTTGTTTTTGTAAACCCTGTTTGTAGGTAGCAGCAATGAAGTTTACATATTTGCTCATATTTGAAATTGCTTGTTTATGTCTCCAACAAAGCAACTTTTCGTGCTCTCAGGAGAGCCGCTGACACTGGGCAGCGTAGCCAGTGATCAATGCAATAAAAACAACTAAAACAAAAATGCACGACACGTTTACACAAGAGCTGCGAGGTGGTGCGAATGCTTGTTATTCATTGGTCCACTACCAACTCTTCGTATTCACAGTGAGAGCCGATCACACGAGTAATACAAAGTGGTGCATGACATATTTACTCACACAACAGCGGCTCTATAGTATGAATAAGTGAATGTGTATTGGTGTGACTTTTATTTTAAATTTTTTATATTAAAATGATTTTTTAAATTTTTTTTATTTACGGATAAAAGTACACCTCAAAATTTCCTATCTATACATATATAATTTGTGTACCTTAGAGTTATAGTTTAGCAGAAAACGGTTCCACATTGCATTTATCTTGTCTACTTATATATAAGATATCTCTTTCGAGTTTTTCAATGGTGGTTAAACTTGAATCTGCGTTTTAGACAATGAGACCAGAGCAAAACTAAATAGTTTGGCATATCTCTCTCTATGGCGCGATATACAACAGGTATATCATCATAAACCTCCTAAGAGATTTTTGCGCCGAGCTTCTCTTCCAATTTGTGGTGTGCCGATTTGAATTTTTCCCTACAAATTGGTGGGACCTACAGTTTTTTGCCGACTCCGAACGGCATCTACAAAGGAGACGAATTTTTGCTGAGAAGCCTGTCATGGCAGAAATACACTCGGAGAGTTTGCCAAACCACTGCCGAGGGGCGACCCCGTTTTGAAAAACTTTTTTTTTTTTCAAATCACTTTTGATGTTACCTGTACCAGGGCTCGAACCATGGACCTTCACACCACGGCGGCCGCCATATAACTTTTGCAAAAAGAGATACCTGAATATGTTATTTTCAAAAGTTGGCGGTACAGAGACAAAATAATTTCTCCACAAAAGCTTTACTGAAGTTGATTTTAAATTGTGGTAAATCCAAATATCCTACTCCGCATTCTACATAATTACATAAAGTAAACAATAACAACAGAGGCCCCAAGCTTAACACGGGCTGTTCTTGTATATGATGCATTTCATTTCAAAGGCTAAAAAAAAACGTACATTTTGAACCCGACCCTCTCAGAATTTGATGACATTTTGCATAGAGGTACATCTTACCTACCCAAACACAACCTCATATTTAGAAATTGTACTTTTAAAGTGTGATTACTACGGAATGGCTTTACCGATGTCAAAGATCTTCATACCATTAGAAAGGTATTCAAATAAGCTTTCCAAAAATACACTGTAAACATTTTTTAGTACATTGCAAAAAAATATTTTCCAAAATAAAATTTTAAACTGAAAAAACACTTCAAAGATCAAGCGATTTTGAAAAATAAAATTTATTTTAGAAAGGTCTATTTAATATATATAACAGATCTGAAAACTAAAATGGGTTGTTTTTTCTTTTTTTTTTTAATTTATTTTAGTAAATGCATCTCTTGGTTACTTTCTGAGTACCTATTATCGTAATTTTTCCAATATTTCGATACCTTGTCACGCCCACAATTTTTCGAAAATGCAATTACTAAAAATGAGGTTGTGTTTGGGTGGGTAAGATGTAACCCCATGCAAAATTTGGATTGGATTTGATATGAAATTCATCATATGTATTATCTCAGAAACGGCTAAACCAATTTGAATGAATTTCGGTACACTTTAAAACATAGGTGGCGCTATTTTACTGAGAATACGGTTATAGGACCAATGAAATGACATTCAGTCGCTGAATATGCAGCAACAAAGGAACAGCGTATGCGATCTCACGAGCGCAACAAGGATTTCCTTGTTGTCGAGGCCAAGCAAAGAGCGTAGTAATAACACTGCGTTACAAAAACGAGCTTTAGTTCTGTCCTATGAACCAAATATACTTTTTCCGTTATCCAATCGAGCTGAATTTTTGCAGGCAAACTCGTGGAAATGTCTGTATCACGTCAAATTTGTTAAAAAATAGATTTTTTATCAATTCCCAGATTTTATTGAATTAAAAAAAAAAAAAAATTTCACTTTTTTCGGCATAACTTGAAGGGACTCAAAATTTTTAAACTACTAAAGAGTTCCGAAAAAAAATGGTTTTGGACCCATCCTACTCCATATATTTTTAGTTTATCAATAGTAACTGTCTAACACTAAACTGTTTATGACTTTTACAATACTTACAACTGGTATGACAGATGAAACATTGAATTGCTCAATCAATATTGCATTATTTAAATTCCTCTAATTTATTGTTTGATACAACACACTCTCTGCCGTTTGTGTGTTTGTTCCGAACAGCTGACAGTTACGCTACTAGGAGACGTATACTTTGACAATTGTTTTAAGTTCTGTTGTGCGAAAATGTATTTCTATATATTTCATCTGAGAAAAAATGCAGTGCCCGACTCGAAGTAACTTTTGTTACGTTTGCAGCTTATTCGCACCAAGTAAAAGTTTTAAAAATATTACGAAAACAGGCGGACAGACGGACACTACGAGTTTTATACTTTATACATAAAAAAAATAAAAATTCTGACTTGTACATGAAAATCGCCGATACACGTGTATTTTTATTTTTTCTCTCCTTTCCGTAAGTATATTTGGTTCATAGGACAGAATGTGTGTAACGTGGTGTAATCTGTGTGAATTCGGCGGTGCATATTTGTAACGATCGTTTCACTATTTGGAGAGGCCTTATCTTATGCGTACTTACTTGATTCATGGCCGGTGAAGCACTTTTACTCAGCGTTACCACCTTTGAATATTTTTACCAATATTGGTGGAAAAAATTACACAAATTTCCCCGTATTTTTTTAAATTTTGAGAAATGTTTTCAGTACAAAAAAACGTATGTGGTTTGTGATCTTTTGCTAGTAAATATGTTTGATACGTCTTGAATTCATCCCAATAAATGTATTTTATTACTTTTGAAACGCATATAACCACAATGTATATTTATAGAGTATTCATCCTGATTTGGATATAATAGACTTTCGCAAGAATTTCTCGTGTCAAGAAAATGGCTTAAGCGAGCAATAGTTTTTATTATATTGTCAATATCACATATTTCCAATTTAAATCTAAATAATACTAGAATACTATATATAAAACAAATACAATAACAGTAGATGCCATAATATTATCGAAATAACTAATTAAAAATAGAGTAGAGGTCTGATATCTAAGTGAAATGCTTCTAGTTTTATTTATTTATTGATTATTCATATAATATTTTTGCCATCGGTTATTCATAAATTTTAAAGGAGAATGATATGATTGAATAAACTATATCATTATTTTAATTAAATATTCCTTATCAAAGAATGAAGTCTGTTCCTTGAAGTAACTTAAATACGGATACTAGTAGTTTTTTTTCCAATTTTGGTAATTTTTTTACATAAATGGTAGCTTAATTATTTCTTTACTAGCATCCCTGCTTTCACTGCAAATAAGATTTTCTCCAAAACAATCTACTAATCTATTATTCCAGGAAGCATGTGCTTTGACACCTGTAAAGCTGTATATTAATTTCTACCGCTTAATTGCTAAGTCCTGTTAATGTTAGACTGTTCCGCGAATTCCCTGAGAATATTTGCTTGATAATTTAATATTCTTGTATGTGTGGTAGCTTACAAATACAAAGCCTCTTACTAACGCATCATCTACTTACGTAATATTGTCTCTGCTTGAACATAAGCCTTAAATTCTCACGAGACTAAGGTTCAACCGAACAATCCAACTAACTAAATTACCTGGCTACTACAAGAAATTGTGAACACAAGAAATTGATTTCCCATAAGAATTTCATTATTGAATTAGTATGTAAATACTATTATAAGCTTTGCAGTCAAAATGAAACAAGATTTCATAATTGAATTTTGTCAACTGTAATAATCTAACTAACTGAGTATATAAATACTGTTACATGAATTGTAAATTAATAAATAATGGATTAGATTAGGCTGGCGGAATTTTATTTTTTTTATTTTTAATTTTTGATATATTTACATTAATTGTAATAGTGACTTAAAAAAATGTTATATAAAAAATCAGACTGAAATATTTATATCTAGAGTTCCTTCATTGCTAATCTCGGTTTTTAGTGCTGATCTCATTTTTTGTTCAAAACTGCCTGCCAAATAATTGAAGCTACAAAATGTAGGTGTATATAGCTTTGTAGGAAATTAAGTTCTCAACAAAAGTCTCTTTGAATATATATTTTTCTCACAGAATTTTAACTAAAGATTCGTCTTAATCTATATTTTAAGTTTAGTAATCTGAAAAAATTCCATAAAATGTTTGAAAGCTTTTAAAGATATGTTGACATATAATTCATCAGAAAGCTGAAAGTATATTGAGGTTTGTCCAAGAACTAACGTTTTTTCCATATAAAAATTAACCTTCTTCATACGAAGTGAAACACTTTCGCTGATATCTGCAAAATTGCTTGAAATATGCAAATGAAAATATTGAAAGATATTGACGTCAATATAAAGTATACGAAAACGACAGTGGAGGGAAAATATTAAATCCTGACCGCATCTACAGCACTTGGAACCATTTTACCGAATACAAAATTACGATGTATTAGGATGTGAAATTGTCCGATCTTCATTACCTTTTCTATAGTTCCGAACTAGTGAAATATTCGTAATACATTTCTATATTATAGAATGTAATATTCAACTTCAGATTTGCATTCTAATTGATCAGATTAATTAGCAATTATTATTTGAATTGGTTTCAGAATAATATCAAAACCAATCAAACGTAATGATTGCTTTTGATTATTTCACCTTTCATAAGCTACAAGTGGTATATATATTAACTTTGGGTCGGTGTTTCAAAGTAAGAGGAGCGGAAGATAGTATACTGAAATGATAACGACAACGAGCTGAGCCGATTGATAAATGTTAGTCTGTCCAATCAATGACATCACTACAATGCTAAAACTGTATTCATACCAAAGAACATAAATCTATAACAATGGAGAACACGCTACTTTGAGCGATTTTCAGCGAGTGAACTCCAGAAGAACATATTTCAGGAGTTTACCACATGCCTCACACTATTTTTCTTACTTGCATACTTCACCAAATATTATTGAATTCGCTGTGTGCATAAGATTTCGTGGCAAAAACGAATGCCGCCGATCTAATAAAAATATGTAAACAAACGTTCGTGGGTGAAATGATCCTAGGTGAATGACATGCTTTCTTGTTTGAGTTGATGTTATTGTATTAATCGCTGGATCTTAAGCCAATGTGAGCATCTCTCATTCAGCACGAAGAGTTGTTTTGTTGTAAACATTAAGCCAGTAATATAAAATATGTTGTGGTTGCAAAAACAAAATAAGTGATTCTTCAAATAGAATTAATTTTAGCTGAGAATATTTATCAGAGAAAAAAATATTGTTTTCTTATTAAACTTGAATAGAATAAAATAAAATAAAATAAAACAAAATAAAACAATATATAATAAAATAAAATAAAATAAATCAAAATAAAATATAATAGAATAAAACAAAATATAATAAAATAAAGTAAAATAAAATAAAGTAAAATAAAATAGAACAAAATAAAATGAAATAAAATAAAATAAAAGGAAAAATAAATAAAATAATATAAAGTAAAATAAAATGACATTAAATGATTTAAAATAAAATAAATTTAAATTTAATTCTCTCTATCTCTATGGCGCGATATACAACAGGTATATCATCATAAACCTCCTAAGAGATTTTTGCGCCAAGCTTCTCTTCCAATTTGTGTTGTGCCGATTTGAATTTTCCCTACAAATTGGTGGGACCTACAGTTTTTTGCCGACTCCGAACGGCATCTACAAAGGAGACGAATTTTTTGCTGAGAAGCCTGTCATGGCAGAAATACACTCGGAGAGTTTGCCAAACCACTGCCGAGGGGCGACTCCGTTTTTGAAAAACTTTTTTCAAATCACTTTTGATGTTACCTGTACCAGGGCTCGAACCATGGACCTTCGGTGTGGTAGGCCGGCAACACTACCTTCACACCACGGCGGCTAAACAAAATGAAATGAAAGAAATAAAGCAAAAAAAAAAAATTTTTAATTTAAATTAAATCTATATATATAAAAAATGAGTGCTTGAAGAGATGCGAGAAACCGCTCTTTTTGGAATTTATTACGATTTTATCTCTTGTGTTTTCCTAACGAAGGTTTGGTGTAAATCGACGCAAAAAGCCATGTTGTATGTGTTGCAATGAAGAGGTATCTCCTAATTTTTTCCAAGATAGTTTCACATCATATGAATTTAAATCAATGCCACTTTTGAGAAAAATTAAAAGGAACAAGCACGAATTGTGGAGGTAAAGAAGGAACATTTTTCATATATGGACAAGCCATCTTTTCGATAAAGAAATTTGGGAATGTGAAGAGCTTGAAAATGAAGAACAGAAGATTGGGGAAGGTGAACAATTTACATATAAAACTTCCAGGGCAGGGCAACAACTGCCGGGTTAGCTTGTTTAATAAATAGAAAACAAACTGGATTATTAAAATTCATAACAGAAGGAGGAGGAGCTACTGAAATAAATATAAAGAAAAGAAAAGGAAATGTTAAATAAATTAAAATATATTAGAAAGGAAGGAAAGAAAAAGAATCCTTAATTTATAATAGCCAAATGGTGTACAAAAAAGAAAATGAGAAGGAGATGGGTAAAGCAAATTAAAGTTAAATATATTAAAGGAAAATAACAGGATAAAAGCCAACAGAAGAGCAAGTAAAAGAAACGGACAGAAAGGATCAGAAAAAAGGAATAGCAAGAGAAAGGAACAGGGAATAATTAAAAATAAAATAAAGCTTTCTGGTTAAATTGCAACCACTGGGCTATGCCTAATATAAATGATTTGTCACCCTGCGGGTTAGGTGCCCGGAATATGCCCGAGGTAAGCATACCGGTTGTAAGAGGCGATCAAAATGCACAAAGATAATTTCGTGCAACTCGATTGTTGATCTACGGATATGATGCCTCTCAACTTTCATTGCCCATCATCTCCTTGCTTACGGAAGGAGGGGTGCCATGACCTAGAATGTTGCACGGGTCATACCAAATCTCTTCCGTGACGGTCGGGTATGTACCGCAAGGGAGTACTGGAGCATAAAGGGTTCATTTCCGGCAAAGGACTTTCTTTTTCGACAAAGCTACCCAAAACCTTTAGGAAGTGTTTTTGTCGTTACAAACAACAACAACAACATGAATGATTTTTCGAGGTTAACTAGGTCGAAGCAATTCGCTATATAGCTTGTACATATCTGATTGTTACGATGAATGAGCTTTGCGTAGTAGCTCTTAATATTAAAAAGCTTAGAATTGAATGGCCCTGTGAGTAAGTCCGTGCAGGGATACTTTCTTATTTATTTCTTGACAACGCTTTTAAGGTAAACAAAAAAGTTATGACGCAATTAACTTCAGTAGTGCCAAGGGTACTAAATTCATACATACGTAATACTCCAGACCTTATCTATATATATTTAAAATACGGAATCAAGTTTTTATTTATGTCTGTATGTGGAATAATAATTGACAGCTACACATTTATGTAGGTGCACTAGTTTCAAAAGCAAAAGAAACCGTAAATTTCTATTATTGTCAAAATTATTATAACACATTAAATATTTAAAATATCTTAACACTTTTTCTCCATCCCCAAAAATTTGAGAAGCTACAGCGAAATAAGTTATTTTTACAAAGTTTTCATAAGTGAATTTCTATGTAGTTGAATTGAAAAACTGAAACAATCATGTGTGAAATCAGTTAACACATTTATCTACTCTAGCTTCTTCTTTAAAATACACAAACAATTTTAAAAAGAATTTTTCCAGGTTTTGATATTTACCACAATATGTGGGATGTATCGAATCTTTGAAAACGGTTAGCAATTTTCGAAATATTCGATTAACTTCTCCTTTTATTTTAATAAAGCTTCGCCAACGGACCCATAATTCATTTAGCATTTAAACATAAACATTTTTACGAAACTGTTTTGAAAAGTAGAAAAACCTTTTGAAAATATTATCCTGCTTGATGGTTGGGTAATATACTGTGAATTCAGTTCCATGCCCGCTTATGTCTTTACAGAAAAATTGGTTCTTCAACATACCCACCACTTCACGACTAACGCCAAATGTGTAATCAAAGAACGATGTATCGACTTTGATTTAGTCACTTTCGTAACATATTTAGTGAATTATTATATACGTACATACATAACTGTATACGTCGACACTTTGCTACCTTCGGTAATATACATATACATCGTCGGTGTCAATGGTGTCAATATAAAACCGCGTAAGCTACATTTGTGTAAGAACTTTTATAGGCCCCTGCCATGAAGATCTATTCATTTATTTTCAAGAAAACTACATATTGGTTTGGAAAATAATTAGAAGATTCGATCTTGATTTGAACTTTTTCCATAAAATCATTATTCGTCTTAAAACTAAGCAATTTGTAGTTGAAAAACAGCCAAACTGAGATATCACTTGCGCGATTTTGCAGTGACACAGACGATATATCTATACATTTGTAGTTCCTTTAAAACTTTCATGTTAGACTTGGAACATATTTTACTTTTCATGTTTCTGCCAATTTAAATATCCTTCTGTGATACTTTACCTGCTGCAGAAAAGCGTCTCTATGTACACGTCGTGCATGTTTATATAAAAGTCTGAATGCTTTGTTACATGAAATTATGTTTTTAGTTTGGTAGCACAACGAAGAAAAGTCAATTCGACTTGTACAGAAAAGCACAATGGACAAATTTTGATTTGAGTGCGTAGTAGGATATAAAATTTATCAGATTGTTAGCAGCCAAAAGAAGTATGTGAAGGTGAAATACTTTTAAAATGCTCGTACCATTTATTAAAAATTTTAACACTGAACGTACAGCAGTAGAAGTTTTGGGCCTGGCACATTATAGATTAAAGTCCGTTTTAAATTCGGAAATATTTCAATCGATAACTTTGAAAAATTAAGAATATTTAGTTTGACTGGAACATTGTTTTTATTTTATTTTATTTTACTTTATTATATTTTATTTTTTTTATATTATTTAACTTAATTTAATTAAATTTTATTTTACTTTATTCTATTTTTTTTTGTTTTTTTATATTATTTAATTTAATTTAATTTAATTTAATTTAATTTTATTATATTTTATTTTATTTTATTTTATTTTATTTTATTTTATTTTATTTTATCTTATTTTATTTTATTTTATTTTATTTTATGTTATTTTATATTATTTTTTTTTTTTTTTATTTTAGTTTATTTTATTTTTTTTTATTTTATTTTATTTTATCGGATTTTATTTTGTTTTATTTTATTTTACTTTATTTTATTTTATTTTATTTTATTTTATTTTATTTTATTTTATTTTATTTTATTTTATTTTATTTTATTTTATTTTATCTTATTTTATTTTGTTTTATTTTATTTTAGTTTACTTTATTTTATTTTATTTTATTTTATTTTATTTTATTTTATTTTATTTTATTTTATTTTATTTTATTTTATTTTATTTTATTTTATTTTATTTTATTTCGTTAATTTGTCGTATCGCGAATAAGCTGAGGTGGACAAAATATCACCCATCCATCGACTTGTTTGAATTTTGACTAAAGCTATAAAGTACGATCGTTAAGAGTTTGAAAATGCTGCAGAATATGCGAGGTGGTGGTTGGATAACCCCACACAAAATGAGCGTCGCGTCGTTGCAGCGTCTTCTAAGAACTACTGCAAATCGAGCTGCCAAAATCCCTAAGTAACGCTTAAGTTAAAATAATAATTCATATCATTATGGACGTGTGTTCTTAAACCCAATAACAGGCCGAGAGGACTCATATACTTGGACAGCGAGGCGCCGCTCACGGTGGTAATTTTTTAAATGAAATAATTTACGCTAGTAAATAAATCTAGAGATATGCTAATTACAGAAGCGATTTCTTCTACCATGATATTCTTAAAAATTCGCTGATACAAGCTTTTGATTGCAAGAACAAAGTGAATGAACCAGCAAAGGCTGCATATTGTCCGAGATTTGCACAAGCTGTCAGAAAGCATAGTCATTTTTCAATTTAAGATAAAGCAAAATCCTGTAGAAAGCAACAGTGCATGATATTGATACCCTTCAATATGTCGGGCCAACAAATATACTTGTACTGATTGCGATAGGCAGTGAGTAGAGAGTCTTCCTACCAGACCGCAGAATCAAATATACAGAATCAACAGACAAAAAAATGCGATTTTTAAATACGTGTAACTTAAATTAAAGAAAATATATATGAACCTTAAAACTTATTTGGTTTTATTAGCAATAAGCGTTAAATGTCGGTACTAAATTATATCTTTATAGGCATACATATTTACGTGTAATCATTCTTCCAATAAGCGATGCTATACCAGATGTTCAAACGATCTGTTAAATGTTTATAGCTGGATTATAGAGGTGACTTGCCGTAAGTCTATATGCACGTACTATTATGGAAGTAAATTTAAAGATACAATTGGATGTGATTTTTTATGGATTATTCCAGCCAATAAAGATTTGAGGTGGTACATAAAAACTCAACAATGGCTGGGTACAACATGAGCGAGTTCCAATAAAACAGGTACATGAGAGTATTATCTAAACGAAACAAAAGAAGGTTTCATTTTCTTCGATATCATTATGTTGAACTTAATGTATCGTTCTATGTACATATACGTGTGCACTTTCAGTGAAATATACTCGGCATTTATATAGAGCGGCGGGAAATTTGTTGTTATTTTGTTGCTTTGAGTAGAGGCATATGGAAAATTCCAACTCTGATTTCTGTATAAACGCTTATGTATTATATCCCAACAACCATTTTCACAGAACTTTTTTTAAAAAAATATACAGTAAGTTTTCTTTGAAAACAATAAACAAATGTTTTTGGTATTTATTTTGCTTTAAAGTAAACATTTTATATATTATGTAAGTGCGGCTAGCTTACGACCAATTGATAACAACACTGCGTTACAAAAACGAGCTCTGGTTCTGTCCTATGAACCAAATATACTTTTTCGAAAAGGGGCAAAAAAATAAAAATACACGTTTATTGGCAATTTTCATGTACACGTCAGAGTTTTTTTTTTATGTATACAGTATAAGCCTCGTAGTGTCCGTCTGTCCGCCTGTGTGAAAGACTTTGGATTGATTTTTAACCCTTTTTCCGTGATCTAATGTTTCATCTGTCATACTAGTTGTAAGTGTTGTAAAAGTCGTAAACAGTTTAGTGTTAGAAAGTTACTATTGATAAACTACAAATATATGGAGTAGGATGGGTCGAAAAACAATTTTTTTTTTTCGGAACCCTTTAGTAGCTTAAAAATTTGGAGTTCCTACAAGTTATGCCGAAAAAAGTGAAAAAAAAAATTTATTAAAAAAAAAAATTCAGGAAGATCTGAGAATTGATAAAAATCTATTTTTTTTTTTAAATTTGACGTGATACAGACATTTCCACGAGTCTGCCTGCAAAAATTCAGCTCGATTGGATCACGGCAGTTCAGCACACTGCAAAACGTTTTATTTTTAGTTGTTTAATTTTTATCTTTCAGCGAAAAAGCTATTCCTTAACAATGCGCAGATCTCAGTTGAATTTATATTCTTAGAAATAGGATTCTGGTTCTCTGTCGTCTAATTTTTATTAAATTTAATTTATTTTATATTATTTTATTCCATTTTATTTCTATATTTTATTTTTTAAAATTTTTTTTATTTGATTTTGTTTTATGTTTGATTTTATTTTATTTTATTTCATTTTTTTAATTTAATTCAATTTATTTCTTAATTTAATCTGATTTAGCTTTATTTTATATTATTTTATTGTATTTTATTTTATCTTATTTTATTTTTTTTTATTTTATTTTATTTTATTTTATTTAGTTTTATTTAATTTTATTTTATCTTATTTTATTTTATTTCAATTTTATTTTATTTTATTTTATTTTACTAATTATTATTTTATTTTAATTTATTCTATTTTATTTTATTTTATTCTATTTTATTTTATTTTATTTTATTTTATTTTATTTTATTTTATTTTATTTTATTTTATTCTTATTTATTTTATTTATTTTTATTTGGTTAATTGTTATTTTATTTTATTTTACATATTTTTTTGTAAGTTTAACGAGCTCAAGACCAGTTGATAATAATTCTTAGTTATTTATTGTTATTTTTTATTAGAAGAAAAATTGAAAGCAGCAAACATATACAGGCAATAATTGTAGTACTATTTCGAAAACAGCCACGATTTCCCCTCAGCCTAATTCGTATAGTTTTGCTATGTCAGAGAATCTTGTGGAGAATTGAACCCACTCACTCTGATTGCAAGCGCAGCTGCCGTACCCATAGGCTATGCTGCGTGTAGTTTGTTTTATTTTATTTTATTTTATTTTGCTTCATTTTATTTTATATTATTTTATTGTATTTTGCTTTATTTTATTTTATTTTATTTTGTTTAATTTTATTTTATTTTGCTTTAATTTTTTTATACTTTTTATTTTATTTTATTTTACTTTTTTACATTTTGTTTAATTTTATTTAATTTTATTATTTTTTAGTTTAATTTATTTTATTTTACTTTATTTTATTAAATTTTTTTTATCTTATTTCAAATCAATCAATACAAAGCCGAACTCTCTACCTTGTTTTGATCAATGCATTTGATACCGTTGAACTGCGTCTTTGAAAACAGATATAGCGAACTTACATATTGTCCAGGAATCGCTTAGTAGAGGCATCTCAACAACTCCTGGTAAAATGGTTGATCAGATAGTCCAGCTTCTCCCTAATGTTCTGGCCGTCTGGAAGCAAAAATATCTAAATTGCTTGCAGAACAATCATCTTTTTAGCTTAAAATTACTAACATTTTTAATCAAATCTAAGAATTTTTCTCCATTTTGACCTTTTTCTCATTTCTTCAAAATATAGCTTCATGCTCTGTGTAAATCATGTTACATTTACTGCATTAAATTACCAAACTCTTTATCATGGCGATGCAATTTCAATTTCTCTATCTGCTTGATATTCGTATAACAAAATTCAATAGAACCGTCAAGGCCATTGCCATTGATAGCATAAAGATATCCTTTGGAAAACCATTAATAATTTTGTATACGAATTGCAAAATTAGTTTGCATAGAAAACGGAAAATTAAAAAAAAAAGTAATAAACTTGCGAAAATGGCAATGTTTTTGGATTATCATGTTGCACTTTAGCAAACTTTGCTTTACGCTCGTTTCTTTTTCTGCTTGGGGACTTAACTTGTTTAGCTAGGTTTTACAATTTATGGTGAACAACTTTATTCAATTTGCAGCAGCAACATAAAGAAGTATGAAAATTCGTATGAAAAAATTTAGCTTCAGTTAGATTTTTACTTTGATACTCTATTTCAGTGTTTCATTGTACCAAATTTTATACAAATTTTTTAGATGTGATGATGGATGTGAGCGTGCAACATCTTGGAAATTAAAACTGATACACAAAATGAAGTAGAAATGAAGAAAAATAATATAAAAACTGTTTGGAAAGTTTCTTTGAAATGATATATGTTTTCCATTTTAAATAAAAATAAAGTTTACTGTTTTAGTTTTGGTGAAAGCCTTTTGTCTTTAAATATGAGCTCAGATTATTGATTAATAGTGCTAGGCTCTTTGTTACATGTGTAACAAATTTAAAATATTATTAGTTGATAATCTAATTTAATCTATAGATAGCAAAGACATACACTATTTTTTTGAAGTTTCAACCATGTTTAAAAAAATTGCAACCTAATACTAAAGTTTTCATTTCATCGACACAATATCTCTGTAAAAGTTTTGTGATTTAAACTCGATACCCATATCATTTGAAATAAACTACGTTAATGGAGCTGTTTGCAAAATTATTTAAATTCCTTTTAGAAACTATCAACTTATTATTGATTAGCTTTAAAAAAAAAAATATTGTGATTCTGGAAAAAAGCGAAAAAATTAACAAAACTTCTAAAATCCAAAGCAATCAAAATAAGTTAAACATTTACTACCATAAAAAGATCAAAAAATTGATTTATTCTAAATATTAACAACATTCAGAAATAATCCAAGTAAATTCCGCGTGGAGCACAGTACAAGTGATAGAAGTTGAAGTCTTACTTTTTCGGAACTTTTTCGGGACCATTTTGGGATGATTTTCATGACGATTTCAGGATTACTTTCGCATTATTTCTGGGATAATTTTTGGCTTTTTCAGAATCATTTTGGGCTTGGTTTTAGGACCATTTCGGGGTGTTGGGTTGGGATCATATCAGCAAAAATTTCGAACTTGAAGCGGAAAAGTTACGAAATAGTCCCGAAAACACAATAAAATGGTCCGAAAAAATATCAAATGCTATCTGCTTTTTGTCTTTCGATTTTCTTTGATGTCTGCTGTTTTTTGTTACTCTTTAGATCATCATTCTTCCCAACCGGTGTACACATTGGAACACTTGTGCTAATGCTTTTTGACATACACTTTTTTCTCTGTAAAAGTCCATTATTTTTTTTATCTAATTTACCATTTTTTAGTCCTGTTCTTCATGACTGACAATTTGTATTACTCGTCAAAGTTTACTTCACCTATGCGCATATCGATAACATTAATAAAGTTAGTGGGCTACTTGAAAAACAGTTCTGAAAGTGTGCAATTTTTACGAAACTTTCTTTCACAAAACATTTTTTTATTTTTTCTTTTCTTTAAGCAGCTATAAAATAGTCTTCAAAATGGCTAATAATGAATGCAAATTCAAAAAAAATTTGGTTCAAATATATCAGATACAGTTTCGGAAATATAAAAGATTTAATTTTTTGAACAGTTCAATAGTAGTAATACTTTTTTATTATAATACTTTTAATAAAAACAAAACTTCAACTAATATTTTCAATTAGGCTTTAAACATAATCTCCAAAGCTCTGTGGCCAGACAGCAAAAGAAAACAAAACATTCATGTAACATCTATATACACAATACTCAAATTGAAACAAGTTAATTCCACTTTCACCAGCAGAAAATGAGCACTAATCTGCAAACGGTGCCCCAATTACTCGTACATTCCAGTATTTGTTGTGCTACGTGTGCGTTTGCAGATGGCTTCCAATTAAAATGTCCAAAATCAAACAGATTTTGTTACTAATTCTAAGTAGGCAGTAGCATATTATGCCAGAATTTACATTATATTAAATATTTGTGATTTTGTATATCAAGTGATACAGTTTTCAACATATATAAAAGCGCAAACGTGAACATTTGGTCATTTTTGGGTCGAAATCTTATTGACCTGTTTAGAGATTTGGTTTGCAAACATTATTGGTTAATGGTTATTGTAGCCAACATAATACGGGGTTTTAACATGACGCTCAACCTTTTCTTCCCTTTTGTGGTAAATGGTTTTATAATTCTGATGAAAAGAAATACTTGTAAGCTTTTTATGACAGCTAAGTTAAGCTATAGGCTTAATATAGAGAAAAGCATCAAGCGAGATCTGAAGCCAGAAGTTACGCTATAGATGTAAAGAGAGTTATTCGACCAATCCTAACCTCGAAATACAGGGAAATTTCAAGGAGCTGCCTGTGATGCAATCACAAGGGCGATAAGGTCATGAGCCTCGGAGGCTCGAAACATGGTATGTATTATGTCGCCTATCTATCTCTGTATCAAGAAAATAGTTTCCAAGCGTGCAGTTAGGTTTAAATGTTTATTATCCCAGAACTGGATGGCCCATATTTTATTCAATGTTACCAACTTGTTTATCCAAAAGAAAATGGACTATATCGTTCCCATATATACAATTTATAGGATTTATGGGAAAGCTTTTCAGCTTTCAGAATAGTCAGTGGGGTTAAAGGTGAAGCCTTTGTACCATTTCAGACCACCTTGGTATCTCTGAGGCTTAATCACTGTATTTAAATCCGAGATCTAATATATCCATGCGTAGAGTAGATCATAAGTATTACTGTGGAACTTATCAGGAAATTTCTTGGAGATCGCTTTCTCACGAGCCGCTCGCAACTCAAGATTATTCTCAAATGCTTAAACTCTAATCTCCATTTATTTAAAGATACTTTGAAATCAAGGAAATGTTATGTCTTTCCATCGGTCTTCGTCAATTGTTGGCGTATAGCGAAAATATGTTGAGCGCGTTAATGACGAAAGTCTTCATCGAAAACTTGTGGTCTCATAACCTTAGGTTTTGTTGCTTTCTTAGCTACTAGAAAACCCAGCCACACTTCGGTGCATCCGATTTGAATCATTATATTTGCGAAACTAGTTGAGATATCGAACTTAATCACATCGCACTCATCAGCACCTTTCGTTTTAAGTCCATTTTGTGTAAAGCTTACACTGTAAACCCATCTTAGATCACCCCTGTCCATATATTGGTCGATAACTCCTAAAGTGGTTGGAATGAGGGATATTTCAAATTTTAAGTTGGACGTCTAGTAATATAACGGCGGAAGCTGAGTTCAATTCCATTCAGCAGGTTTTGAGTGATGTGCGACCAAACATACAGACATATAGACAAAAATTCTAAGAACTGTTGATTTGGCTTAATAATGATCGCTCCCATCAATTTTCATTAAATATCTGCATTGTACAGACATCGACCTGGTACAATTTTATTTTATGTAGAGATTTTGTTGATATTCATACTTAAGTCCAGCCATGTACGTCGATAAAAATAAAACTGTCTGCTCAAATATATCAATTATCGTATTCATTACTTGTAATCAAACATAAGAATACAAGCAATAGGGACTCTGATTTGCTGTCTGTTTTAGTTTGCTGCAATTTCTTGCTCTTTAGCATTCATATTTACACCTTATTTACTACCGTTTACTTTGTCATTTCCGTCGCTATATCCGTTTGGTGACACCTTTACGAGAGCTATAAATTGCATGGACTTTGTTTGTTGAAATACAACAACAGTAACTGAAATCACTAGAAGAACGATAGCAGAAAAAAGAATTGCACTCTTCATTGAAGCGAAAAGTGGAAAAAGAAGAATAAATCAAATACAAAAAAAAAATACGGGGGTGCGCATCTGTAACAGTAATGGCCACTACAATCAGATATCAAATGTCAACAGCGGAGTCAAAAGACCTCACACACATGCACATACACACAAACAAAGGTGATACAATCACCGTTGGGGTATGTTTTTGGTGAGAAAGTGTAGTTGTTGTGCAGATCTATGAGTATGACGTACGCTAAAAAATAATGAGCCAAAGTCACATTTGTTGCCACTCAGAGCAGTTCAACATGCTAAAGTGATAAAAGAACAACAAACAGCACACGTAAACATTTATACCAACAACATTCAAATGGGATTGCTTGAACAGTGTGTGAGAGCAACAGCGGCGCTAACCGAGTAGTTTACGAGCTGCGGTGATGAATGACAATATGTAAATGTGTTGCTTTACGCTTTTGTGTTTGTACTACACAGGAATGTTCGTGACAGCAGCAAAGTGCAAGGCATTTCATATAACTAAGCGGCTATAAGGGCGGTGATGGGCTAACGTGGCGAGACTTAGCGAATCTTGGTGGATAGGTGTGATGGCATAGCATATTTTGCGAGTAGTAAGATGTGTTTGTAAAATATACCTTGAAATACTGCATTTCGCTGAAAGACGAACGCGAATGGTTTGTGAATGCCGTGCGTTTGGCGGAATGGCTTATTTGGTTGATGCTTGGCAGGAGTGACATGTTTTATTAACCATATTTCAGTTGGCATAAAAATGTCAAAATGTGCTGGAAACTTATCAAAAAGCGTAAAGATGTGACGATGAGGAAGTATGTAAGGTTTCTGCCGTTTTGTTTGTCATAAATTTCAAGTTTTTTGTTATGGCTGAGAGTAAAATAAATTATAATAAAATAAATTTGTTTAAAATATTTTATTTTTATACTCGTGACTTGCTGGAAAGCTTGAAGAAAATTAGAATTGCGCTTTAAGTCAAGCTAAGTATTATTCGCGTATTCTCTTTAGGACAGGCAAAGCTGCAAAAAGTGCCAGAAACTCTGCAGTATTGGTAATTGTCGAATCCATATAAAAAGCTGCTAAACCCTATCAAGGAGGCCTGATTGCTTCGCCGCTTCATTCTGTCAAGCAATACAGTTCTACGAAGCCTGATGGCAATTATTTCAGGGCAACTTCTGAGTTCTCTAGAGATTTTCTACCGCTGTCTGACTTCTTTATGCCCAATTGCTTTGGGTTTTAGCCAAAAGTCATCGGAAATCTCATAAATCTCCCAAGGACTTTGAACCAATTATTCTCCCTTAGTGTCTTAAAACGTTGGAGCCCCTGTTTGCTCTTGAAATAAGATTCGGTTTATTCGGGTTTCATTAATATTGAAGGAGGGTTCAAAAAAGTGTTTCCCGGGTATATCGCTCAAGCTACTTTTCTAAAGCTCTGTGGTATTGGAATGGCGTGGGACATAAATATAGAGTAGGGGTTTCAGGATATTCCGAAAGGCGCTGTTCTTTACCAGATGCTGGTGATTTGTTGTCTAAGAAAACGAGCTCGCAATGCTCTGTATGGTAATTTGAACACAATGACTGGACTTGCGGCGTCTTATAGGTTGGCTGAAAAGGCCAGGAAAAAGTAAACTTTTGTTTAACAGGTCGGAAGGTACAAGATCCCTGCGTTCAGACTGCTCTCGAGTAAAGTATTTTCTAATATAGTTGGCTCAAAACTATCTTTGGCGGCAAGCTGCTTTGGAAACAAAATATAGAGAAGAGTGCTAGGAAGTTCTCTAGATTAGGATAGTATACTGACTTCATGAGATAGTGTCCAAGCTTTTTGAAGTGTTTGTCAAAGCGTGACTTTGAATGCCATCCTGAATTTACAATCACTCACTTGGGATTTAGTCACTTTAGTCTTGGGATTGCGAGCTTTCTTGAACGGTAAACCTCATTACGGAAAAGAACAATTACTGTGTGCTAGTTAGAACGGGTTCTAAGAGCTGTGACGTGTAACTTCTGACTATCACACAAGAAAAAGCGTTTTATTTTAAGATTGTTGTACCTTTTAACTATTGGAATTATGTTCTGCTCTGAAGATGGTGCTTAGCAGACCTCATTCTAGTTATGAGTTACAGCCAAGCTAGCTTGAAGGAATAAGAAAAATTTCGAAAAAACTCACCATTCTGTTCAAAGAGCATACTTTTAAAGCAACGAATATACTGTGGTCAAGGTCCCTATTGCCACGATAAGAAAAGTAAAGCGCCTACAGAAGTTATCAAAATATATTGCGATATAAAACTAATACCTCTGCCATTACGTAAACCAGCCAGGTCGCTATGCAAAAGCTGTCAGGATAGCCGATAACCAGGATCACAGTTTACAGATTTTTGGGAAGTTAGTTCAACTAAGGGCTAAATGCACAACATAAAGCCAAACGGTTGAGAATTCGCGCAATGCTTGCAAAGCTGTTTCAAGAAGATAAGCTACTTAGCTTATAAAAAATTTGGCAATCTGGCTGTGCTGATATAACTGCGAGGATATAAGATCGTCTTTAAGCTGCAAGGTGTAGGTATTCTGCATCAAAGACAAAACTCGATTATCTCTGGTACTGGCAAGAGCTAGGATAGGATAAACTAGCTCAGAGATCCAAAATTTTACTTCTCACTTTTTATAACACACCTACAAACATTAATATCTTATGTACCACACAATTTTATGAATGATAACAAAAACCACTAAATAAGTCAACAAAAATTTTTACAAATACTCATTCCAAAATTATTTTTGTCTATTTATTTAGGAACTTTATTTGTCAACTCTAGTCACAACTTTTGTAGGTTTAACCTTTGCCTAAAAGTTTTTAGTTGGCACTATAACTGTGTTATGTAGCAGCTGGTGCTGCTGGTTGGTTTGTATTTGATAAAAACGTTAAGTATATTCATAACTTTGTGTGTGTGTGTGTGTGTACACATATGTCAGTTAGTTGACAACTGTGGACACTTAACCTCTCACGAACCAACGTTTTACAAAAAAAAAAAAAAAACAGAAGTAAAAATGCGTGTAATATCGATGCGCTGCAAATTAAGGTGCGACTAGTTTCGTTGCTTTTGGGACTCGAAGCGTAAAAACAGCGCCTAATAAAAACTAAAGAAATGAAACTTTCAAACCTGCGGGTCATGGATTCTAATAGCCTTTAACACAAGCATATCTCAACGCTAAATATTCTTGTTGTTAACAGAGCTTCCGGTTGCCTAATGGTCACGATCACTCTAAGAATCGTAAAGCTCTTCTAACGGTAGGCAAAGGAAACAAGCAGGTTCACCAGGATTGGATCAGAGTGAAATTGGAGTTAGAAGAGTATGTGCAGTTGAACAGGTAAAGCGATGTTTGGGAGTTTAATTTGTTACAGTGTTCAGATCGTAGTTGTACACTGGACATCTATATCTGGGTTCACATACCGATATCTGAGGGAGGCCCACCAATCAATCAATATAATAAAAGAGAAAGAAAAAGATAGAGCAAGGTTATTCGAGAGTTGTGTTGTGGGCGAAGAGTACCGAAAAGGTTTAAAGATGAGCTCTATGCAGACGTCAATTAATTTCAAGGAATTAAAGCCCATAGGCTTTGTTGACTAAGCCCTATTGTGCTAATGAAGATTTAAGCGACCCCCGCAGGTAGAGTGATTAGAATATGCTCGAGGTAGGTCTGCCTGTCATAAGAGACGACTAAAATCCACAAAAGGTAATGACGTGCAACTTGATGGTTGGGGTTGAGATGACCTGGAAGGTTCCACTGGTCATACCAAATCGCTCCTGCGACAGTCGCGTATACACCGCAAGGGAGTATTGAATCATACCAGTTTCGTTGCTAAAACAACAACAACAACCAACCCTATGGAAGGACCAATCGGAAATCTATATGCGATCTCACCGTGTTTCCTTTCGCACCAGTTGGCAGAGCGAAGAGAGAACTGTTAGACGATCAAACCCGCTTAAACGATTAAGCAAGTAAAACCAAAAAGCAGGGGGGGAGGAGACATACGACAACAATAAGAACGATTGAACTGAGTAGGCATTTGAGAAGGGAAGGCCTCCCTAGGCTAACAGAGATCCCATCCTACAGTTTCTCATCACAAGTGTGCTGTTGTGCTGCTCGTAATCAAAAATATTTACTACCGAAGATCGGATGGTTTTTGAATTATTCGTGAGGAAGTTAGCTTTGTAATAAATGGGCCTTCCCTTACTGCACACAGTGAGTAGCGAAGTAAATTTAATGAAGACTTGTACTAGCAAACCTGTAAGAGCAAATGCTTGGATAGCTAGATAAATGCCAGAGGACTGAGATCGTCTAAAAACTGTTGGAAGATGGCTTGACCTCCTTGGATGCCTCTAGTTGTATGCCATCATTACTAAAAAGGGATTATAATGTTTGTAACGAATGGCCAAAAAGTTATGATGATAATAAAGAGAAAAAAAAATGGCTATGGCGGTGAACGACATCAAAGATTTCACAGTTTAAAAGTTTTGAAGAAATTTGCCCATCACTGGTTTTATATCAAAGTAGAATATTCTGTGTCGGTTGGTGAACTTAAATTTGTGGCAGTTAGTTATTGGTTTGTGGTTTTGTGTCTGGGCTAGCTGGCTGACTTTGAATGCATTTAGTATAATTGAGAAAAGTGATCTTTAGGGAATTGCTTTACGCTGCGAGACGACTTAATGTACTTGCCTCCTCAGCAAAGTCTATAAGCAAAGAAAAGACCACAAGCAAAGCAATCAATTGCAAAAATTATAAAAAATATATTAATGTTAATATAACAAAAGCATGGGAAGCTTTTGTAAGCTTCAATAGAAAATATCAAGTTTGCGCATAGCATAAAGTTGTCAAATGTTTAGGTAAGTCAGTAAAGTTTACCATGCCGTGCCCTATCTAAATGTTAGAGATAATTTTAGAAATCACAAAATGTCGCAAAAATAATCATAAGTGTTGCTGAATCAAATTAAATAAATAACGGGAAACGGAAATAATTAAAACAGCTTTGTAATTTTCTTAACAGACATTAAATGCAGTATTAAACTGGCAAAATATACTTGTCAGTTGCAACAAAATTTGAAATTAGTTAATTCTACCAAAAACATACATACTTACAGTTGTACAATTTAGCCACAAACGACTGTCAAAGTCACGTTGCGTGCGTGTAAATTGTGTACTTTATTTGCAAGTTTTCTAAGTAAAATCGTGAACCAGTGCACTATGAACAAATGTCAGAGAACTGCAAAAGTATAGGGCAACTGGAAGTGATTCGCAGAAATTTTCACAGTTAAGACCAAGGGTGGTTTGCAAGTCTGAAAACTTTTAGAATGTGGTGTAAAATAATTTTTATTCACTACTACTCAAGTCAACTATGATGTCTTTAAAGACAACTGTAAAAGATTGAAGAAGCTGTGCCATTTAATTTTGGTTTAACAGCCTTTGAAAAAGCCGAAACCTCTTTAGTTTCAGCAACGCTGGAAAGAAGATGAATTTAGTTTGCTAATTAAGCACTATTTTTGTGTAACAAAAGCATCAGAGAAGCCAAGAAAGAGCTCGATAAATACTAAGAAAAACAACACTCCTTATAAATCTCCCTTAAAACTTCGATATGTATGTATGTACGATATGTATGTATGGCACAACAATTTGACAAAATTATTCTTAGAGTGCCAGTCAGGACTGGTATAATTGACATGAAATTAAATTTAAAATTAAATAAAATAAATTTAAAGAAACAATTTGAATTAAATAAATAAATGAATAAATAAATAACAATATTGTAACTTAATCTAAGAGGCATGATATGGAAAAAAAAGAAAGAAAACGAAGGGAAGATAATTAGACAGGTAGGATAGTAGTGTAGCATTTTTGGTCGTTAAAGAAATAGAAGATAAGAATAGTCTTAGTAAGATTTGAAAAAGCCTACAAATCATTATAAAAGCATATTAAACATTCTTTGAAATGCTGTGTATTGGTAATCAACCTTGGTCTAGCTTGAAGAGAGTTCCAAAGACGGATCGAAATAATGAAGAATTGGCACTCGGACACAAGCATATGATATTTGACGTGTGTGAGAAGCACTGACCTGGATGACCGAACTATAGGAGTAAAGAGGCTCCTTCGTATATATGATTTTGTGAAGAGTGGTTAGCGTTCTTGCTTTTGCTTCTTGCTCTGAATTATGGACGCTTTCAAGCCCATTTTTAGGTTCTTATATATATTGTTGTTTACACGCCTTGCAAGAAGGCAAATGCACTTTGATTCTGCTATATCTTCTGTCTACTAAGCCGAATACTTGGTATTATTAGCATGCCTTTAATATAGGTCTATTTGACGCCAAGCATGCACTTCGTATATTAAATAAAGACATTCAAAATTAGAGTGTCAAACCAATCTCTGCTATATGCATAAGTTTTTACATATGTAAATAAATACTTGTACATAAGTTTGTGTTTTCTCAACCACATAGTCGACCGCAATACCATTCCATAACCTTTGTTGCATGCAATCCCTTTACTTTACCAGAGACTTGTAACAAAAGCTTGTATAGAAACGAGACTTCGTTTCTGCTGTTATTGTTCCCAGACATATACAAATATAGAAATATAATTAGAAACTGAATGACTGGAACCATTCCCAATGAGTAACAGAAGTGTAACGAAACCCTACGTAGCAAAACTGCTAGGTGTCACGGAACACTGGGCACAGAAACGAATCCTGAAACGCTACCTCTGTAATAAAACTTCAACAAAACATATCTGTATAGAAACAAAACATGGAATTGTTTGGGGTAATCGAAACTGTATAGAAACCTTAAGTTTAGAAACAACACTGTAAGCGTTTCTTGCATACCGAAACTGTAACAAAACCCTCTGCGGTTTCTGCTAATGAGTTGTTGTTTATAGTTATGTATACATACTCAATTTTTTTTTAACCACAAATTCTACACATTTTGAACTATTAAGTAGATATAATTTTTTAATACCGTAAAGAGAGAAATTTTTAAACAAAAAGCGATTCAAATATTTAAAACGAAAGTCAACGGTTTCGCCGGTGCCCTATGTAATTAACTAAAATGTTAGTTTCTTATTGACATCACCGGTTTCTTTATATGAATCAAAATTTGTACATTTTATCCCCCCGCGCCTGGTATCTCCTCTAATGAAACACTATATATGTACTGCATGTCAGCATTATAATTTTGATTACGTTCTTGAGGTTTCGTTACAAGTTTTGTTTCTATACCTAGCGTTTCTGTTGCAGTTCTGTTATTGTGATAAAATCTGTAGGATTTTGTTTCTGTTGGAACCCTTCCAAGGAAAATGTTACTAGTTTTGTTACATAGGAGTATCGTTTGTCACAGTTTCGTTACACATGTTGTTATATGTAGCATGTAACGAAACAGTTTTGTTTCGTTATTTAACTGTGGAACAATAACGAAACAGAAACACGTTACCAATTCCTGCTAAATACATGTATATCTACCCAGCAAGAAAATGTGTACCCACTGAGAGGCTGCTTCACTTTAAACATTTGATTGGTTTGACAGCCACCTTTCATAGCACAAAAAATAGCTGCCTATATGCCACTTTGACCGAATTTATTTTCTCCGCAAAACTTATAAGGTTTTGCAATATGACGTTGATCAACACCACCAACTCAGTCAAAATTATTCAGGACTTCTACGGGCGGTTTCGAATTAGTCGAAGTTTATTTAATTTGATGTTGCAGAAAATACTACAAGCTTCAGACCCTAACCGTCCGAAACAAACACTTTATAGGAGCGTTCAATTGTTGGCATATGCCGACGACATTGACAACATTGCCCCTAATATCCGAACTGTAACTTCTGCGTACACCAAATTAGAGTAAGAAGCAGAAAATGGATTTTTTGGCGAAGGAGGGCAAAACGGCAAACTCTCCGAGTGTATTTCTGCCATGACAGGCTTCTCAGCAAAAATTCGTCTCCTTTGTAGATGCCGTTCGGAGTCGGCAAAAAACTGTAGGTCCCACCAATTTGTAGGGAAAATTCAAATCGGCACACCACAAATTGGAAGAGAAGCTTGGCGCGAAAATCTCTTAGGAGGTTTATGATGATATACCTGTTGTATATCGCGCCATAGAGAGAGAGAAAGGACTTCGTTGTTAACCATCATTAACACCACAGTTATGTCAGCCTCGAAGTTCAACGTAGAGTCAAAGCAAACTAATGCCACTTCTGACTGAGTAGGCAATTGAAAAGTAAAATATTAAGGTAAAGATTTAAGGACCCTGTTAACGGTGGCAAGAACCAAAGAAGATTTAATGACTTCCTGTTGTTGGCTGCGCCATGTTTTCTGAATGAATGAAGATGCTCCGGCTCAGAAAGTATTCCATTGGCACCCACCGGTGGAAGCAGAGGAAAACGGAGACTAGTATTTCGATATAAATACCAAGTGAAAATCGATTTGTGATAAAGCGGTGTTTCTAATTAGTGCCAGTTGTAAGAGAGAATCGATTTAAAACAAGACGATTTTAACACAAATTTAACACTCTTTCTCCAAGACAAGTTTATTTATAAAGAGGGGCCGGCAGACTTTGTCCTGCCCAGATATTTACCTGAATGGATCTAGAAATATTGGCTTTTCCTATCCATATCATTATCCCCATCACTATCCCTATCCCTATCCCTATCCCCATTCCTATCCCTATCCCTATAGATGTAACTATTTCACACGCACACAATTCCTCTTCAACATCGATCGATCCATTATTGAGCTTTACTAAAAAAAAAAAAAAAATTTGAAAAATTCGCACCATACAAAATGTATGGGAAAATAAAATTTTCTTTTCAGGAAATTTTCGAAAATTTTATTGGGTATGCTCCTATTCTGGTCAGAGAACAATCTAAATTAGTGTCAATTATCTAAATCAGTGCAGACGTTCTTGAGTTATGAGCGTTGGAACTGACGTCACTTTCTTTTATATATATAGATAAGTTCTTATTTGAAATTAATGCTCACGGAATTATATTCTTTAGAGTTTTTTTATTTTCGCGGGAAAATTCCTCCAAGGGAGAACAATCATTTGGATGGATGAATTTCGAAAGTTTGAAATAGGCTGTTTTGACATCTGGCATGGTATTGCTGATTCCTAAACTCCCGGTTATAAGTTCTGTCGCTTATGACAGCAAGCCGCATTGATCTGTCTTTAGTTTGTTAACTGGGTATCTGCAAAACATATTAAATACGAAAACAGATTAAAGGTAAATACTAGTTAGCCGTAGTTACACGATGTATGAGGCATCACATGGTATGTCGCTTTGCATGAACATGTTTGTGCGTCACGTGTCAGTTTCGTTTGAAATGCACTCCTACGTGCCTGTAATATACATACAAATATATAGTTAGATAGGTTCAGGTATATGTGCCTCTTATACGACATTTAAATTTACGTGTGGGCTCAAATGTGAAACTTTTAGTTTTGGCTTTTACTTGCCGCATTCGTATACGAGTTGAAAAGCATAGATTCGTGTAACTTGAGAATTATCAGAATTAATGTAGATGCTTGTTGTAGCAGTGCATTACCACCGGCACGTGAAGTGCATTTATGGCACTTAAAAGTATACATTACGCAAACGTGTTCGACTTGTCACTCTCTACTTAAATAAGTACCCACATATGTATGAAAGTGTGTATGTATAAATGCTCATTTAATGAGACAAGTCATTTCAAATTTGCAGAATGCCTTTTCAAATATAATTGCTTGTTTGTAATCTGGGAATTATAAGTAGTAAGGTATCTCATATTTTTTTAAACAGCTTATCATTCAATAGTTTGAAAGGAAACAAGTAAGCAAGTCTAAGTTCGGGTGGGACATTATATACCTAGTAATAGATCACTATTATGGCATCCCAATTTAGGCAGGTATATTTTAATATTTTCAGTTCCTACTTGCTTTCAAATAGACAGACGGACAGACAGATAGACATATCGAGAGACGGACATGGCTATATAGACTCAGCTCATCCTCCTAATCATTTCAGTATACTTTTTGATGGGACTATCTCTTTATCTTCTCATACGTACAAACATTTCATGTTCATGAAAGGTATGAAAATCAAAAAAGATATACAACTTCGCTTTTGCAGTGGGATGTTAACTACTTGCCCGGATATTTTACTTTTCATCCTAAACGTTTTGATATACATTAATAAATATATTTCTCGATTCGTTTATGCCGAATGAAGTAATACGAGTATACCTTGTGTGCGTAACAAAAATAAATATAAAAAAGGGTGTCTTTCATAGGCGCCAAAGAACTCAAACGATCTTTATGCAATTTTCACAATATATACTTGGGTTCACTGGGTACAGCATAGACAATATATAGTATTGGAAAAGTAGGCGGAGATACGCCCCCAGGCTATGTGAAGTTTCAGTTCGTCATAACTCCGAACTTTTTTGGTCAAAATTAATGAAATTTGGATATATGTGTCACTTAGTCAATATCTACATAATTTTTCAAAAGTGGGCGGTACCACGCCCACATATTTTGTGTTTTGTTTTTGCTCTTGAACTTTCACGATAGGTTCAGGAGTTCGCTGGGCACGACACAGTCTGCATATAGCTTTTGGAAAAGCCGCCAGGTTATATAAAGCTGCAGTTCGGTATAGTTAGGAGTTTATTTGGTTCAAGTTAATGACATTTTATAAATAGATGTGTTCTATGTATCAAAACGTCAAAACAACGTATACCGGGTTTGCTAGTATATTATAAAATGGCAAGGGCAAACAACGAATTTCAGCATTCTTTTGTAAAACTGAGAGACTAGTTTGCGTTCAAATAGACAGACGGACAGACAGACAGACGCCGGAGAGACGGGCATGGCTAAATCGACTCCGCTCATCGTGCTGATCATTTTAGTGAACTTTTCTCTTCTTGTTCTCATACTTACATACATTTAATATTTACGAAAGGTATGAAAATCAAAAAAGATATATAACTTCGCTATTGCAGTGGGCTATTAACTACGTGCCCGAATATTTTCGTAGTGTGTTTCCCGATTTGGTTAAATTTTGACAGGAGTCTAATACATACTACTAAGAAACAGCTGATCTATTTTCATTGAAATATCAAGATTGAATTATAAGCGATTGCCTTTGAAAATAGTAGAAATTTTATGCTGAAAAGTGGGCGGCGCCACTCCTACTTCTTCAAAATTGACAAAATTTTTTTGCGGTCAAGCTTTTCTTAAAAAGCTTATTATGTGTGCAAAATTTAAGTGATATAACTTGCTTAGTTGTAGAAATATCACTCTTTAAATTTTACAAAAAAAATTTTCAGGACTATGTTAAAAAACTGGGCGTGGACATTAACCGATTTCGCCCATTTTTACAGCAAACAGTTCCCTGTATATATAGAACATTATCAACAAATTTCGTTTCGACAAATAAATTTTGGGCGGAGTAATGGCATAAAAAGTTTTGTGGAATAGTTCACTATAAAAGGGGCGGGCCAGCCCATTTTCGAAAATTTTAGGTTTTTGGATTTCTTTGTTTACAGGAACTTTAAAAGTGAAATATAAATTATGTAAAGCTATTTTTAGGCGGCCGCCGTGGTGTGAAGGTAGTGTTGCCGGCCTACCACACCGAAGGTCCATGGTTCGAGCCCTGGTACAGGTAACATCAAAAGTGATTTGAAAAAAGTTTTTCAAAACGGGGTCGCCCCTCGGCAGTGGTTTGGCAAACTCTCCGAGTGTATTTCTGCCATGACAGGCTTCTCAGCAAAAATTCGTCTCCTTTGTAGATGCCGTTCGGAGTCGGCAAAAAACTGTAGGTCCCACCAATTTGTAGGGAAAATTCAAATCGGCACACCACAAATTGGAAGAGAAGCTTGGCGCAAAAATCTCTTAGGAGGTTTATGATGATATACCTGTTGTATATCGCGCCATAGAGATAGAGAGAAAGCTATTTTACGCAAAGTTATTACCTGTTTAATATATCTACGATCCTCTTCAAAATCTTTCATATAAAAGTGGGCGTAGACCCCTACCGATCCCGCCCATTTTTTTATGAAACATTCCTGGCATACCTGGAAACCTGCGTGCTGAATTTCGTTTCGAGATCTTGAACGGTTTTTGATTTATGATTAATATTGTTTCTAAATTTGACTTAATCAAAAGTGGGCGGTGCCACACCCATTTTAAAAAATTTCTTGAAAAATTTATTTTGTCCTTCAATCTCAATGTATTCACCAAATGTTATCCTTATAGGTGTATTATGTACTGAGTAATCACTTTTTTGTGTTTTCGAAAATATTCTATATATTAAAAGTGGGCGTGGCTATTATCCGATTTCGCCCATTTTAAATAGCGCTCTGAGATGAGTGCCAAATATTTTCTTGTATTTTGATATTCTTGAGTTCTAAACCGAACTTTTAACAGATGGGTGAGAATTCGTGAAATCGCACAGCAAAAAAAAAATTATCTGAGTTCTTCGCGAAACCATAACAGATTAACAGCCATTTGACAAGCAACATTTTCTGTATACTTAATTTTTTTTTAAACTTAGTTTTAAACTTTCTTTTTTAAACCAAAGTTTAGCGTTACTTCTGGGTAAAATTTGAATAACTTAGGAACCATTGCTCCGATTTTATCGATTTAAAGAGCATTATGACGTAAACTTGACGAGCTTTTATAATTTCATAAATTATTCAATACTCTTTTATATATTTTATTTAGTAAATTGAAAATACAAATTTTGAGGTTAGATAAAATTGGGTTCGCCGCCTCAGAAAAAAAAATATAAAATTTCATAGGGAGATATAAATATCACGAATATAATTCCGTTTTTAATTTTTTGGGATCGGCACAATCATATAAGTTGCAGCGAAAAAGGTGACCCTATGTGCAGCAATACTTGGTGTAATCATCAAAAGCAAACGCAAATAGTACTCTATCAGCTAACTGAGAAACTATGAGTAAAGCTATGCATACGTTTTTCTTTTGTACTGAATTTGCTATATTTATCCTTATTTACTTACACATAGGTATTTTGTTTCAAAATTCGTTTCTGTGATGTTTATTTACATTATTTAAAAGTTTACAGGCAATAGAGAATACACAAACATGTATAAATATACAATAATTCAAAAATAAAAGATGAATATGTTTTTATATAAATACTATCAGCATAGTTTATTTGTGACGTACTCTTTTGAAAATGAAGTTTCTCGACATAAAATGCGACAGTTATCTTGCGGTACAAATGAATGGTACTTTCGAGTACTCTGAATAACTTTTGCTGCCTTGAACCTGACTTTTAGACAATTTTCTTCGTTGTTATAATCATCATTAGTGCTGTATCCAAAGGAAATGTTGTTAAAAAAACCGACCGCCCATTCGTATAGCTCCTTCGCGTTCGTTATTTGGTTGTCCCTTGGTCTCTGAGAACTAACTCTGGAAGCGTGCCTCTTAACCGTGCCACCCAACCCATCACACGGACCTTTTCCATGCGATGTAGCAAAAAAATGCCACTCCACATCCAAGTTAAAATCTGGTTTGAAATAAACAAGATTTATAAGATTTGACTTATTTTTATACTGGGAACCAGCGCCGCCGGAAAAAAAGAAAAACTTCTTTACATTATTTGGACCGAATTTTCTTTTCAAATAAGTTATCATATACTTGTTAAACAAATATACAGCCACAGCATCGTGCTTATTGCACTCCGAAATAATAACGAAGATTTCATGATTTATGAGTCCCTCATGATCCAGATAGTATATAACATAAGGGTGGACCGTTGCTTGGTCATTCGTCCAATGATAGGATTGAACAGCATCCTGAACCTTAATCGTATAGTTTTCCGCAAAATCCAAAGCAATGAGATATTCACCTTGTTTTAAGTTTTGTTTTACAGAGTTGTAAAAAGCTGTCTGTGTTTTAGCAACATAAGAATGTTTTAAGTACGCTGGTATATCGTGTTGAAGCTTTTTTAAAAATTGCTCTGCTGTTTCTTTTAATGTTACAAGTTGGCATCTAGTTGTATGATTTTGTTCAATTTAACTTCTTTAACACGTGAAAATTTTACTTACCTGTCTGTGGTTGTCCATTGTTTGTACAAAATATTTGAAATTCCATGGTTTTGACAATACAAGATCATCTTTTCACAAATTTCGGCAGGTCCGGAGCATTTTTCACAATTAAGCAAGTAACATTCAGGCCTTTGTTCCTTGCAAACGGATGAATTCAAAATAGTAGCGAGAGAAAGGGGAGTGAGATTTCTTTTGGCATGTTGTATCTCATGATTTAAAGAAAATATTTTAAATTCCATATTTTTATGAATTTTGCATACGCAAACGGTATGCGATCCACTCGGTCCTACAGGTATGCAAAACCGGGGTCTTAATTTTGTGAAAAGTGAAATACTAACTGAAATATTTGGATATTTTGTACAGAAACGTTTATGCAACTTCTTTAAATCCCCCAGTAGTAGTCGTTTTTGAACCAGTTGCCGCTTTCCATTGACAACTACGGAAACGCAGTCGATTTTACCCGGAATTATTCGGCAACATTCGTCAGACTGGTAAAAGTCCTCAATCTGCTTGACGATGGTATTTAATAATTTTCGCCCTTTTTTACTTGGAACAGAAGTGCAATATCCTGACATTTTTCGGACTTTTTTTACAACACGGGCCATGTGGAAGGATACATTGCACTTTCTTTGAATTTGACGAATGCTCCGATGTGCTGGAACTGTACTCAAAATCTCTATTCTTTTATACTTATTGCCCTGTTTAGTTAGCGCCAATTTTATATCATCTGATATGTCCTTGACTTCGGAACATTCAACGTTTTGTAAAGCTTTTTTAGGGCTTGCACTTTATAGCTATGTATTAATTATTTTATGTACATAAATGGATTGATGCTACAAAGAACACAATCCATTTATGTACATAAAATAATTAATACATAGCTATAAAGTGCTTTCAAACCTTTACCTTGAAAAGAAGGATCGCGAGTCTCATCGTCGTTTTCAGCTTCGTCAATTAACTCAAGTTCATTCTTGTGACATTGTGCCACTTCTGAAATAGTTTTGGTTTTCAATTATTTTCTACATATATCACAAATATAGCTTCCAACAAGTTTTTTGAATTTATCTCCCCATTTAACACTGACTTGTCTTATTTATTTATTTATTTATTTCGGACAAACACACAACCATAAGTTATTTTTACAGTGTTTGTCCATAAAAAACAAGTTAACATTTTTAACATGTGTATAAAAATTAAAACTAACAATACACAACTTAAAACTAACAATTTTTACTTAGACTATTACAATAAGGTGCTGAAGAGATGTATACGAGATAGATAAAGATTGGATAAATGAAAAAATATCAGGAAAAAAAGAATATAGTGAAAAAAGAGGAAGGGGAAGGTGTATGGGGTAAAGGATTATGATTGTGCTCAGTGACATTCGGCAAAGTACCGAAGCAATTCCGATCTAAAACGCAGCATTCCCTTAATAGCTTTTATGTTTGGGGGTAAGGTGTTCCAATTACGGATGGAGAAGACAAAGAATTGACGCTCAGTCACTAAGCAGGTAAATTTAGCAGGGACTAAGTTAAGCGAGCGCAAAGATTTGGAGTGCTCCAGTCGATCTTTGAGATATCGGGGCTCTTGGGTTATAATAATCTTCTGAAGTAACACCAAACATTTGTACTTTAAAAGATTGTCAAAGGACACAGATGAAATTTTCTTTGAAAACTCCGAAATGTAGTCATAACGTTTTTTATTGTAGATGTACCTGGCGATATTGTTATATAAAACATTAAGTTTGTTACGACACACACTATCACAATTCGAATACAGCTCACAACCGTACAATAACGTTGGTAGCAAGTATGTTTTGGCTAAAAGTAATCGAATTTTCTCAGGGGTGAAATGTTGGCTTGTCCATAGGTTTCGGAGCATGCCATATACTTTTCCAATAGCGCAGGAAATGTGGTTACTCCACGACAAGGTTCTATTAAAAATGACCCCCAAATTTTTGGCTGTGTCAGCAAATTTTATCACAGAATTGTTCAGCTTGATTTCTATGTGGTCGTCTAAATTAATAATTTTTTTGTATATGACTATGCACTGGGATTTATCGGGATTAAGGACTAAACCATTGTCGGAAGCCCACTTGCTTATAGATTCCAGGTCAGCGTTTAAGTTATTAACACACGCATTGATAGAGTCAAGTGGACAGTTAACATAAAGCTGCACATCATCTGCGTAGACATGGACGTTACTATGTTCGATAACATTAAAAAGATCATTGGCATACAGCACAAACAGCAATGGGCCAAGAATAGAACCTTGAGGAAGGTGTTTAATTTGCGGTAGTGCTTGTCCTTTTTAAATGGATTACAGCATTTTTTACCCGGCATTTTGAACCTTTAACACTCTTTTACCCTTTTTAATCCTTTGATAGAAAAAAATTAGACAAATAGAAAAATAAAATAGATAGACAAATAAACCATCGTCAATTACTCTAAAACTAAAAAAAATACATTGCCTTACTCAATACCTCAGCTTGCTGGTCGTATATTATTTTAATGCGTATGCTTTTGATGATTACACCGAGTAGTGCTGCACATATGGTCACCTTTTTCGCTGCAACTTTTATGATTGTGCCGATCCCAAAAAATTAAAAACGGAATTATATTTGTGATATTTATATCTCCCTATGCAATTTTTTATTTTTTTTTCTGAGGCGGCGAACCCAATTTTATCTACAACTTATATCAATTTAAACTCGCTACAAATAAACGTTAAAAAGTAAGCTCAGAACAATAAGTTAAGAATAACTTCGAGAGAGCTTAATTTTGGTGGATATTACGCTTTACGGGGATTAATATCTCGCTTTTCTAAGCAAATATTTCAGTGGGATTCGGTTCTTGAAATAGCTGAAAAGGAGCTCATGCTTTCGAGGGTGACTAGAGTCGTGTCAGCGCAACTCGTTTTGGATTTTTACTCTTACTTATTCAGACTGAACCCCACCATACCATACGTGCCCTCTTCTAACACCAATATAACCCTGTTGCATTTAATTGGACTTGCGACGATTCTCAGAGTTATCGTGGTCATAAGGCAGGAAGAAGCAGTGTTAATAACAACACCAACGGAGCTCTTGACTATATGATATGTTTCGAGTCTCTAGCTCACCGTAAAGTTACTTTAAAATTGGTAGCAAACTCGTTCCGTGCAACATCTACCGCAATTTTTTTGGATCAAGCACGGCATTGTCACGGAGTTCTGAACTATTTTCCGAATTTTGATTTAGTATGGAAATGAGCGCACAAACAAGAAAGTCACTTAATCTATAGGTAGTAAAAGACAAGCCACCGAAGAAATTACATAGCTGGGTATATGCTTAGTACTAGGAACTATTAGGCTAGAACTGCGAAAAATGCGATGTCATAACAGATTACTACTAGATATATAATCTTCTTTGCTTGTTTTTATTCATATTGACAGCATGAATATTTCAGCTCTCTCATTTCACTTAATTCAAGTCGGCAAATCACCTTTCAAGAACTTTAGTGCCATAGACAACAGGCTTGTAGCGTATCTTTGAAAATGGATAAATGTTTTGAACATTAACAGTGACGGTAATTTTTGTGATGAAGCGACTTTTGTATAACGAGTGTTGAAGCTACATAAGCTTTAATTATTTCTTTCGTTTATTTCCTTTGCGCTGCACTCTCTTGTAATTCGCAACCAGCTTACGATATATTGCAAAGATATAGTTTATGCTTTGCAATCGAAAATGGGGGGTTTTTACAACGAAAATGAAGAAGCCAGTCCCGCGCAGTGCCTCAGAGCCAACAGTGTTCGCTCCCAATTATTACATATAAGGTGTAACAAGTGCGCCGCACACCGTTCTATATATAAAATAATAGCTCAACAAATAAATGGAAAGGGGTCCCTATACTAAACATATGCTCCGCACACCCCCTTTTCCTCTTTAAACTAATAATATAATATAAATAATAAAATGAAATTAAAAATAACTCAAAAAAACTACTTGCCATCTAAAAAGCTTAGCCAACGAGCAACTTTTAAATTCTGTGAATTTTGTAAAACCTGTGAATCACGTGACTTTGTAAAAGAATGATTTCAATTTTTGGTGATATACCCCGAGGAGATTAATAAAGACCCTTTCTTCCACTTTTTCGACTCGGAACGGCATCAGCCATGGCAGAAAAATGTTTGCTGACAAGCTTTTGTAATGCAAACCGATTTTTATTAAACCATTTAAACTCCGCTCCCGATTTGATACCGAAAAGTGCAGAAATTATTCAGAAATTGTTTTCAAAAACTTGCTGAAAGTGCCAAAAACAGTCTCAAAATGACTCTGAATTTATAGTAAGGTTTTCCCTAAAACGGTCAAAGTGAGTTGGAAAGGATTCCCGAATGCTCACAGTTTAAGCTTAATGTCACTACAGGCATTGTAACTGTTTTACAATATACCCAGTAATGTTAGAGGAGAGCTCGTATTGCCGAACAGTGACACCAAACAGTCGCTAGAAAAGTTCGAACTCTAAATAAGTCAACTCGAAACTGTCTTTTTACTAATTTTTTTAGGCAGCAATAAAAAAGCCTAGCAGACTGTGAAAAAGCCGCATGCATAAACAAGGAATAAGGAAAAGTTGCCTGCAGAAAGAGAAGTTCTATAAAAAATAGGCATGGGACCATTCCAATAAAAAATAGGCATGGGACCATTCCAATAAAAATTATTCGAATAAAAAATCCATTTATTCGAACTCTATATAAAAGTTCGAGTAATATTCATTCGAATAATTTATACTTTTATCCTAATAGTATTATTCGAATAAATGACAACTATTACTACTACAGGTTATGCACATATTTGTACATGCAAACATACATACATACAAAACGTGAATGTATGCTCATAGGTACAAGCGATGAAAACAGTGAATTTCGCTTGCGACATCTCTCGCATTTCAATACAACTTTTCGAATACTACTATTCGAATTATACTATGCGAATAATACTATTTGAATAATACTATTCAAATAAACGGATAAATTATTCGAATAAATACTATTCGAATTCTTTGAAACAAATATTTTTATTCGTTTATACGAATAGCATTTATTCGAATATTATTCGAAATTAGTCCCACTACTAATAGAAATTGGTCGAAAAATGTATAAATTTAGATTCCCAAGAACCTACGAAATATTCATCAAAAACACTTGGACTAAGAAATCGCTACTGAACGGCACTATCAAAATTCTAAATAAAACTATTTCAACGCTTTTCGTTTTTCCTGAAGGCAGCGTTATCTTACTCCTGCGCTTTCTGCTCGCATATGCCATATACATGCTTATCTACAATATTTTAGGCATCCAAGTAGATGTACCTAGCACCGGTACTACTTAGTGCGATGCCAAAATTTGTTTCAACTGCTGTCCTTTCCACGAACTTAATATTTCACTTGCAAAACTTTTTTCAACTCTCAACTGCATAATTTTAAATGACTTCCGTTGATTTTTGTTTGTGGCATCTTTCAGTCATCACGATGACATTTGTCTGCCTCTGGCATCACCACTATGGCTGGCAGCTAGTGTCGGTCAACGTTACTGTGAAAACTTTCTGAAATTCTTAATGTCACCACAGACAGGCACCACAGCCTGTCAGAATAGAAAGAGCACAAAATATATACGTATAAAGAAAATGTTCTATAAAATTATATATTTGTATGTATGTGTGCATTAAACAACTACAACTAATACTGCGTATGTATGTATATATTTGTGCTTAAGTCATTGTGCTCAATTCAGCTCATCTTAGCTATCCAATTAGCTGTGTGCATTACAGCGGTTTCTATGGTTTCCCATTCTGCAACTTCGTATTGCTTCCTTAACTAAATGCATTTTTGTGTTAGTCAAATACTTTGTAACTCGCATCTATAAAGATGTAGAATGTCATTTTTATAGAAACTTTTTTGTGGTCATTTGTTTTTATTTGGTTTGTATGCCGACTCACTGCTCTGTGAAATTACAAGCACTTCCCAAATTAACTACAATTTTGAAAATTTTCTACTAACAAAATTGCCATGCATGTATTGCGCAGAGGACGGAATTGAGATAAGATGGATTCTAAGTATGCATCGGCATCGAAAACTGTAGAAAATTTGTACTGCATACAAAATCTAATATCTTACAAAGGCTTTCGTGGAAGCAAAATGTCCTCTATTGTTTTTGTTGCTGTTGGAACAGTAGATATTGACGGCTGACTGCAGGACCAAGCTTTTTCGGAATATTTCTTTTAAAAGTGCGCAACTTAAATTTTTATACCTTTCATGACCATGAAATGGTATTATAACTTTGATCCGCTGTTTGTAAATATGAGAAGAAGAAGAGATAGACCTACCAATAAGTATAACTAAATGATCAGGGCCATGAGCAGAGTCGATTTAGCAATGTCCGTCTGTCTGTTTGTTCGCAAGCTAGTCCCTGAATTCTTGAGCTATCTTGATGAAATTTATGCGGCCGCAATTTTGCATGAGATTAATCATTTGTCGGAATAAAAGCAAGGAACGTAAAATTGAGTACTTCTCATGTATGTAATGTGTGTAGTGAAAATCAGCCAGATTGGACCTACATAACATATAGCTCCCATACAATCGATTGTTCCGATAAATGGATTTTGGTCTATGTATCTTTAAACTAACAGTTTTGCAGAGTTTGTACAAATTGTAAGTAAGGATCGGACATTTAACACCGTGATGCGTATTCAAGGAAGGTACAAAGTCTTCGGCACAGTCGAAGACAGCCCTTTCCTTACTTGTTTTTTTTCGTTTTAAAATAGTTTACAAAGTAAAAACGTAAACTCAGAAAATGTTTCGAGTTT